>JACEGR010000822.1:0-214004 GCA_014170235.1 Listronotus bonariensis
GAAATACCCAGTATTTAAGCTATCTCTATATTTTAAGTTTAAATAAAATCTGAAAAGGAATACCCAAAAACTTTGCCCATATTTTTAAAAACGTTTCCGAACTACACGGTTTGCTATATTCATTTCATTCATCCAAAAGAATATAATACACATCGTGATGTGAATGGGAATGTGGCCTAGTTTATGATGTATTCTGTGTCCGCAATTATCGCGTAACTTATAGCGTCCTCCTTTGTTAACTTTCCGTCCGCTACTCTCTGCAGTAGCGATGTTCTACGCTTATTCTTTTATGTAAAACGGGAGATTTAAATAATAGGCTTGTCATCATACTTTTTCGAGCTTGTTATAGTAAAAAATTCAAACAAGCCAAACTTTTAAAATCAAGCAACCAGGAGCGCAACCTGATATTTATTTTAAAATGGGGATATTGTGCCTTTTTATACTTTTTTAACCGACTTAAAAAAAGGGAGGTTTTATGTTTGACTGTATGCAGAGTGTTTCAGTGTCCTTACTCCATTTATACACGAAATAATTTCGCCCCTTGCAGAATACAAAAAAACTTATTTTTTTTCCGTGACGGGGAAAAATTAGCATCTTTATCTTTGTGGACAGATACATAAATGAAATTTTTTATAAAATAACTTTTTTTTCGAAAAAATATGTCCGAACTTGCTTCATTTTCGAGATACAGGGCGGCAAAATTTAAAAAAATGTCAATATTTTTTGAATATCATTAAAAAAATTAACCGATTTAAATAAAATGAAGGACACCTATTTTTTGTAAAAGGGACTCAACTCTTGATATTATTTGCATCTGCGCGAATGTGCAACCTTCCGAAGGGTCTATTTGCGAATGTTTCTAAATAATGAGTCACCCTCGCAATTTTATTCAAACGATGTGAATGTATACGTAACGTCGATCTGACAACATCACATTTTTTTAACTTCAGATAATAAAAGTGTTTATTTTGTTGGCAATTTCCTTATTTTTAAATAAAATGTCAAATACCAAAATAAAAAAAAAAAAACACGAAAATATTAATATTTGCCTCACGAGCTTCCGAATATAATAAAACACTTAAAAACAAAAACACAATTATAAAAAATTGGTTTAGAGGAAAAAATTGGATTTTAAAAAGTTACTATAATTAAAACAAGAACAAACCCAAAAGAACAAAGTGTACTTGCGAAGCAGGAAATAGCAAATAGCATTAAAAAGCTTATAGGTGCCGTAGAAGAAATCTGTTTTTTTTCATTTAGAAAACTATAGTATGGTAAAAATAGTGTCAAGAATGTTTTTTAGACATGTATATTGTCTTAATTTATAATAAAATATAACTTTCAAACGTTCAAAAAACTGAGACAACAAAATCCAGTTTATTCTCGGAGCTCTCATTAGACTTACATACTTTTTTATAATGGAAAGATTTTAACAAATTTGCACTTGTTTAAAACAGTAAATTCAAACTAGTGCTAATATATTGGTTTAAACTATGACGGTCGTTTCCACTCCCTGCAGATCAACAAATTGCAACTTGATGCATATCCTCCGTTGATTTTATCTAATACTAATAACAGTACCACATATTGTGAAGGAAAAAAGTACGCCACTGACTTCTTATAACATTTTCATATTTTTTCCAGATTAGGAAATACAGGACGAAACTTTTTTACCCTCTTTGTTCGTATTCCGCTTCGCTTTTCAGAGAAAAAAATGAAGTCCCTTTATTTCAAAAACTAGCCATAAACAGCATAAAATAAAATCCAAAATTTTAAACTAAACAATTTTGACGTTAGTAAATAAAATCCAAAGTGGTTAAAGAGTTTTTAACATTTTAAAAAATACTGCCTTTTTAAAAAGGTATATGCTCTGTATTTTAGAAATAAAGCAAGTCCGAACGCAATTTTACAAAACCTATTGGCAAAGCCCTAAAAAGGCAGTGGCGGCTATTCAGGTATAGTAAGTGAAGTGCCACTTCACTAAAAATAAATAATTAAACATAAAAAAAACATATTACTATTATTCAATTTATTTTTCTCATTTCTATTCCTTTTTGTAAAATTCGCCATGGAAAATCTAGCAGATAAATTAACCGCTGGTGCGAGTCGCTTTCCTCCGCTTTCGGCAACGCGACATCACAATCCGCGATCAGTAAGCCTATTGCAAATATAAAATGGACCGAAGTATACACCTCTTGCGGGGTTTTGTTGACGCTTTGACGCTCCGTTGCCATGACAACGCTATACTTGCCGGCGGCTAGAATCGCGGGTGGGAGTATCAGTTGTATTGCTTAGTAAATCGCTAGCCTTAGCGCCTTTACACACTGACTGTTTTAGAGAGTATAAAATAAACATTATCTATTAGGTGGAGTGCACTTTTCCGCGGTGTATTTTTTAGTGCTCGGGATTTTGATTAATAATTCTGGTTAGTGGAACGGAGTTTTTCTTGTCTTCAGCGTTTTAAATTTTTTTTAAGAAACACTATATCCCAAGATAGACTATTATCTTTGGCCAATATTTCAATTCAAAAGGAGCTTCTACAGGAACTGATAAAAACTCAACCATTTTATGAAGATATAATTAATAAATTTGCTGCATTAAAAGATAAAAGGATTGATTTGGTGTATAAAATTTAGGGTAATTTTCTAGAAACCTGCGGCAACTCCGATTTTAACGAAATTTGGTATGAAAGATTTTTTGGCAAAAACGTTCTCGAGATATTCATCATCAAAACTCAAATTTAAACTAAGCTTATTTTCACTATATTTCCCCTTTTTTTTGCACACAATTCTTGATTTAAAGCTAGTGTCACACGATATTTGATTTTCACCTTTTAAAACCCCGTTTTTCTACGTTTTTACATTATTTTTGCATTAAATTGCGTGGCTTTTCTTTAATAATGCGGCAACCATACATACACATAGGGCTTCATGACACACTGGAATTGAAATGATTCAAAGTATAGCTATGCAATTTAATGCAAAAATAATGTAAAAACGGGGTTTTAAACGGTTAAAAAAATATTGTGTGCAACTTTAGCTTTAAATTAAGAACTGTGTGCAAAAAGAAGGTGGAATATTGTAAAAATAGAATTAGTTTAAATATCAAGTCTGATGATAAGTATCTTAAGAACGAAACGTTTCCGCCAAAAAAGTGATTCGTGATCAGCGCCCCAAAAAACCCCGGTAAATCAAATTTTGTCAAAATGGGAGTTGCCGCAGGTTTCTAGAAAATTGCCAAATTTAGGTAGGTTTAGATATTAAGACTTTTTACTTAGACTTTTGATAGTTGAGTATTTTTAATTTTGCTAAAATGGCGAAGGCGCTTTTTTCCTTTGCTGCACTTCACCTGTTTTTAAACCCGCGACCCGCCACTGTAAGAAGGCGAAACAATTAAAGAATAATACTCTAGTTACCTTTAAAACATTAAAAAGCATTTTTCCACTTATTATTAAAACTTCACCAGTTTGTTCGGGACCGGGACCAAACTCTAGTAGTCTAAACAGTTAAAAAGTTTATAGATACCACTGATACCACTCCGATTCAAAAATTGACCATATTGGTGTAGTATTTGTAAGTTCAATTTAAGGTAATTTTATAAACAAATATATAATGTTTTAGTCACTCAAATTTAGTGTTTTAAGAAAGTAACGTAACGGTCAAATATCTCATGACCTATGCGCTTTAGAAAAATAAAAACCTTTTAATTTTACCCGCAAACTGTCTTTAAAATTTAGTGGCACATGATCTAACAAAAGTAATGAAAAAATTTATGATTACTTCATCTTTCGGTTTAATTGATTTTTTTCTTCTTAGAGGACACATTTTGCATTAAATATTTAATATGTCGTAAAACACAAATTGTTATTTAGAGAGTATTTTCTTTATATGTAATCTAAATACTTAAAATGCTAACCAGAACTAACCAGAACTTTCTACAAATACTGTACTAATAGTAGGGGAGCCCACGATGCTGAATGACCTATTGGGTTAAAAAGCTTAGATGATCAGAAGAAAAAAATGGTATATAATGTATATCTTTTAATCGGTGGCTATAGACTTTTAAATATTTCAAAAAATACTATTATTATTTCGGATTGTGGAAATCGTTCGGGTCGTATCGGATTGTATATTTTTTGTTATCCCTGAATTATTTTCATCAAAATAAAAAAATTGCCACGCTCACAAAAAGTTAAACTGACGTTTTTCTTTGTAGCCCTCTGTTTCCTTTACGTCACTCTCAAATTGTCAGATTAGTGGAATATACACTGTTTAGAATGTAGTTAATTTACCCTATCTTAATCTGATGCGCTCGACACTTTCTGATGGATATATTATTTTTTTTATGATCGGCCCTGTATACGGGCTCATATTTGGTGGAGGTACTAACTCGGGTACAAGGTATCTTTCGGTATATTAATCTGCCGCGCCGTATAGTAAATCCTTAAATTTCCTCTTGTGCTCCCCTACCATTAAAAGTTACTCTATTTTAACAAAATCCTTTAATTAAAATTTCTTAATTTAATTTCAGCATATGGTGTCTTCCCATTTTCTAAATAAAATCCACATTACTGCCGACTTTTCCATATGCTTTTACCTTGCTTCAAATTATTAGAATATAAAAGCAGTATTTTCGAGTTTATAAATACTAACATCATCAAGGCTCTGAATTTAATTAAATTTCAAGCTTTTCCTTACACAAAACAGTAATTACATTGAAGCTGGTCATTCTATTAATGGATGCTGAGGGGCCTTTGACAAGTAATTTGCTTTCTGTCAATTCCAGGAAAAGCTCCAGAACTTGTAACTCATTTTATCTGTAAAAACCATTGAAAACTTGACAACACACTTGTTATATTCGGTTAGCTTTATATATATATATATATATATATATATATATATATATATATATATATATATATATATATATATATACAGTGTGTTTTTAAACAAATGCGAAAAATTTAAGAAGGTAATTTCTAATTCAAAATAAAAGGTAGTTTGCTTTATAAACATGTGGTTAAAAGTAAATCCTTAATGAGATATCGCGGTACCAAAATGGCGAAAAAAAAAACGTTTTTAATTTTTATCAAAAAAGCAACAAAAGTGGTGAAAATGGACTACCTCTATCGTTTTTGCTAACTAAATTTAAAGATATATTTACCTAAGGAAATTATAAATTTGGATAGCCTAATTTATTTGGAAACATTTTTAAATTCTGCATTTTATTCGTTTAACTTCCCAATTTCAAATAAAAAAATAAAACGAGAATCATAACGTTTTGTGAAAGGTAGATTTATTTCAGAAAAAATTTAGTTATCTGCTCACCCATTAAGGCATTTGTAATAATTACTTTATTTTTAAAATTACTTAGTAGTTTAAACACATTTTTTTGTTGCTTTTTGAATAAAAAATAAAGACATTTTTTTTAATTTTTGCGCGATTTGACTTTTGACCCCATGTGTATAAGTAAAAGCTACCCTTTATTTTAAACAAGAAATATTGTTTAAAATTTTAGAATTAAATGTGTTAAGTGAGTTTATCACATAAATATACATTTTTAGCAAATTTACTTTCTTTGGTACTGGTAAATATTTTAACGAATTTAAATAATGACATTTCGAGTACGATAACAGTACATTTATGCTGTGGGTGTCCTATTTAAAATAAAAAAATAATTGGATGATCTTTTTGTTAGATACACGCCCAAAAAAATTGGACCGCTTCAGTCCTGGTCCCAGGGTATACTAGCTGACCCTGTTCAGCCCTATTGACCTTTATGAACTTGTCGGTCGCCTGAAACAAATAAAAGAAAAACCCCCAAAATCCCAAAAATTCTTACTAAAAATGACGTCTGCACAGCAAGTCTGCCACCGTTGTCAAGTTAAAAATAAAGGTAAAAAATAAAAATATAATATTATAGTTATTTATTAGATAAGTGAGTTATATTACATATAAGTCACGCAAGAAAAGTTTAACTCCTCGAGCCCGAAGGGCGAGAGAGGTAATTTTCTTAAGTGACTTATATGTAATAACTCACGTGTCTAATACAAAATTTTATCCAACACTTTCGTATAAATCGTTTTTAATATTGAAAATAATTTGAAAACGTCATCCATTATTTGTTACTTGTCATTGTCAACACCAGCAACAAAATTTTGTATTGTCTATAATTCACTAGTGAGCTAAAGGGTATTTTAGCTCACTAGTGACTTATAGTACACTTTATATCCTCAAAATCTGATCAATTATGTAGATATTATATGTAAGTATTGGATAAACTAATATTTAAATTGGAAATGATTAAAAATTAAGGCTTTTTAATATCGCAAACTAAAAATAGTTTGACATATGTGTCATAAGTAACTGGTGTATTTATTATTGTAAGACAAAAAGGGTGATGAGTTAGTTGATTTTTAGTTTTCCTGAAGATACTTGATGATTGATGATTTTGCGTTTTTTAGAACAAGTTTCTTTTGCTAAAATATTCGAAGCATCCCAGTTTATTCTATGATTATTATCAAATGCGTGTTGGCAGATTTTTGATTTATGAAATTCTGTGTTTTTACAAAGTTAGGGTAGATTTCGGCTAAACCGGAGATAATAGAAAACAAATATTTTGAAAAAATATAAAATAAACCTTTATACCATATATTTTTCTAATATTTTAAACAATACAAAAGTGGCGTGGTTAAGAAAATGGCTAAAGATCCCTTTATTTAAAATATATTTTTTTAAAAACTACTTAACCGTTTTTAAAAACGTAAAGAAATTAGGAATACCCTGTATAAATGTTAAAAAAACAGGATTGCTAAAGTGGTATTCTTTCAAGACCTAATTAGTGAATAAACTAATGAAAGTGACACTGATAACATTTTTTCAAAACCTATGCGGCTAACTTTATTCTGAATGTTTATTAATATTTAAGGCATGGGCGTAGCCAGGATTTTGTTTAAGGGGGGCAGGCAGAAAAAAGTAATTTTATACCGGGTGTTTCGCAAAGATGTGTAAAATTTGCAAAATTATGGTCATAACTTTTTCACAGACGATACATTTAATAATTTACTAAGTGGTTTTCTAAACCTAAGTCCTACCTTAAAAAGCGCCCAGGATGTGGTACATAAATGTTTGATATCAAGTGCTCTCTCGAGCCACACCCGTTATATATTTATTATACAACGTTTTTCCTTATTATGGTAAAAAAATTAAGGGAATATTCCCGAACTAATGCTTTGAAAAAATGCTTACATAAACATAGGTCTGGAAATGCAATGTTTTTCAAGAACAGGCAGGGGCGGTCATAGGGGGGCATGGCGGCCATGGGCCCCCTTGGATGCGACATCCTTTCTATTTTATTCTGTTTCATACATGTCTAATGGCAAATATGGACATTTATTGATGGTCCCCCCAAGGTTGGTCCGAGGAGTTAGGCTGATGGAATTGAAGAGTGAGGACCTTTTCAAATACGTGGGAAGGAGGTTTTGTGTAATTTTATAAAAAGAATGAAAAGTGAAAACAATAAAAAGAGGTTAGAGGACCTTTTTTTGCTCCCTTAAAAATTTTTGTTCTTTGCCACCTCCCACCTCACACACTTCTCCTCGGCCCATGGCCCTCCCCTCAGAAAGTTGATATGACCGCCCCTGAGAACAGGGTGGCAAACTTTAGATAAAAACTTCAAATTTTTGTCCCAATTATCCGATTATAATAAACTTTGACAGTGAAATTTATAGCCGCAAGAGGCTTGTGTAGCCTTTTATTAAGTCCAGTGGCTAGTGGCACCTGAACAAATATTTCTAACAAAAAATGTACGTCACTGGCTTTTGTCAATTTTTTTGTATGTTCATATAAACTTTTTTGCGTATAATAGGGTCATCAATTTGATTTGATTTTTTTTAGCGCAATTAGGAAACATCCTGTATATTTTTAATGTATTTACCGTTGCAGAGTTCTTAAATCTATGTACAAATTTAACATCTACAGGGGGCAGCTGACCCCCCTGAAGAACTGATGGAAGTGAAGCTGACAAGTGTTCAAAAGAATATCACTAACACCATGTCCTATATTTGTACTATCAATCTGGTATCTAATATATTTTTGACAATAGTAACCTGTACTTGGTACTCGTTAAAAAAAAGTATATAATAAATATAAATGTTTTTTTTAAACAAACGGTACCGTTCATTATTAACAATAAATTAGAGAAATGTGTTATGTTCATTATACAGTGTGTCCCAGGACAGGTGTTACAAGAGGACAAATGGAGCAATATTTTTAAAGTTTTTAACAGCATTTTGGTAAAACCAAGAAATACAAAAATTTACTTATTTTAGTAATATACATTACCAAAAGTAAAGTACTTTTATTTACAAAAATAGCGCCAAATGGTTATAGTACGAGATCCAAATAGGAGGAAAACTTCATCCATCTGTTTACCTGATAAAAGGTGTTTTATATTAAAGATCAAGACCATATTTAATTTAAGAAAATAACCTCAACATTTTTGACACACCTTGTGTGGTGACAACCCCTATATTTTAAAGTTTTTACGTATGCTATTTATTAAAATATATATTTTTAAATAATACAGAATATACAAAAAAATCAAAGTTTAACGTTTAAAAACTTACCCCAGCTTTATTTATAAAATCGAAGAAACAAAATATGCTAATAAATTAGTACTGTCATGTTCAATAAAAAAATGGAGATTGACATTATACAGGGTTACTTAAAAAATGAAAATTGACATTATTCAGGGTTACTTAAAAATTGAAAACTTATTTTTTTTTAATTGGTCATATCCTTGACCTATTTTCTTTAGGCAACCCCATGGCAATACCTTTGTTAATACTATATTTAATATAAAACAGTTTTAATCTAGTAAACATATGGGCAAAAGTAATTTCCTATTCGGATCTTAGACTATATGGAAAAATGTTGCACAGAATTATATTTTTTGTCCAAATTTAAAATAGGGTTATTTTAGTTACAAAAAATATATATACAAGTTGTTTCAGAACTACAAAATAAAACTTTAAGGGGTTATTCAGTGCAACAGTAGAAAACATTTGAGTATAGAGACCCATGTCCGAAAAAGTGTCACTACCGTACTACTGCCCTAAGACGCGTTAACATTTAGAAAGATGATTAATTGCCTACATAGGATTTAATGCATTTAATTTGTGCCTTTTATACATAATATCATTACAATTGTTTAAAATGTCAATGTTAATTTAATTTATTATTTCTTTTTTTTTTAATTTAATAATTTTATTTATTATTTTATATATTTATTAATTGTTGTGATGATATTGTGTACAAAAATCAAAAATTAAATGTATTAAATCCTCTTTAGGCAATTCATGGTCTTTCTAAAGTTTAACGCGTCTTAGGGCCTTAGTGCCGTAGTGACACTTTTTCAGAAATGGGTTCTCATACTTAAATGTTTTCTACTGTTGCACTGAATAACCCCCAGAAGTTTAATCCCTTAGTTATAGATTAGATATTCATTTACGTCTGACAATTAAAAAATATATACAGGGTCATCCAAATTAAGTGTTCGTTATTGGTAACTTCGTTAATATTTAAAATACGAAATAGTTTAAATTAGCAAACTAGTAGCATTGTTCACGCACTTTAAGGCTTAAAATTAAAAAAACAGTTGACAATCGGGTTTCTGAGTTATACAGCAAAATACCCTTTTTAAATGGAACACCCTGTATATTTTATCACCATTAGAAAGATCTTTTAAAATCCTTGAAAAAAGTCCACATGTGATATAACCAATTTTCATGGTTTCGGAAATATAGCCATCCTCAGAAATTTTATAGTACACTGGCATTTTTTAAATAAAACACATTGTATATTACATTACCAATAAATAGATATTTGATAGAGCTTTAAAAAATACCACGTTTGATATGTCTATCTCTTATAGTTTTGGAAATATGGCCATTCAAATCTAAAAATTACGTTAAATTTCCATTATATCACAGCTTTAAGCTATAAGCAATAAGTTTTAGTGTCAGAAATAAAACGGGGAAAATATCTAATATCTTTTAGATTTAAATGGCTATATTTCCAAAACTAAAAAGATATTCGAATTATCAGATTATCAAATGTGGTATTTTCTTAAAGCTCTTTAAACTATCTAATGATGATAGTATATAGAGGGTGTTTTATATAAAAATCCAGTTTACTATTAAACTCCTGAGGATGGCCATATTTCCGAAACTATGAAAAATTGGATATACTACATACGGATTTTTTAAAAGAATTTTGAAAGAACTTTCTAATGGTGATAAAAAATACAGGGTGTTCCATTTAAAAAGGGGTATTTCGCTGTATACCTCAGCAACCCGATTGTCAATTGTTTTTTCTAATCTTTAGTCCTAAAGAGCGTGAAAAAGCTACTAGTTTGCTAATTTAAACTGTTTTATATTTTGAGTAATAACGAAGTTACAATTGACAGACACCTAATTTGGATGACCCTGTATATATATTGCGATAGTAAGCACATACTTGGCATGTGTATGAACTAGGAAGACCTAGTATAAACTTTTGTACTACCTTAACAATTAATACCCATTTTTTTGTCATTGGCTCCTTTATACCAAGTATTTAAAAAGTGCCAATCCACAGTGTAAATATTGACTAAAATATAAATTTTTTAAATTTTAATGCTCTTACTTCAAACTTTGACAGTAACCACATTTCTCCACAAATTTTAGTTATACATTTTTGCCATACTTTTAAAAATAGGTATTTAATGGGGATACGGTCAACTTTGCTACCTAGGTTAAGAAATAATTTTTTTATTTGTCTTTTACTAGTTCTTTATTAAAATTTTAATAAAATATGACTTACCATATTGGTTTTTATTTGAAACAAAAAAACCTATTTAAACCAATTTAATTTAGTCTTAAACAATAAAGCATATTTAATTTGTTTAAAAAAAATTGCAACAGCCACAAAATTAATAACTAATCAGCACTAAATACCTATTTGCTTATAAACTTAAAATAAATTAAATAAATCAATTAATTTACGAAAATGTGTTTTGGTAAAAATTGTTTTTTATTAGTGAGAAATGAAATTTTATATTTTTTTTATATTTTATTCAATTTTTTTCCTATTTAAAATAAAACTTGATTCGGTGTGTAACATCATTTTGTAATTATTAAAAAACTAGTAATAGTTACTTCTTAATTCATTGCAAATGTCCTAAGAAAGAAGAAAGCTTGACAAATGAATTCGTGTTTGTTTATGAAGGTTGTAAATTGAACCGCATCCCAATTAAATATTTTTTTTATCTAGCCACAACCACCCTCCCTTTCTTTTTAAAAATAAGAGTACTTTACCATTGGTCATTATTTATATGTATAGTTACAACTCGCCCTGTGCCCTACCAATAAAAGTGAAATTTTGTTTTTCTCAGTTTTGAACCACGCGATCAGTTTTCCCAAAGTGCCGATTAAATATTTTAGAGTAGATGATAATCATTGATGATTAAAGAAAAGAAAAAAAAAGAAAAAAAAGAAAAAAGAAAAGAAAAGAAAAGAAAAGAAAAGAAAAGAAAGAAAGGAAAGAAAAAAGAAAAGAAAAGAAAAGAAAAGAAAAAAAGAAAAGAAAAGAAAAGAAAAGAAAAGAAAAGAAAAGAAAAGAAAAGAAAAGAAAAGAAAAGAAAAGAAAAGAAAAGAAAAGAAACTTCAAACAAATAAAACCCCAGAAACCCACTTAAAAGTAATAAATAATAAATAACAAAAAATAAAGTCAGGTAACAACATATTATTATGCGCTAAATTATTTATTATTTTTAACCAAATAAGCAAAAGCTTTTAAAATTGTAATACTGTATGTTATTACCCGACTTCATTTTTTGTTATTTATTATTTTTTGTTTTTTAGTGCGATTTATTTATTTTTTTGAAGGAGCTATATTTTTTTAAAGTGTTTATAACTAACTTCTAACAGCAAATTATCTTTTAAAACTTTCATAATATATGACTTTAAAAAGTCACACAATTATAATGGAAGTCACTGGACTCTTAAGGTTTTTTTCGTAGTATTAATTTAAATTACCCTAAATCGATACTAATCTGATTACTTTTTTTCTTACGTCTAAATTGATAATGTTTAATTAAATTGTATTTAAATATTGTATGGGAATGTGTTTTAATCTCATAATTTTTCTACACGAGACTGTTAACAAAAATTAGTATTTCCTTGAAAATAACATTTATAGTGTTTCCACAACTGCGGCAAATTTAAAATAACCACAAAAAGTATTTTTTTTAACACAAAAACACATAAAATAAATTTGTGTTTAATATTCAGTTTCTAAATATAAAAATGTTTTTAAATATGCATTCCGTTCTAAAGAAAAGTAAAAAGCATTTTAAAAGCTTTATCAAATATTTAACCTGCGTCGCTCTGATTTACCCCTATTCCCTTTGTGGCGAAAATAAACTCGGATCTATTACAAGAGAATCCCAGGAGTGCTTTTATGCACGATATCAAATTACTTGTTAGTTGTGGATCTTAATTCGACTTTAATAGGAGTTTCTTGGAATTACCATTCTTTCCATGTTTAACGTCGTGCTGTCAGACATTTTTCTTCTGCTGCATTATAAAACTTTCTAATGAGCTTATTATCTTTGCTTTATACCATGACAGACTACGGAAAAAGTAATTAGGTGACAATATACATTAATTATTGTCATAAATAAACCTGTCAGAATACCGATTTATGTTTCCTAAGCCTTCCTCAGACGGTCAATATTATTGATGCAATGTATTGAAGAACAAATGGTACATGTCAATAATATTAATTCATTCAATTAAAAGACTGTCAGTATTAATTTAATTTCATGTTAGAAAATATTTTTAATATCTTCCGTCTGTGTAAAAAGAAAAGAAGAAGGCATCAAAACATCTTTTTGTGTAACCAAAGTGTTTTTGTATGATATAAAAATGTACCTTGCACACGCGTTAATACTATCAACACCTTTTTGATATATTGACGGGCTAATTTTATTGTCTTTAATATTATTTCTATAAATATTATTGTTTTAATAACCCTTCGCACGTTCAATGTTATTTATCAATATCAATATTGCTCTAATAATATTGACCGTTTGAGGAAGGCTTTAGAAGTGTTAGACAATTTTGATATTTTGGTCGGATGTATGGTTGAATAGGATGCTAGCTAGTTTTTTTACTATTTTAAATAAGACACCCTATTGATTTTTCCAAAAATTAATTCTACAGGAAATTCCAAAAAAACATGGGGAAAATAAATAAAGTCCTTAGTAATAAAAATATTATTTACCTAAAATTACTACTTGCTGGAAAATTTTATTTGGGGGGTGTGGGGAAGGCAAAATAACAGTTCACAAACATGTGGAAAATATTGTCTAGGCGACAACCAAAAAAAAACCTTTATTAGATTAGTTTAGATTAGTTAACAAAGCGATCTAGGCATGTACGTAGGCGCCAGGTTTTTTTTACTTGGGTGGAGGGGGAGGGGCAATAGAGGCGTTCGTCTCTAATTTGGACCTATTTATTTTTAAATTTGTTCTTTATCTTATTAATTATTATTATTCTTAAGCAGAATTATTTAACCCTATTTAAAGCGTTGAAAACCACAGGTAAGCATCCCACAAATAAAAAATTTGTTTTTTAACACATTTTTAAAAACTTAAAATCTACTTATTAGGGCCCAAAAGGACTAAGTTTAATGCTTTTAATATATTATAATTATTATTAGTTCACTTTGGTCCTAATAAATAAGTTTTATGCTATTGAAAACATAAGTTAAAGCACAATTTTCCTATCTCTAGTCTACGTCTCATCTCTATTTTACACTTATTATTTTGTGTCTTGTCAGTTATACAGGTGAGTTCTTTCCGATGTTTAGTAAAGGGATCTCAAGAGCGTCTGCAGCTACAGAGACAGTTAAATAGGAAAATAATTGCAGTTTTCCGAACTTAGTTTAAATCACTTTTTGTTTCTTCCAAAAAATCATGGCTTAGTAGCTATTAAAAAAAAACAGTTTTTTCTCTGTAGCTTAGTTAATATTTGAAATAGAAAAAAATGTGTAAGAAAACTTGTAGATATTTGTCTTCTTAATAAAAAAGTAAACTCCGATATTTAATAAAGTAGTCCATTTTTAAGCTACGACATAAACTTGCATTTTATTAAAATGGAAACAGTAGTTGGCTTTGACATTTTTAAAAAGGCTTTTTAAAAAGCTTTATAACAGTGTATACCAGATATACTTTAAATATGAATTACGTAGTTTTGGATATAATTATTTATATATTAGTTTTTTTTTCATTTAAACCTAATCAATTGTATTTTTTTATTGACAATTACTTTTTCTTTTCATCTCATCAGTACTATAAATGCTTTAACTCTATTAATTAATATATATATATATATATATATATATATATATATCACTCCTTAATAAATAATTTTAAACACTAACCCTTAAAAAATATTTATTTAGGTTTTTATTTTTTAAAACTTTTTAAAACTTCTTACGGGACATTATTAGTCTTATAAATTAGTCAAATTTTAAAAAACAAACTAAATTTATTAAAATAAATAATAAAAAGTAACAATTACCAGTAGGAACTAATGTAACTATAAAATTTACTACTATAATAAGTAAAATAGTGATTAATAAAAACGGAACAATACTAAAAATATTTTTTTATATAATTTTAGATACCCATTCTATATCTTTTAAAACCTTTGTCTTTTGGACTCAACTCATACCTTATAATCATACATAACACGGCCCAACCAAAATTGGTGGTTTGGAAGACAAGACCGTGGTTTCGTTATGTTTTTGGGGTCGCTGAATCCGAATCTGGGGTCGGTTTGACCCTATCAGGTCAGGATCAAGGTCATTTAAAGGTCAATCACAACATGTGCGGGAGCAGATCATGATATATTTTTCTTTTTGGGGTCGCTGAATCTAAATCTGGGGTCGGTTTAACCTCATCAGATCAGTGTCAAGGTCTTTTCAAGGTCAGATCATCAAAATTCATTGAAAAGGGACCACCACAATAATGATATTTTCATGTTTTTGAAGTCTCTAAATCTGAATTTGGGGCAATTTGATCCCATCACGTCATTTCAAGGTCAAGTTATTAAAAAATAGACCACAGTTATGGTATTTTTGTGTTTTAGGAGTCACTAAATCCGAATGTGTGGTCAAATTGACCCTATGAGGTTGAGATCAAGGGTATATCAAGGTCAAATCATTTAAAGTTATTGCAAATGGACCAACATCATGATATTTTGAGGTTTTCCGGGTCGTATCCGTAGTTAAATTGACCTCTCCAAATTTGGATTAAGCGACCTTAAAACATAAAGATACTACGATTGTGGTCTATTTTTCATAAATTTTAATGATTTGATGTTGAAAAGACATTGACCTTGACCTGACGGGGCCAAACCGGATTCGGATTCAGCAACCCCAAAAACATAGGATATTTTGGTCTAGTTCTTCGAACCGCCAACTATTTTTTTTGTGAGGCTGTGTAATTTTTTTACATGAAGTGAGTCTCACAAGCATATGGAAGTAACAATATTTATTGAAAAGGAATTTTTAACAGAACCAGTTTACTTTTTTCGCGGCTAACTAAGGAAACACAAATTTAAAAAGTAATAGGTCTAAACCTACGTTAGCTTTAATTTAAAGTATATCTTGCCATACATCTTTAAAGCGCTTATAAAAGCCCTTTTAAAAATGTCATAGCCAACTATGGTTTCTATTTAAAAATTTTTGTCGTAGCTCAAAAATGGACTACTACATTAAATATTAGATTACACCTTTTTTTAGGAAGATAATTATCTGCACGTTTTCTATTTACACATTTTTTCAATTTTAAATATTAACCAAGTTACAGAGAAAAAACAAGTTTGCAAAAAAACGTTTTTTTTTTAAATATCTAGTAAGCCATGATTTTTTTAAAGAAACAAAAAGTGATTTAAGCCAAGCTCTAAAAACTACAATTCTGTCCCCATTTGACAATCTCGGTAGGTGCAACGGTCTAAGATCCCCTCACTAAACATCGAAAAAAACTTACCCTTTATTTGCAAAAAATGACATGAAAGAATTATTAAAGGTAATCCAATATATGGGTGACCCCAATTTCAAGAATATTCGAAGTAATCGCTTTGAAGAGTTAGAAAAACATTTTTTACGAGATTCTAAATTTTAGAAAAGCACAACTATAAATCTATTTTGGCAAGTTTATTATGAATTACAATATCCCATAAGCTGTAAAGATTTTTTAATTAAATAATATGTTTAGGTAGGTATACAATAAAACATCGACTTTTACTACCCCGACTTAGGCCTTAGGCACGATAATCAGCGTAAGCGTCTAGCGGCTGATTAAAAAAAAAACAAGTTCTTTTATTCTTGCATAAAGATCAAAGACAGCGCTCTCACATTTTCCGCTCTACGCTGGCCGCTTACGCTTAATATCGTGTCTGAGGCCTAGAGCCATAGATCGGTCTTTAACTTAAGCATCATTAAATTTTTAGACTAAAGCGACGAGCGTATTTTCTTTACAAAACAAGAAATAAAAATATATTAGTACGCTAAAATGAGATTTTGCGGAAGAAAAAAAAATTAAGTCGTTAAACTACTTTGTTAGATTTTATGTAGCCTTTTTCATTAAAATAGCTTTTGTTGGCGATTGAATATAAGATTGATATAAACATTTTTTGTTTAAATTGCTTTTTTCTTGACCTTCCGGTTCTAATTAAAAATAATTTATGTCTTTTAAATGTATAATTATTAGACCGCGTTTGTCAAAATATAACCTTACCAAGGCCGCACCGAGCCCGGATTCACAATGATAGAGGAAAGTGGGGCAGATTAGGTTGGAAAAATTCAAAAGCACTATTCATGTCCTCAAAATTATAAAAAGCATTTTAATCAAGCTAAATTTTATGCATGTAGAGCAGTAATGGCGAACCATTCTCACGCGCCTTACAAGTAGCACGAAAGCTAAAATTTTGGGCACGCGAAGACTTTTTTTTTATTTTGTTCTTCAAAAATTTTTACGAAGAGAGAAACGAAATGTCGTTAAAAAATAAATAAAAGGATTGTAAGTAAAAATATTTCATGGCACGCGTAGAACATCATTTTATTTTATTTTTTTACAAAAATGACTAATAGAAGAGTAGTAGTTGGCATACAAAATATTACCATACCTAACTTAATTTTTAGTTTAGTTTTTACAAAGAACAAAAAAATCAGCTAATTATTTCGTAACAAAAAATAGTTTATGATCTTTTTTATTATTTGTTATTATTTACGCCAACCAGAATTGCCGTAATTATTTTTATTTTTTTCACGGCACAAAATAGTTCGCTTACAATGTCGCCAGAATCGCCAAGCTACCACCAACTTTCTCTGAAATGCGTCGCAACCAACGCGGCGTGACGTACAACGGTGAGTCGGAGATGTTTGTTTACTTGTTAAAATGCGGTATGTGGCCGGGCACGGAGCGGTAATATTAAGTCTACGGTATTTGATCACAACGGTATCAAGACACGGCCGTGCTACGCAGGATTCGGTGTGGTTATATTTGGCCAAACCTTAAAACTGTGTTACCTTATTTGCAAAGATTTATTTTATATTCAGGTGTAATTAATTTAAAGCGTGGTATAGTTGACTTATATTACTGCGGTTTGATTAAATACAAAACTTTTTGCACCGCAACTCCCTACATTTTGCCAGAGAAACGCACGGCCACGGGCTCGTTGCGGTTATGTGAGGCCCGACCTTTATGAGATTATCGTTTCGACGGTTAAATCTGTGCAAGTTGTACAAGCTGACTCTTTCCGCGGTCTTCGAGTAGTGCCGTCACGTTTTCGTAGAAGGCTACAAAGCTTTACCCGGAAGGTGGCTAGATGTGTCGTACGGGCGTTTCTGTACCCTTGTGGATCGAGAAAAGATTCATGTTAAATTGATGGCTTCTTTCTTCTGGGGCTAAGCGCTGTAAACGAAGATTCCTTGTAACAGTGCAATTTGCATATAGGCTGTGGTGGTCATTTTTGGAAATGTATTTCAATTACTAAAGCAAGTATAATTTCGTAGCACATCCGTAATATCTTGCGCTATCTAGTGCATAGTGCATTAAACACTGAAGACTTAAGTTAGGGCAGGTCCTGTATTCTCAAAAGCATTGATGGAAACTTTGAGTTTACAATCACCTAGAGGCTTTCGTTAATTATTAGTGTAAACTTTTGAAAAGAAAATTTCTGTTATGTTTTTTTTTTTGGTATACGAATCTTTTCGTGCCAATGAATTTTGATGAAAACAACGATCTTTAACGTATCTTTTTAATCTTTGGCTTGGTAGCGGTCGGATTTCTGGAATATTAAAAATCGACTTTGTGAAATCCCCTAAAGTAGATTATTCGCCACAAATGTCAATCTTCATTCGACAGTAACGGATCCACTTTTTGAAACCACCTCTGTTAAGCCGGCTCAGCTAATTTCAGGCCTTTTTTTGTTTAAGGAAAATTTCCAAGAAAACCTATGTGAAAACCATTAACTGTCTTTCATCTTAAGCCTACGAAGGTATGTTTTCCTCTATAATTATTATTTCCGTCAATATTTTTGCATAATATGTTTTTTTTAAGTGTCGTAAACCTAACCTGGAAAGACACGTTTTCCGCTTTTCATTGCCTAATTATATATTATTTGTTTTAGATAAGGCCGGTTTTCCAAAGAAAATGAGGGGTCCTTTTCTAGGCGGTTTTCTTCTTTTTCTCTTTCTTTCTTTTTGTAACGACCTTGAAAGAGAGTTATTCTTTGAACTGCCAGCTTGATGTTGGGCATCCCGTAACTTGACCACATAAGACCCTTTTTGTATTCCTGCCCATGCCAACATAGTACTCCTTGTCTAAGTCTGAGGTTGCAAGCTTCACGAGCTGTAGATGATCGTGTGGCCGTGGCCGCACCAGAAATATAACGTCTGGCGGAGTTTTACAGCAGTCCTGTAGTAGGCATATTTGTGCTCGGAGGCAGTCTAACTTAGAGGACACAGCTCAGATAAGTTGAACACCACCTTATTGAACCCCTTTGATCTTTTATATTAACAGTATCTTTTCTTTCAATTTAAAATAAACTAGCAGCCATAACATTATTTACATAAAATCTGAAATACTTAAATTTAGCTTTGACATCATTAGTTTATTTGTTTTAATATTATATAGTGAAATGTGACTGTATAGCGGTGTAAAGGTTTGCAATTCTGACGCTAAAGATCAACTCGTATTACGTACGTTAACCTTTTTTAATTCCACATTTTAAACCAATTTTCTTTTGATTAAAGAATATCGTAGATTTTAAACAGTGTGTTTTTATTTTATGTTGGGTACAATTTTCATTTTTTGGTTTGTCTATATAAGCTACATTCTGTAGTTTGTCACCACTGTTTTTTTTGTAGATGGCGCCCAAATTTCAGTTTCTTAATTGGTGATAAATTACTACAGAAGGACTTTTAAGTAATCATTTAAACATTTATACTGGACTGATACAGGAGTTGTAAGGAATATTTAAAAAATAAACCGACGGCTTATTGCCACGACTAACAGAGAGCTAGACCGTAAGGCATTTTGCCTAAATTGATGGCTAATATAACATTAATTAAATTAGGCAATCTCATTATAACCATTTAGCCAAAGTTAGGTTATATCCTATAACCTGATGTTCTCTAAGTTTGGTAGTGTGCACGTGTTTTCGTAACGGTCGTGGAAGATGGCGCCCTCCACTGAAAGTGTCAATTTTGTCACTGACCAATTTTACGTTATACCAGTAGCAGCTCTTGGTTTGACATCTCTCTTTTATGCATCGCACCGATCTAGAGTATATATTTTTAGAAATTTTTGGGAGCTACAAGCTCGTTTATCCAGATTTGTCACCGAAAAAGCCTTGAAAAGCATAGCCCGGAAGGGGAAGAGTTGGCGGATTGGACCTGAAGGGACCGGAGACTGTGGTTCCACAAGTTGCATAGTATGTGATTTGTTGTGCAAAGTAAGTCCTAAAATCGCCGAAAACTTTATGCGTACCGCTTGCGAAGGTTTGCGAACCACGTAGAAACTATTATTTTTGTTTTAGTAACTGCTCGGGGTACAATTACAGCTTACTAATGTATAACCGGCTTTAAACTTAGGCCTTGTTACCAGAAGTTATCCTAAAATTTAATTTACCCTTCTACAACCAAGTTTGTTTATTTCATGTTGCCCATCTCTATAAATGGTATAACTTAAAATTATTTTATTTCTTTTTAAAAACTAAGCTTCTTTAGAATTCTAGTTTATTTAAGATGCTTATTTTTTAAGTAAAAGATAAAAGTTAAGTGTGTATTTATTTCCAAAAAACATCAGTCTATAAAATGTTCTCAAACGTGATATTTGAATTAGCAATATAAGCAAATTGCAAATTGGAAGACGTCTAGAAGCGCTCTCTTGAATTATTTATAGTACAAAACACGTTTTTTGTTTCGGACTCACATGGTGTGTTCCCGAGGGAACATTTCAAATGCGGGAGAATTTGCCGTTGCAATCGAATTCTAGAAATAGCACTGACGAGCACTTTCTGTGTATATTTTGTTTGAAATTTCACTGGTGCATTAAAAATTAAACGGTTTTTAGTTTTGATTATTATGAAAGAAATACCGTTCTATTAGGAAACAATTTCTGCTTGTTGCTTGGCATTAAGCTGGGATCATTTTTCAACCTTTATTATTTATATTGACACTGTTCTCGCAAAATAAAACAAGTCATCTAAAAGGCTACATTTGCTTTTCCTTAAACCTTTGACCCTTATATGTTAAAGTCAAGTGTGGTTTAGGTAAAGTCAATATCTAAAGAAAAACATATTTTTTTCAATTTTAAAAAAGGTTTGGCGTCATCAAGTATTCAGTAAAAAAACGTAGGAACTTTCTATGAATATTTAAAACCAAATATTTTAAAGGGTTTTATATTGCAGTTAAAATTATAAAAGTAATTATTCATAAATTCAAAAAAATATGGGTTTCAAAATAATAATTACTGGAACACGAACATGTTGGATTTTTTAAATATACAGGGTGGTCCCTAAGTAATGGGCCAAACTGTGACACCCTGTATCTCAGTTATTATCAACTTTTGTACTAAAGTAATATTAGTTATATTGCAACATTTTAACTTTATAATTCTCCAATATAATTTTAGCCCATTACTTAAGGACCACCCTGTATATTTACATTACTGACTAGAAGGCCGGCTGTATATACAATACTTTTTAATCTAGCGGATTATCTAAAGGCTGACTGATTTATAATAAATATGTTGGTTGTGACATCTGCTCCGATATCTGATCGGATGTATGCGTTGCACTCATAAAACGTAATCAGACGAGCTTTGAATAATCGTAACCGAGAATTGTTTTCGACATCAGGATAAGAAAGTAGGATGTTTGCGGCCGGCCTAAGACCTTAGCAGCGGTAAGCTAAAGCCCCAAAATCTAAAATAGGATTAGAGCATCATTACGAGTCCGTTTTACAATAAAAAATTTGATATTTTAAGTAAGGTTATGAACAATGTCATGAATGACTTCACGTCAAAAAGTAAAAAGTGTCAGAATTTGTTGTCATGCTCGTTTTTAAATTATTTATGTAAAAGCTGTAGAATATGTAGTGAAAAATTCAAACTATATAGTTTTAATGCGGTTCTAAAACGTTTTTTGATTTAAAGAGTGAGAATTCAGCACAAGACTAATTTTTAAATTGCCAGTGATGTGTTTGCTAGGACTCCAGAAGAAATATCCACTAAATTAGCAAAAGCAGATCTCGTTTGAAATATGTGTTTAATATAAGAAATATTTAAGTGCAGTTTAGATACTAACATAGTATATTGTGTTAAAATTTATTTTGGTTTTAGAAATATATAAAAAAGTAAACACAATTTAATGTTAAAAATATGTCCAAATAAATAGTAAGTTATTTTAAAAGTTGGTATTACTTTGGTATTACCGTACCCTAAAAATTAAATATATTAATTTATTTAGCCTAATTTCATTGCATTTTACTCAGTTTCCAAGTATTTTACATTTTACCTTAGTCTTTTATAATATTTAGGTGATTAAATTTTCCTTTATTTTATTCTTACTTTTTGCCCATTACCTAACTAAATACAATCAGTATCCATATAACTGTAAATACTTAATAAGATTTTAACACATTTGTATTAAATAATTCGTTGGTACATTATTTAGGTCCATTTAACTACGGAAGTTTTTTTAGCAAAAAAATAAACAAATTAATATTTTACATTAGTCAGCAAAGCCGGAATAGGTTTTAGAGTACTTTTTACACTAAACTATGTTAGTTATAGTAAATTATTTGGCTTTTTTATATTCATAAGTTCAAATTTAAAAAATTAGAAAGGCACACCTGAGTCAACTATGGAATAAAAAATATCTAATTTCATTTGGGTGCATAATTTATTTTTCAGGATATTTTGTTTAAAACACTAACACCTTAAGGTTAGGCAATGCATTGAAACCTTTTCTGATATATTGCCACGTCAGTATAGCTTTGTCGTTTCTTTAGACCGTCTCCTTGCCACGCATTGGCAATAATGGCCCATGGACATTTTGAAGTGGCACGAAGTGTATGTGCCTCTTATGAACCAACAATTTTACTTAAATTGTATAGTCAATTTACAAGAAAACACATCTTAATTTATTTATGATATTTTAATGTCATAATATACAACAATTAATTTAAATGTTGGTGGCTAATTTTTTTAAAAAGCTGGTGTACAGTTTTTATTATTTCTGGTCTTTATTTTTTCGTCAATATTGTCCCGTACTTTTTGTAAGAATTTTTTAGAAGAAAAACTGCTGTCTGTTTTATAGGCTGCCAGGACTCTGTGAAACGTAGCTTTAGAAACACCTAAAAGGACACAAAAACTTATATTACTAAAGATAATTTATCCATCTTGACGTGACCTTTTTGGATTCTAAAAAATAAAATGTAGGCGCTTGGCTTACATTTTTTAGATTTACAATCAAATTTAAAAGTACTTTATAGTTCCTAATTCGTACATACAGGGAGTTTCTAAACAAATGTGAACTATTTTAGGAGGTGATTTCTTGTTCAAAATAAAGGGGATTTTTCTTTATAAACATGGTGTTAAAAGTACCATTAAAAGGGAGATAAGGTGGTACAAAAATATGGATATTATAAAAATACACTTTTTGAATATTTTTACAGTTTTTTAGAATTAATGGAAGTGGTCGAAATAGACTATCTCTATCGTTCTTCCTAACAAAATTTAAACAGATACTTACGCAATCTCCTCGAAAAATATAAATTTAAATAGCCTGATACATTTAGAAACTTTTTTAATTCCTGTATTTTTTTCGTTATACTTACCGATTAAAAATAAAAATTAAAAAAAAAAATGTAAATCATAGCGTGGCAGGACGGGAAAAATTTTATGAAAAAAATATGTTTTTGCTTTTGAGGTTAAAAATACGAACACTTTTTTTTATTTTTTTGCTATTTCTTCCTAATGGCTGACTTTTGCCCCATGTTAATAAGGCAAACTACACTTTATTTTTAACAAGAAATCACAGCCTAAAATTTTTCACATTTGTTCAGAAACACCCCGTATAAAGGTACAGAACTTTTAAGCAAATTTAAGTGTTGCTTAATCATAGCAACTTTAATTTTTGTAACTTTTATTATTAAATCTATTTCCGTTTAATTTTTGTTTATGTGTAATAGTTTAATATATTTTTTAAATAAATAATTATTTTATTTTGGTTGCCCATTTAAGTAGGAAATAAGAAAAATCTATGATATAGCATTTTTAAAATATTTTTTAGAAAATCGAAAGTTAAACAGCGCTTTAAATTATGCCAGCTTTACACGTCTTAAGTAGCTTAAGCAAGAAATCAAGTAACTAAATTTAGGTAGGTACATGCAGCCTCTAAACCTACTGAATTTAGTAGCGCGAGTAGATAAATAAAAATATATTTTTTTAGTTACTTGCTCTACGGCCGTATTCGCGAAGCTCAGAGAAATATTTGTCAGGGCTTGGTAAATACGGCCGTTAGTAACTTGTTTAAGCTACTTCAAACGTGTAAAGCCGGGATTACCATTTATAGGAAAATAGTTTAACATAGAAATATAAAAGTATACCAGAAAGTAGTGTTAAAATAATTGATTTAACGCAAATTTTAAGCTTTAAAAACATACTCGTCATGTCAGCTTAATGCGTTTGACTTTCAGTGTATTAAATACTAGCAGGTAGTGATTAGACAAGGAATGCTTGCATGTAAATATTCCAGATAGGCTGATGCATTGGTATTGCTTTGTTATTGCTTTAGGCCATTATCTTTTTCACACAATTCTTCATTAATGCTTTAAAGTTGCACAAAGTGTATAGATATCACTTTTATTTTATTTATTTTCTAAAAAGAAACAAAAAACAGTTATTTTCTTAGGTTTTAAAACTGAAAGAACAGAAAAATCAACTTTTTGTACCATTATATGTAGGGGTGATTCATGATGGGATACTTTAAAAATAATAATTAAAAAAAACTTTTTAACTAATATTAAATTATCATACGGAAGAACTATATCTTACATTTATTTTTTAAAGATTATGGGTTTCAAATGTTGGCCTTAACTGCGCCTAATATGGTCTGTTCTTAAGCTCTAATTTCCGAGTGCCAAGTCAATTGATTATAATCATCATCGTACACTTGCAGCTACTGCCGCTATATTTTTGCACTACGTGATGGACGGCTTATTTGGTCAAGAATTATTCAAAAATGAAAATTGGAGTCCAAATTTTTGTGATGGTGATGGTACAGCCAATAGTCTGGACCATAAGTTCCCCGAAGCGCACGGAACACATTTCTCGGAGAACGATTATTTTCATAATACAGTTGAACAAGTTTTAGACGTTGTGCCGGGGGCTTGGTCTTCTGTAAAACAGTACTGAACACAAATACCATAACAGTTTGAAATTTGGACCCTCTTATCTATCCAAAAATACGTAATAGAAAAAGTACCTCTAAATGAATCACCCCTTACAATATATTTTTTTAGGAATTAGCTTCGTTTATTGATAAATATAGGACCACTTATTTTACATGTAAACATATTATTTATAAATGTAAGTAATATAAATTAATATTTACCACAATATTCTTCTGCAATTTCTGCATTATTTGTCTTGGTAAAATGTGGGTTGTTTTTCATAATAGTTAATCAAAAATATTGCAGTCGATTTTAAAAAGTAACGTCTTAATTTTGGGCCAAAAACGATATTTATTTATTTATTTGTTTTTTTCTTTTTTGCTTTTTTATTTAAATTTTACAGACTGTTTACGGATGGGGTTTACAAGAGGACAAATGGACCAAAAATTTCATTATTCGAAAAAAGTCATTATTTATAAAAATATTTGCCTTAAAAAAAAAATATGATTAACGAAAAGAAAAATGTTTGATGATTTTGTATACAGGGTACGCCAAAACTTGAAAAAACTGATTTATTCCAAAAGAAAGCTACGTTTATTTTTCATTTTTAGGCAAAATATCGTTTGGACAATTTATTTAGAACAGCATTTTAAACGACATTTATTGACATTACTCACCTGAAGACGGCTGGAAATACTTACCAGTCGAAACGCGTCGAGTATTTTAATAAACAAAGACAATAGTACGACATCTGAATAGGAGGCGATCTTCACCCATCTGTTTACCGGATAAAAACTGTTTTTTATTAAAGAAAGTATTTAAACAAAGGTATCGCCATAGTGTTGCCTAAAAAAATTAGGTCAAGGCTATATTTTAGTTAAAAAAAACCCTTAATATTTTTGACACACCTTGTATAATGGCAAACCCTATATTTTTAAATACGTAAGTATGCTAGTTATTAAAATATATATTTTTAAATAGGCACTGGCTAAACGACCGCCGGCGTTTGGCCTGTATTTTAAGAAAAAAATCGCCATTTTTCGGTTTTTTATATCTACGTATATAAAAACCTCCGAAAATTATAATTTATTTGCTATTACCGGCAGTTTTTACTTAATTTATCGATAAAAACCGCCGTCCGGCGGTTTTGCTAATAAAAACTATTAAAAACCGCCGAATATTAGGTATAGTTAACCTTATTTAAAAAATTATTTGTTTTAATGTTTAGTATTATTTTTATTATTAATCAACAAACAAAAATGAAACCGGGAAATACGTTTGACACATACGAAGATTTTGTCGAAGCTCTTCATAAGTTAAAAGATATGTATGTATACTCTTTGTAAAGTGAATTGAGACAACACAAAAATTGGGGTTCTATTAATTTTTCAGGTAGCAAGGTGACGTTTTGGAGACGTCCCTCTTTAGTCAAATTCTGGACGTAGGTGACCAAAGGGTGACGTCCCATGGGCCTTCCAGTGACGTGAATTTGTCACAGCCACAAGACGTCTTATTCAGACGTCATATGGACGACTTTTAGACGTCTCGATGACTTACAGGTTATGGTGAGGGCTTTTTAGGACATAATTTTACAATTTTACATACATAATGATATGCACCACACATAATTGTAATTTAAAAATAATTGAGTGGATTAGATGCAAGGGGTAGTAATAAAAAAAAATGGAAAAGGGATACAAGTAATTGTTTTAACGTATTTAGGAAAACAAACTTGTGCCTCTTTTTTTTAATATTGTGTGTCATATTATACGTCTGATACCATTCTTTAAAATAGGTCACTTGTACACCTTTGTATTTAACTCACTTAAGGATTTCTAGAATTACCAATACAATAAATTCCTAGAACCTAACAATAAATTATAAGTGGCGCATTCTAACTATTAAAAATAAACTTTGACGGGATTAAACACAAATAAAAACATAAAATTGATTTTTTATTAAATGAGTAGTTATGGCCGTACTCTGGCCACCCCCTCACTCCTTCCACTTTGGATCCTCCTCCCTTTTACCCCCACCCCACCCTTGGCTCATCTCCAACCAATGGAAGACCTGTAATTTCATCTGTCACCTGTCATATATCAAAAATCTGACGTCATTTAAAATTTAGGAATCTTGCACAACTCCATATTTAGGGTGTGGTCAATCTGTCAAACGTCATTTGTCATCTGTCAAATGTCACGTGTCATCTGTCAAATAATTAGGAATCTTGGGCGACGCCTATTTTAGGGTACTGCGCATGCGTCAAGACGTCATATTTAGGAATCTTGCGCAACTCCATATTTAGGGTGTAGTCAATCTGTCAAACGTCATCTGTCAAATGTCAAATGGTACTTGTCATCTGTCAAATAATTAGGAATCTTGCGCAATGCGTTGTTTAGGGCGTGATCATAACTATCTGTCATCTGTCACCTGTCATATGTTAAAATCACGTGACCTAGAAAATGGCCGTTCGAAAAGAAGAAGAAGAATCACAACATAGCCTTACTTTTAAAAGAAGAGCGGCGTTAGCAACATCTGGCGATAGCTACCGTTGGCGTTGGCAATATCTGGCGCTAGCTACCTTTGGCAACATCTGGCGCTTAGGGCTTAGGGCCCACAGCCTTAGACTCACGTCCAGGGTGCCGCTCTTAAAACCATGCGCTGACGTTTGGGGCTCCAGGCTCCAGGATAACGCCCTGCGCCTAAATCCGGGGTCCCCAAGGAGTAAAGTTAGTTACGTTATAGGTGAACTAGTCAACATAACCTTAAACCGATTCTATCTTAGCGCATGCGCAAGAAAATGACGTCAACATAACCTAGACATATGGACATCCGGTCGTCATAAAATAGCCTTGTTTGGGTCTTAACTTGTAGATTACTAATTAAGCATTTTTAACGATTTTTATTTTGTAACTTTCCTATTTATGAATATTTTTTAAAATTTTTAACTTATTTGGATTACTTACGGCCTCTAGATACCAAATATGTAATAAAATCGCCATTTCCGGTCGCAACTTCCGGTCGTCAGAAAGTAGTCTTGTTTGGGTTCTAATGAAAGGTCTTGACTTGTAGAATACTAATTAAACATTTTAAACAATTTTTATTTTGCAACTTTCTTATTTAGGAATATTTTTTAACTTATTTAGATTCCTTAAAGCCTCTCCGGTCGTCAGAAAGTAGTCTTGTTTGGCTTTAAATGAAAGGTCTTGACTTGGAGATTACGAATTAAGCATTACAAGAATTTTTTTAATTTTTAGCTATTTAATTATCACTTGTTTTGCAGAATCATGTTTAAATGTAAATATTGTAACCGCGAATTAACCCGAAAAGACAATTTTAAACGACATGGCGACTGTCGGACTGCAGCCAAAGTCTGCGAGCACCGGGCTTAAGCGGGGATTGTCGTATTTTAGAAAAACAGTGCCGTATTTTAGAAAAACGGTGCCGTATTAAAAAAAACAGTGCCGTATTTAAAAAAACAATGCAGTATTTTGGAAAACAGCGCCGTATTTTAGAAAACAGTGCCGTAATTAAAAAAAAAACAGCGCCGGTAGTTGAAAAAAGGGTAATGATTATTTCTAATCAACATTTTACAGAATCATGTTTAAATGTGAATATTGTAACCGTTCATCTTCCGAATAACGCAAATAATAAAGTCAAATATTATGGCAAAAATTATATATTAAATATATAAAGGGTTATCCTAAAACAAAACAGCTACATATGAAACATAAAGATACATATTGTACTTAATAAAAAATATATACAGAGTACATGCGTAACATGTTCATCGAGTGTGATTACTATTTACCAAAAATTTAAAGATTATACTGATTACAACACGACATTGTAACAAACTTAGTCTTAAACTAAAAGTATTTTCTAATAATTGAACACTTTTCTTCTACGGAAACCAGGAACTTGTAACAACATATACGGGAAAAGATCTTCATAGTCTATACCTCTAAAAGATAAATAATTATTTAGTTTCTTAAACTTGGGATGGATGCCAATCTTGAGAAGTTTTTTTCTACGTTTTACATCTTTAATCGTCACTGCTAGATAAATAGCAAACACCAATTGTAGTTCGTGAAATAGCTCACAGGCTAGAGGTTGTTTTATATCTATTGATTTGTGAAGTGGAAATCGTCTCGTCCGTCGATCTTCTGATGATAAATATTCTGATAGCACCTTCTTTACCCATGGCATACCATACCATGTGCCTTTTTGATAAGGTACAGGTAAATAGCAGGAGAAAACTAATGAGACTCTTTATTCGATATTTCAGTTTTATTCTCATAATCCCAGTTCCATGAAATGCTTTTATTAAACAATTAGATATAGGAGTGAAGGACTTCATCGGAAACTTTAGAACTCTTATATAATTTTTAAAAGTCTTCAAAGACGATACTCATCTTGGCAAAGCTACTACATAACTAACGAAACCAACAAAGCTTAGAACCTTTTAAGGATTTTAAGCAGTTGAAGAGAGCTAATCAGTAAATAACATAAATTTTATTTAAAAAAACGCAAAATTACTGGTTTTTAAATAAAATCTCTTTTATGCCGTCTTTTAAATAAGTTACTGTAATACACTGTGTAAAATTCGGCCGTATAGTTAAATACATAATACATGTGGTTTACCAAAATTTACTTCACTAGGCCCTGAAGGTGTAACAGGTTTGATTTGGTATTAATGCTGTTATATTACGACTACAATGCAGTAGATAGTAGTAGAAATTTAAATGTTAAGCTGCTGCCCGACATTAGGAACCTATATGCCCGATATTAGGCGACTTTCCTCTACTACATTTTCAC
The DNA here is from genome assembly GCA_014170235.1 of Listronotus bonariensis. Classification (NCBI taxonomy): domain Eukaryota; kingdom Metazoa; phylum Arthropoda; class Insecta; order Coleoptera; family Curculionidae; genus Listronotus; species Listronotus bonariensis. The sequence goes on from JACEGR010000822.1 coordinate 29,832, forward strand.
CTATCATGTCTCTTAATTGTGGTAAGATTAACACCAGCGTCTGCCAATGCAAATTATAGAAGCTCTAAATCAAAACGCAGTTTTTAATAAAAGGCGTGGGTAGGGGTGGCGGTGTTGCTGCATTTATAAAAAATACTCATAATTTTCAAGAGGTACATATTGATGATCCGGTAAGTGAAAACACTGAGTATATTTTAATTAAGCTTAAGTTAGGTGTCAAAACCTTTATTATTTGTACATTTTATCGACCACCCAATTCCAACTTAAACACCTTTATTAACGATATTGATGATATATTTTCTGTTGTGTGTCCTTTAGCAGATGAAATATTATGTCTAGGTGATATGAATGTGAATGTTTTTAACACTAATAATCCGTTAATTTCCTGTTTTGAATCATATGGACTAACACAATTTTTAAATGAACCCACAAGGATAACGAGCACCACGTCGACACTGATTGACCCAATTTTCTTCACAAATAGTGAACTGATTTCTGAAGTAGGCACATTAGCTGCAGAGGGAATTTCAGATCATAGGTTGGTTTACATCAACCTTAAAAATAAATCAAATAAGATGAAACCTAAAATTATCAGTTTTCGCAGTTTTCGACATTTTAATTTAAATATTTTTTTACGTGATCTGGAAAATCTTCCCTGGTTCGACTTAATTCGTGAAAATAATATAGATAAAAAAATTGAAATTTTGAACTCATTTATTTTGAATTTATTTGATCAACATGCACCAGTCCTAGAAAGAAGGGTGACCAAACCACCCGCCCCTTGGTTAACCGATAATCTAAAATTACTGATGAAAGAGAGGGATCGTGCTTTGCAGAAATTTAAAAAATCACGTTTACCAAATGACTGGAATGCTTATAAAGAAATTCGAAACTTTACTGTCACAATGGTAAGAAACGAGAAACGAGGATATTTACATTCAATTAATATTCAAAATAATGCAAAAAGTCTTGGGAAGCTCTTAGAAATTTAAACATATGCACATCAAATTCTGTTTCCTTACCACCCGCTCTTGCTAATCCTGAAGAAATAAATAAATATTTTTCTACGTTTTTTAGTATTGTCAACAATAATAGTGATAAGAAAATAAAATATTATAATGAAAGTATTTTTCTCAGAATAATAGGTTTACTTTTTCACTTACAACGGTTGAGAAAGTAAATTCAATAATACATGAGATTAAAACGAACGCCTCTGGCGTAGACAAAATTTCTTTAAACATGATTAAATACTGCACACCATTTATTAATCAATATATTGTTCATATTATAAACACATGTATAGAAAGACATTATTTTCCCTATTTATGGAAAGTGGCCTTAGGAAAGCCTATTCCAAAGAATAAAGAGCCTAAAGATTTTTCAGATCTTAGAATTGTCAGTATATTGCCCCTCCTTTCAAAGGTATTTGAAAAGGTTTTATATTATCAAATGAATGATTATTTTAAAGAAATAAAAATATTGCCTGACACGCAATGTGGATTTAGGGACATGTTTGGTACATGGGCTGCTTTGGCAGCGGTTACAAGTGATATCATTGAGGCGTATGATTCAGGGTTACTCAGTGTGCTTGTGTTGCTCGATTATTCTAAAGCGTTTGATAAAATTAATCACAAATTGTTAATTGCAAAGTTAAGATATTTCGGTTTTGATAATTCGTCGCTATCATTAATAACTTCTTACCTAAGTGATCGGAAGCAGCGGATTTCGGTTCAAAATTCGTTATCTTCTAGTGCCGACATTTTGTCCGGTGTACCACAAGGTTCTATTCTTGGTCCGCTATTTTTTATTATTTACACAACCGACATATTAAAATCTTTAAATTTCTGTAAAGTTCAAGCATACGCAGATGATACTCAAATCTACTATCACTTTCCAAAGAATATGTATGAAGAAGCCAGTGTAAACATTAATAAAGATCTTAACACTATAAGAGAACTATCATTTGAACATAATTTAGTTTTAAATCCTGAAAAATCAGTACTTATGTGTTTTGGCAACAAAAATAATAGAGAATTTTTAAAGGAAAATTTAAACATTACCTTGGATAATAAGTCATTAGAATTCACAGATAAAGCGAAAAATTTGGGATTAATTTTGGACTCAGATCTGCGATTTACAGAACATCTTAAATTCTTATTTAAAAAAGCTTATTCTAATCTAAGACTAATTTATTACAACCGGCATATTTTGGACCAAAAAACTAAAAAGATGTTATGTGAATCTCTAGTGTTGTCACACTTTAACTATTGTGATTTTATTTATGGACCTTGCCTAACTCAAATTGACAAAAATAGAATTCAAAAAGTACAAAAATCATGCTTTCGACTTATATACGGTATAAGAAAATTTCAACCTATAACATATAAAATAAAAGAAGATAAATGTTTAACTATGGAATCTAGAAGATTACAACATCTAGGTACCATAACGCACAAAATAAATTATAACTAATGCTGCGGCTCCGCCATGCCTTAAACAAAAATTTATTAGGCATTCCAATATTCATTCTCGAAGAACTAGATTTAATGATAAGTTTGTGATACCTAAACACAAAACTGCCATGTTTTTAAGAAGTTTCACATTTCAGTCAATATCTTTATATAACTCATTGCCTCAGTATTTTAAATTATTTAATATTAACAAATTTAAATATAAATTAAAAGATTTTTTACTAAGCAAGCAATAATTGAGGGAAAGAAAGGGTGTTGTGCCGCGTGCTGTGGGGAGCTGTTGGTGTACTAAATTTTTTAGGTATTGTTTTTTTTTTAAATATGTTATTTATATTTGGTCATACAAATCGATCTGCCATCTTTTATAGTACCATTTATTATTTTCCTTTCCTCTGCTGTTTAGGGGTTGAGTATGAATAGCTATGCTAGACTTCGCCTTTACACAGTAGAGGATGGGTTTTAGATATATCCTAATTTGTTGAACTTACGTAATTTTTCAAGTTTATTTATTTATTTATTTTTTTTGCCTTAATAAAGTCGTTATTTATTTATTTATTTATTTAAAACACAATTTTTAGAGTAACTCAAAATTTTTACTCCGCGTTTTATTATCCATGTTTAAAAAGTTCTTTAATCGAAATTATTACTTTATAAATATATAGGTAAATATTGCATATTTCAGTCAAAAAACTTTTTAAAATTCATAAATAAAAAATAAGCAGTAAAAACACCAACTTTATTTTTTTATATGGCTCGAAAAAAAGTACACCCTGTATCTGATCCCATTTTTTATTACAAATTCAACGATGTATCACATATCATATTTTAATTTTTAGTTAAAAGAAAAATTGCATTTTTTCTATTTTTTTATAGGTATTTTTAAGTAGGCCTTGCAAACAAATGCTTTGACGTTAATACCTGTTACCGTGTCAGTTACAAAAATTAATATCATAATAAAATAGTAATTGTTGTTATTACCCTGTTTGTCGAGTTGTTGTTTTTAGAACAATTGTTCTTATTGTTACTGTTGTCTTATTGTTTATTGGTGAATAGTTAATATCTATTGTGTTATTATCGTCGAATATGCCGGGTGGCCATTATAGCCATGAAGAAAAGTTTGACATGCTAACGTGCTACATTTTGTGCCACAAAAATACTGTAAATATAGCAGCAATGTATCTTTATACATATCCAGAAGGAAAACAGTCATGTAATTCCATTTTCTTACAGCTGGCTTGAAATTTAAAAAGCCAGTTTTATCTCGAAAAAGGAATCTTCAGAAGAAACCCAAATAATGTTTTACAAGCAGTTGTTAAGAACCCTGAGATATCTACTTGGCAAATTAAACAAAATCACCCATATAAATTTAAGATTTGCCAAGGACTTAAACCAGGAGATTTGTCTTGAAGTCTGAAGAAAATTTAAATAATAAAAAAAATATGGTCTAAAGAAAGTATGGTCACTAATCATGGTATCTTCAACCATCGCAATACGCATTACTAGGCTCAACAAAGTCTAAAATACTAGGTCCATTTATTTACCATAATCCATTACTGCAGAAATGTTACCTTCATTTATTTTTGCGACCCAAAATATAGCACGTTAGCATGTCAAATTTTTCTTCATGGCTATAATGGCCATCCGGCATATTCGACCATAATAATATAATAGATATTAGCTATTCACCAACAAACAATAATAAAGACAACAGTAACAATAAAAACAATTGCTCTAAAAGCAACAACCTTACAAACAGGGTAATAACGATAATTACTATTTTATTATGACATTAAATTATGTTACAGGCCTACCTAAAATTACCTTTAAAAAATAGAAAAAATGCATTTTCCTTTTTACCTAAAATTAAAAATTTGGCATGTAATACATCGTTAAATTTGTAATAAAAAATGGGATCAGATACAGGGTGTACTTTTTTATCGAGCCATATAAAATAATAAAGTTGATGATTGTTTCTAGAAAACAAAACATCGGATATCTATAACTCTAAAAATACCATCATGTAGTAACTAAAAAGTGCCAATAAAAAAGTGTTATGAGTTTTTTCATATTTCTTTAAATAAAGCCAGAAAAACTAAAATTTGTTATAGTCAAATTTCCGTTTTTGCCAAATATCTCAGCAGGCAATGAAAAATTTTTCAAGTTTCTAAACGGCATGTAAATAGGCCTTAACAAATATAACTTTTTCCTAATTTAACCTAAGTTGTATCTCCAACAGCTACTGAGATTCCCATGTTTAGGATCCTTATCTTGGACACACTGTATGTGTTACTTCGAATTTTCGTAATTGCCGATTTCATGTATTCGGCAAAATTTTGCTTAATTCGTAAAATAAGCAGTAAATACAATCACATTGGAGTGGTCATGGTTAGTTCTGGTTAGTTTAATCTTTTTTTTGTTTAATTCGCTTTATCAAAAACAGGTTTAACTAACCATGAACCCCAAATGTAACATAGCTTTACTGCTTATTTTACAAATTAAGCAAAATTTAAATTTTGCCCAATACAGGAAATCGGCAATTACACAAATTCCGCGTAACATGTGCACAATTACCTTTTTGAATCTTCGATGTTTTTAATGTCAAACTACACAGTTTTTCTAGACGACTGGCTCTAAATACACCTAAAATTCCGGCTACTTTTGCGCGAGATAAATCGCATCCGGGGCCGCCGTTAAAAATTTGTCGATTGGTTGTCTTGTCAATATTTTAAACTTTTTCTGTCCTTCACCCTTAGCTAGTAAAAGGCACACTAGCTTATAATATCTACTTAGCGCTGGATTAATGCTTCTGCGGCCCATCAAACGATGACTTTTCTTTATACATTTTCATATACAGGGTGTCCGAAAAGTTAACGATAATATTAAAAGAGCTGGTAAAGCAACTCCAAGCATCCAAAAAACATAAACTGACCTTAGTAAAAAATAGATTGTTTTCGAGATATTTGCACTTTTATAAAAAAATTACACTTTTGAAACACCCTGTATATCATATTGCGACTTTAATAAAAGCTTCTGCTATTTAAGACCAAGCTTAAGTTTTTTGGTGAAAAACTTTTTTTAAATATCAAGTATAAAAAAGGTACAGGTATAGTTAAGTCCATCCGTGGACACACTAAAGATTTATCGAAGAGAACTTGTAGTTTAATGTTGGTTTTTAATGAAAGAAATGGGTAATTAGTGCTGCAAAACTAAAATTAAAATTTAAAAATATTCATTTATGTAGGTGTGACATTTAAAAATTTGATCAAGGAAGACAATTTTAACGCAATTCAAGTGCCAATATCTTGAAAACCAACGATTTTTTACTAACTTCATTTTATGTTTTTTTTTGGATGCATATGAGCTGTTCTATCAGCCCCTTTAGTATTATCGTTGACTTTTCGGATACCCTGTATAGCCAGTAGAGCCTGTAGAGCAAAAAAGGTTACGTTTCATTCAACGCCGAATTTTCTTATTTTCTTTAAACATTTTTCCCTTTTAGTTCTTTTCCTAACTTTTGGTGGTGTGGTTGAGGCCCCCATCTGGTGGCGGCCCATAAGCAACTGCCTATATTGCCTATGCCTAAATCCGGCACTGTATCTACTTATGTCCTCATTATTTATGTTTATCGTGGAGTAATTTGACCAAAACGTAAACAATTTCCATATTTTGGATTTTTTCTTCAAAGTACGCAAGAAGCACTTTTTCACTGGCATTTTTGCCACCAAAATTTTCCGGATCACACCGTTTTAAAGAACGATCGTATGTAAATTCATATTGTTGCATTGGTTTCTTGGGCAATAATTTAAAAGTAGCTTCTTCGATTTCCACCATTTTCTTGACCACCTTCCATTTAATAAGAATTCTAGATTATTTGACGTTACTTGTCAACAGGCACGAATCAACAAATTAATATTTTTTACCTTAGTAACTTATTTCAGAGATTAATAGATATTTGATTTTAAAAATAATATTTTTCTATTTGCGTCCAAAAAGTACACCTTCACGCACGCATTTAATTCCACACTAGTGCGGAAAAGTACAAAAAATTTGAACCAAATATTAACGAGTCGCAATAATGGACTTTTATTCACTTCATGTTTAAAAGAAAATTTTGCTTTGGCCAAACCAACTCAAGGGGTGAATGTAACATCTGCATTTCCACAAAAAAACTCCTTTAATTCGCTATTATCCTGCAAAATGCCACAAATTGTACATTCACCGACAAAAATAATAATAAGTACAAGGAGGGTATTAGGTAGCAAGGCGTTAAAATAAAAAAATAATTAAATTTTGTTGTTATGTTTTTCTTACGCTCGTAGAAAAATAGCGTTTCTAACACGTGCCGAAGCTGCCTTTTTTGCACTCGACTACTTGACTATTTGACCAAACTCCCCTACGCGTCGCGTTAGGTCAACAGAATTCCCGTACGGAAAAGTGGCACATTCAGCACTAGTACGGAAATAAACTATATTTACTATAAAAATGTAATTAGTTTAGGCATTTAATGGTGTTTAAAAGTTTAAAAAATCGTGTATAATATACGTGCTAGAAGTGATTTTAGTTTGTTCGAAGGTATGAAACATTCTGCCTCCAGCGCCGTATTTAAAACTTTGCTTCTCACAAAGAGAAGGCCACATTTATAGCACTAATAAATAACTTTTTTTAAATAAATGTGTATTTTTAAAATCTAAATAGGCTACTAATTTTTTAGATTTGCGCTAACTTCAGATGCAACTTTATTAGGGTTATTAGATGAAAACTTGTTCATCCAGGACAAGCCTTTAAGAAAATCCGGACAAAATCCGGACATCATATGTTTTAGCAAAGTAACAATGTCCACATTATCTTGGTGATGGTTACCATTTAATTTTTCTAAGAAAATAAAACAAGACTAAAAAACAAATGCTTTATTCAAACCTTTAATACTTAAAACTTACAGGTACTTTTTATTATTTATATTATTTAGGTAAAGGAGTTACATTTTTTGGCAAAAGCACAAAATCGTAAAACTCTGAACAGTTCATATATTTTTAAAATTATAAATAGTGATGTTTGGTTCCTTATGGCTTCTTTTATTTGTTTTTGTCGTTTACAGTGGCGACGCCAGCTTATTGCTGTTGGTGTGGCCAAGGCGGGGCCGAGGATTTTCAGGGGTGGCTAATTTATTTGTCTTAGAAAAGTTTTAGGGACCAAAGAAAAAGGTCCTTACCGATAAAAACCTTTAATTCCTTACCCCACAATGATTTTATCGTCCCACAATTTTGAGGAGCAGAAAAAGGTACTCACCTATTTTTATACAGGTTCAGTTAAATAACATAACACATAGGCAATGTAAGGAAAAAAGACAATCTAACTAAATTCCGGCATGTAAACATGCGTGACTAATAGTGCTTGTTTTGTTATTCTATTGCCTGCCGATGAACCAAACAGCGTTGCTCAAGGGTAGTCCACCAATTTTGCAGGGGTGGCTAGAAGTTTTTCAGAGGTGGCCCGGGTAAATAATATATAAACAAAATGACCTAAATTGTAACAAAAGAAAATAGGAAAAACAAATAAACAAAAAGAAAACAAAAAATAGGCGATATAAAGTTAGTTATTAACCTAAAGGCTAGTTATAAAAATTTGGTTAATTTTTTTAATACTTTAAAAACAATATTTGCACTTATACGATATTAGCTGTATTTAAAAACTATTAAATAACAAAAAAATAAATATGCATAATTTAGCGGTAATTCAAAATTTCGAAAATATAAACAAATTCTAAGAAAAGGCCGTGACTAATTTTAATAATATTTTTATTTTCTTTTACCTATTCTTGCACATGTACTAAAAAACTATATTTTTGCATTAAAATAAATTAATTTTTCATGAAAATGACTGAACTAATAGCATTGATTCTTTCATATCATACAGAAGAAAATAAACAACATCTAGGTTACCACAGTTTTATTTATTTTAACAAACAATATTTAAAAAAATACACTAAGAAAATATGTTCTAGAACTATCTGCTACAAGACCTACGGCAGTGTAATATTATCGATAACTTCCAAAGTTTTTGATTTATTTTTTCCAACCGCTAGTTTATCTTTAAGTTTCATCACAGCTTCTTTTTGCTTTTCTTTAATTTTTTCCAAAGCTGATGATACTATCTCGCTTTTTTGTAGTAACATCCGTTCTTACTGAAATCTCAGGTTTTACCGAATTTTCCTTTTGTAATACATTTTCAGATTTAACATGTGAATCTGATTGATTTAAAACGATTATTGGAATATTACTTGTAGTTTTTGGCGATTCCGTACTACTGGATTGATCACTGATACCAACGCTTTCCTTTTTTATATTTTCTTCTTCTATTTTACTTGCACTTTTTTCTTTTTATGGTTAATCTTTTGTTTTAACTTACTTCTTAGACTTGATTCATCAATATCAATTCGGTTTTGCAAATGGTTTATAGCACCAACTTTTTCTTTAATAAATTTATTGTCTTTGCTTATCGCCGATTTAGGGTATAACTTCTTAAATTCCTTAATTAATTCCTCTTGCCTTTCTTTTAGTTGTTTTATTAAATTTTTTGGCTGATCGACTTCTGAAAAAGCGTTTCTTGATTGAAAGTGTGGTTTAATTGACATTCTTGCTTTAAGCTCTTTAAGACGGTCTGTAATCTCCTTCATCCTAAAAAATTGTAATATGAATTTATTTTAACCTAATTTTAACCTCATTTTTTTAGGGCTTCCATTCAATTATATACCTTATACAAGGCTACTTAACTTAATTTTAAAATGCCGTCAGTGTTTTAGCCCAGATATATCCTATAAAATATATTTTATTAAATATATTTTCTAAAACGTGCTAGTCCAATATTTTTAACAGTATATTGCTAGTCTAAAGAGAATTTTAGAAGTTTAGGACTATCCCCACAAAATAGGAAAGACAGGGTCATCCAAGCTTAAAAAAATTAATAGAAGTATATTGTAACATCAATGAAAATATTATGTATTTTAAAAAGCTTTAAGAAAATATCAAATTGAATATGTATCAAGCTTTATTAGTTTTGCAGACGTGGTCATTCAAATCTAAAAAATAGATATATTAAAAGCTTTAGTTTAGGTACAATAAAACTAAACAATATTTTTTTATTTTAATTCTCATATTTACAAAACTAATAGAAGTAGTGGTAGAGGAGCTCAAGAGGGGATTTTGGGATTTACTTTAGCGTGGCAGATTAATATACCAAAGGATACCTTGTACCTCGTTAAGTACCTTCACCAAATATAATGGTAAATATCGGAAATAAGTCCATTAAAAATTATTGAGCGCATCAGATTAGGGTAGGGTAACTTAATTACATGTTAAACAGTGTATATTCCACTAATCTAACAATTTAGGAGTGAAGTAAAAAAGTGGACGGCTACAAAGTTGTAAAAAAGTTATTTGGCATTCTCGAGCGTGGCTATTTTTTTATTTAAAAAAAAATAATTTAATGATAACAAAAAATATATAAGCCGATACGATTTGAACCACTTACACAAACCGAAATAATAACAGTTTTTTTTGACACATTAAAAAGTCTATAGTCGGTTCCCCACCGATGAAAAAGTATACATACTCTTTGGATGACTTTTAAAATGGTGGTAAAATATACAGGGTGTTCTATTACAAAATATCATAAATTTTGTCTTACCTTGTTTATCTTTAAAGAAAATTAAAAAATTGATAACTGCTTGGTAAACAGAAAGTATTTCAATAAACTGACAATTTTGTTACTTCTGTAGGATAAAAAGAAAAAAGTTAAGTGGGTGCAAATTTATAACTGGACTTTCGGTAGTATTTTTACAATATACCTACTATTCATAAAGACTTTTTTTTCATTAATTAGTTAGTTTTACTAATTACTTTTTTATCATCAGTATCTTAGAGGTTAAAAGTATTTGCAATTATTAGCCAAATTACAGCTTATTTTTTGTCCTATTGCCGAAACCCAAGCTTTCAAACAGGTACCGTAGGTTACTATTGCAGAAAAAAACTGTTGTTGGCAAATATTTACAATTCTAACTAGGCTAGCCTTAATCTACATTAATTTTGCTACCAAATAAAAAAGTCGCAAATATACTTAGTGAATTTGTCAAAACAAGACAATAAATAGAAATCTGTATCATTTTTTGTTATAAGAAAACAAGTTAGTAAAAACTAACCAATTATTTAACTATTAGGATGTAATTAATAAAAAAAAATTGCATGTATTTGTGGCCTTGATTAGATGAAAGTAATTAAAACTTTTATTTTTATTTATTGCAATTTGAGCATAATCGCAAATAGTAAAATTGTTAACAAATCTACTACCTACAATTTATTTTTACCAACAACAATTTTAGTTTCCACCAGTAAAACTACAATTGTCTTTGTCTTTACTATATTGCGGTAAATTTCAATGATGCGTAAACACACAAATCTATGTTTTAAGGATATGGTTAATTTAGTAAAATAGTTTACGAAAATAAGTCCATGTTAAAAAAACGAAAATTATGTGTTACTGTGTCCCACTTTGTGGTATATTTTAACACTCAATATTTTAAGATTTTATGTCGATAAAATGTCACCTTATTTAAAAATATACTTTCTGTTTATTGGGCCGTTTGAAAATTCCAACCTACCTGGGAGTTTGTTTGTCTGGGATTAAAAGAGGAGATATTTTTGATTTTGTTTGAGGCTTTTTCATATATTTATTAACTCCAAATGAAATGCCTGGTTTTTCCGTTGAAAATAATTTAAAAGTTTTGGGTAAAGTTTTGCTATTTTTTCGTTTGTTAATAAGTTCCATAATTGTTTCGCGTTTTGTTTTCTTGCCATCAGCATTTTCTTCTTTTGGCTCAAGTTCTTTACCGAGTTCGCTTGTGTTAGTCAAATGATCTAAAAAACAGGTGTGCTTAAAATTAAAAAAATGTATTTAGATTCTATATTCTATTTTTATTTATGTTTTGACCAGAGGCCTCTAATTAAGGTATTTCTAACTCTTCGGTAAACTAAACAACTTAAAGGCAAATATCTCAGAAACGGTAAAGAGTTTTAGAGAAAGTCAAAGTAGTGTAGGTAGCGCCCTTCAGTAAACAAATGAGAAATTTGAATATTTGATCTGATTACTTTAGGTACCGAAAAACCCCTAAATATTTAGATTTTTTTACCATATTCAAAACAATAAAAGTAATGGAAATAAAATATTTTTTGCTTTAAAACCCTGTACACAACGTGTCCAAGATAAGGAGGACCAGTATAGACATCTGGAAATAGTAAGAGATACGAACTTGTTTAAATGAAAACAAAGTTGAGCTTTTATGTACTTAATAATATGCTGTTTAGTAACTTTTAAAATTCCGATTATTTCCAAAGATATCCCAAGAAAAAAAAATAGGAAGATAATTAATTTTCCTTCTAGTCTTATTTAATGTAATATTTTAAAATAATTTACACTTTTGCATTGCCACTTTTTCTGCAACATATCCTTATGCCCAAATTATTATTGATCATATCGTCATATCATATATAATTACAGTGAAACCTCTATAACTCGAAATTCAAGGGATCGCCAATTTACTTCGAGTTAAAGAATATAGGTGAGAAAATGTTACGAAATTTGTAAAAAATGTTTTTTGTATAAAATATTGCACAATGATAAATAAACATATATTTGAAAACCTAATAAAGCCATAAAATTACATTTAATTGTAGAAAAAACTAAATTAGTTAGTAACTTTGAATATTTAATAGACAATAATTTTAACCAATAAAAATATTATTTTTTAAAATAATCTGTAACCAGTTTTTAATGAAGTATTATTATTTCACAATTCAATTCGTAGAATGTCTTTACTTGAGCAAGTGAATTGAAAATATGATCCGTAGCAGTGGCGTTTCGTGATCAAAATTAGGCGTAGGCAAAGTTGACCATCCGCATCTTTAATTTCCGTATTTTCCCTATATCACATTCCTTCACCTTGCCGCGGGGCGGTAGGTGACGGCCTACGCCTAGCTACGCTACTGATCCGCCGTATTTTTAACCGACTTCAAAAACGAAGAGGTTCTCAATTCGCCGCGTATGTTTTTTTGTATGTTACGCGATTACTCTGGCGTTGGTGGGCCGATTTTAAAAATTCTTATTTTATTTAAAAGAGGAAACTTCCGCGGTGGTCTCATAAAAAAAGTCAGGATCGCGAGAAAAAAGGTAATAGACTTTTTCGGCCTGGCGGACTCCAGTTTTTGCGGCAAAGCTAACTCTAGAAAGGCATACGCTCATATAAAGAGGTATATGTCCAAATAATTAGGCAAACAAAAAAGAGATTAGGGGAGCATTTAGAATCGACAACCTTGGGGCAAAATTTACACTTTTCACCGACCAAAAGAAGGAGGTTCACAATTCGCATGTACCTATGTTTTTTTTTCAACCGACTCCAAAAACGAGGAACTTCACAATTCGTCGCGTATGAATTTTTTGGTGTGTATGTTACGCGATTATTCTAGTGTTTATGGACCAATTTTATTTTTTTTTTATTTGAAAGAGTTTACTTCCGCGGTGGTCCTATAAAAACTAAAGTCAGGATGGCGAGAGAGAAAGGTACTAGACCTATTTTTTCTCTCTGCCATACGTAGGAAAGATCAAGGGCGCGTTCCGAATCGACAACCTTGGGCTAAAATTAAGCCCTTTTACCGAACTAAAAGACAAGCGGATAGCTGCAGCCCCGTGTGTATCGATTTGTTGCCGCATCGCGTGTATCGAATTATAAGCTTTTGACAGGTATGTATTCTACCAATCTACAAGCGGTTGGTTGCGTTAGTGTGTATCAATTTATTGCAGCCCCTGAGTATTGATTTCTAATCTTTTGATATACAATATAAGAAACTAAAGACAGAGTATAGGGGGTCATGGTTAGTTCTGGTTGGGTAAATATGTTTTTTTAATTCCTTAATTCACCTTTATTGCTGTCAAAATCTTATAAATCGAGAGAAGCTGCAGCTAACCGCCAAAAGAGGTACTAGTAGTGTATCTGAGTGAGTATTTACCAATTTAATTGTAATAATAAGAAATTTAAAAGCTAAAAATAATCCCTTTTTTTTAAGTGGAACCGACTTTTAAAAAATTAGTAAACGTCACTACAAAGTTAAAAATAATAATAAAAAGAAGTCGGATAATAACATATGTGCTTAATTACTCAATGTTAATAACTAAATAAACGAAAGATTTTATACTTTTATGCAATATGCTTCTACCGGACTTTTTTTTCTTATTCTTAAAAGACTCAACATGTTTTGTCAATTAGCTTTTAAAAAAGACCTTTGGCTAGTATAAAAGTTCGCATTGCCAGATAAGACAGTATCCGACGGATGCAAAACCTGGCTTTGCAAAAAATTACAAGCAGTTAGGAGTTTTACTCTCTCATTTTTGTAGTATAAAATAGCTTTGTTCGCGGGTCTAGTAATGAACTGATTCTGAACCAGAACCGAACTGGTTTAGAATTGTTTTAAAGCGCATGTCTAGTTATTTATTAGTTCGGAATTTTTATTTACCGCGAACGATTTTCTATACAGCTGAGGATGTATTCTAACCTAGCCTTTGGGTAAGGATTTTCATGGTTAAATTGGATACTACATTAAAAAAATTTAATTCAACCAAAAAGGTAAATTGTTATACTGTCGAAAGCCACTCGAGTTCCGTATGAAAATTGTTATGTCAATCATTTGATCATTTATTATTTGTCCATATTTAAGTTATTATTTTAGTATTAAACTATTGTATTAGTTTAAAATGTACAGCCTACTACTTTTCCAAATTTTGAGAAATACAGGACTGTATTATGGTATTAACCATAATGCAAATTTTTAATAAAATTGGTTTTAAAATTTGGATATTAAAATATCACGAAGAGTAGTCCTTTGGTTAAACAAAAATGTATCTTTAGTAGTTTCCAAAGTATATCTGTGCAACAAACCTGCGGTTAAATGAAAAAAAATCAAATTTTTCAAATTTACTTAAAGTTTAGAAATTTGCTCCTATTAATTATATTTGTTTACAAATAAGTAAGTTAGGTTGTGGACTGCTTTCGTTTTAAAATATATACGATTTTTAGCGCCTACAAAAAAAAAACCCAGAATTAACGGCGGTATTTAATTTTCTTTTACAAGTAATCTTCGGCGACCATTAAAAAAAAATCTATTTTTGATATATATTATTAAAAAATAAATTTTATAGGGCATATTAATGAAGCAAAAAAGTAAACAGGTATTTAAAATAGAAATGTAATTCCGGTTAGGCCGGAAGTGATTTTGAGGTTTTCTTAAAAGAAAGTGTCAAATTGTTGTTTTATTTTACTGTAAAAATGTTAATAGTCTCTTTTGAAACATGAAATTTTAAATGAAACCTAAAATACTATAAAGAAATACATATATACATATATTTTATAAAGAATGTCAATTTTTACCTAATAAAATCGTATAATAATTTTGGTAAAGTAATAGATGATTTTTTTTTAAAACGGCACATAACATAATAAATACTACAACTTACCATTGCTAAAGTGGGGTAAACATTTACAAACGTTTTGATTCAAGTCTTGTCTTCCACCGGCACACATAACATCACAAATACTTTCATTACCTTCCTCATTACGTTTCTCAATGGGCAACCCATAAATACTTCCTAAAACATATTTTTTTGTTGATAATTTTTTTAACTTGTTTTTAAAATGTACATTACTTCTGGTCATTTTTTATATTTATAGTTATAACTCGCCCTGTATATTACTGGTGATTAAAGTAAAATTTTGAAATTTTTAGTTTAATCACCAGTGTGACTATGCGACCAGTTTTCCCAAAATATTGTTAAAAAATTCAAATAAGGTTTGGTCTATTTGCCGTTTGGTAACATCTATCCTGTTACATACTGTACAGGATTACTAAGACTGTGCCCTTTTTTATTTATCCCTAAAAGCAATTACATATTTTAAATATTATATAAATTTTTAATTTTAATCAAGACCAACATACATAATGTGATTTTACTCGGAACACCATTTTTTATTCAAATTAATAAAGATGTACTGGGTGTCACATTTTAAATAAAAAGTTAAAATCATTTCCGGTTTAACCGGATGTAACAGGAAAGTACTAAATTTGAAAAACAATGCACATTTATGCGATATACCTACGTACGTACGCGGTGTGCCACAGGGACCCCGTTATTTAAAATTTCTCGGAAAATACTAAATCGATTTTAAAAAGCTAAAGACCCTTAAAAATAAAATTTACCCCCAAAAAAGGTATCACTTGGTCCTTGGGGAGCAGGAGATCAACCTGAACAAGTAAATTCTAACCCGAATATTGTCTTGTTTAGGAATTTTTTTATACGTATACAAATAGCGGAATAGGAATAGGGTGGTTCGTTTCAATTGGAATGCACTATATACAGTTTTTAAAGAGAACTTATACCGGATCAGCAAAATAACATAACACATAGGCAATGTGAGAAAAATAGACAGTATAAAGCCGCGTTCAGACGCAACAATTCGCCGCGCCGCTCCACGACACGTACCCCGCCACATATCACGAACGTAGACGTGGACGGAATTCACGTCGTTTTAGGGGCTTGGCGAATGATTTGCCTGTGAATAGGAGCTTGTTGGTTTTGGCGTCAAAGGAGCGCGCAAACAGGTTAGATAGTTTTGATGGATGTTTGGCGAATTGTTGCAAGTCTGGACGCAGCTTTACGTGAATATCGGCATGTAAACATTTCGTATTGAATGTTTTATTCTTCATCCTTTGTTGTTGCTTTACTTGCCGATATACCTTTTGCTATTGCTTATTCAGTATTAAATTACATAAATTAGTTTAAAATATAACCCGTGTTTAAAATTATTGACATATCAAAGGTAAGATATTTTTGATTAAAATTTAATCATATAATAAAACAATATTAGTAGTAAGAAAAAGTCTTGTTATAATTTTCGAAAACAAATCCTACGCTATACCGAAGATTTCTATTTTTTAATCTAAAAAAGATGTGGAACCCATATCAAATATACAGGGTGTTTCCTAACTACGCTACGTAAAGAGTTTAGTACACCTACTTATATGTAATAAGGCACTTGTAAAGCTCTATCTACCTTATTATTATTGGGTCCAGTAGCATCCAATGATCTGAAAAATAAAGCGGATAGCTAATAGAAAATGTTCCCCATATATTTTCAATAGACCTGCGCACGAATTTTTGACCCCACACTGGGAGAGTTGCTGTACACCTTTGCACATGCGCAGTTCTCATAAAAGTTAGTGTTATTCAATTAAAATCCAATATAGTGTTGGCAACATTGACAAAATTTGCAGTATTTTAATAAATATAGTGGTTGGAACACTGAAAATGTTTACCTACATAGCAACAGGGCCACACTCATGATAATTTGGGATTTTCCGATTGTAAACGCCAGGTAAAATTGACGCCGTCAGCCGCCCAAAAACCAACCTCTCATCTACGGTCGACCGTTATTAGTCATTTGGTATGCTCGCTAAGCACAAATGAAAGGACATTTGTGCTTAGCGAGTCTTCGTGTTTTTCAGTGGTGTTTTTAACTTTTGTTTATTTTAGTTTTGATAAACCAAAACTAAATAATGAGTTATTGTATAGTGTTGTTTTGCAGAAATTGGAAGGTTTTTCTTGTGGTTTTGATTGCAAATATGAGGTCAGTCAAAAATTTTCAGCATAAAATTTTCTAAGATCACGAACGTTTGCAAACGACCAGAGGCAAAGGTGATAACTTGGTCAAGTCAAATGAGGCAACGGCGTTTACAAATGGCACAACACGCCAAGTTTAACTGAACGAAAACTGCTACGGCAGCGAAAGTGAAATAACAGTGTATAAATTGAGTCCTCAAACTAGTTGTACCAAAATTAATTGGTTTTATGATAAAATAAATCAAATACCAATTGATTTAGTTTTGTTGTGTCAAAGTAGTTTTAAGAAGAAAGATAATAACGCAAAAAATATCGTGCAGTTTTAAGGTTTAGTCAAAGAGGGTCCAGCAAAAAACAAAATTCATGTTGAGATTAGTGCTTCAAAGCACTCTCGTATACTAAATTATACAAGACAAAAAAAAGTACCCAATATCTAAACCGGTTTAATTTTTAGGGACTTCTATGGAAGACGAGTACAAACTTAAAATAAAATATTTAAATATGTTTATATATCCAAGAAACAAAATTAGGTAATTGTCTAGAAAGTTGCGGCCACTCCGATTTTGACGAAATTTGCTATACCTTGGTTTTTGGGGCGCTGATCACGAATCTATTTTTTTTCGGAAACGGTTCGATCTTGAGATATTCGTTATCATGGCCAAACTGTTCTTATTTTTACTATAATTCCCTTTTTTTGCACTAAGTTACTGATGTAACACTAAATTAGCACACAATATTTTATTTAACCATAAAAACCCTTTTTAAAACATGTTTTTCTTATTGGTTTTTAGCCTTTCTTTATTAATATAAAAAGTTTGCTTTAAATCAAGTCGCCATGTCTGAAACCATTATACACATAGGTGTATGCATGGTTGTAGCGTTTTAGGGGTAAAAGATTTGGAATTTAATGAAAAAAACGTGTAAAATAACTAAAAAAATTTTTTTTAAAGATGTTTATATAATATTGTGTGCCTGTTAGGTGTTATATCAAGAATTTTGTGCAAAAAGAAGGCGGAATAGAGTGAAACTAAGAATTGAATTTCAACTTTGATGATAAATATCTCGAGAACGAAACGTTTCCAAAAAAAAAAGTCGTGATTAGCGCCCCAAAAACCCTCGTTTACCAAGTTTCCAAACCCGGTCCTGTTGTTTGTTTTCCGCTAGTCTGTAAATTTTTAGTGCGCATGCCCACAAGTGTACTCCGCAGTGCCCACGTAGGGGTTATTGTCATTTTGCTGTATTTATCCTTATTATTTTTCAGATCAGTGGTAGCATCTCAGTGGGCACCACAGCCAATATTAGTGAAAAAAAAAATGTGCGACATTAACTCTTTATTTTAGTTTCTTTATTATTTTCCTATTAGGCAATTAAAAATACAACTTTTTAGTTTTCGTTTTTATTTCGTATATCGCTTTGTTGTTTTGGAAAAAATAAAAATAGCTACTTTAAGTGATACTAAAAATAATTTATAAACAACATAAAATAAAATATACAATAAAAAATTTGACTTTAGTAAATAGGGAAAATGACGATTTCCCATAAAATATACGACTGCTTATTTATTTTAAGGCAAATAGTTAACCTTTTTTTATTTTTGTTTTTTACCATGCTGTCTATGTGTACTTTAAAAAATAATAAAGTGACTTTATTTTTTTCTCGAAAACGAAGATACGAAGAAAATTTAAAACACGGAAAAAACAATAAAAACTTTGGAAAATACCGGGGCCATATTTTTTCTCAATAATGTTGGCCGTGGTGCCTACTGAGACGCCACTGGACCCAATATTCATAATTTAGGTTAAGCTTTATAATTCCTTATTATACATATTTAAAAAGTATACCAAATTTATTCTAAATCGAATAAATGGTTTTTATGATATTTGAAAAATATCAACTTTAAAAAAAAACTCTAACGACCTGTATATTAGAAATAAAGCAAGTCCGGATATATGTTGATAGAAACTTTTTCTTAATAAAAAGACATAAGAAATCACCCTTTTAAGTTTCGTACCGTAATAAGAAAATACCCTTTATATTGGGGACTATTATGTGAAACACTCTAATTAAAGAAATTTTTTATTTTGGAATTTGCAAAAACGTGTTTTTTTGTTTGTTTGCCCTCCTCCTTCCCCCAGAGAAAATCTTTGTTAAAAAGTTTTAGTTGAAAAAGCAAATTTCCTATTTGTAGGTTTTTTTGTTAATTTAATCAAAGTTTACAGACAAATATATTTTTTTAAAACTATAGCCAGTTGTTTTTTATGCAAGACGTTCAAATATTTTTGCGATATTGGTGCCTTGACTGTGTAATTTTATTAAATTCACAATAAGGATTCCGATACAGAATCTGCTAATGAAACTTAGATTTTCCTTAGGGAGGGAGCCAGGTTGGTAAAACCGTCGAAATTTGACGCATTAAATTTTATCTAAAGAAACATAGTGGGTTTGAAATGATTTAAAATTACTTTATAACATACATTACACCAAAATATATATACAGGGTGTTTCACAAAATAATGTTATTCCTTAAAGGTGTAAATTCCTGGGTGATTTTACAAAAACCTATATCACACGTCTTAGCTCTTTAAGATGTAAAGAAAAATAAAAATTTATCTCTTTTTATAATATCTCTGACACCATTTTAAATGAAGTTTGACACAAAACCTATTGTCTAGAAGCCTGTGAGCAGCAGACCTTCGTTAGGTATTTTGTAAAAGATAAAAGTTTGTCAGCGCATACTTTCAACATAGATAGAAGCAATGGAAGACTATGAAGGTTGACTTATAGTGGCTTTGACAGGTACCAGGTACTAAAGGTAAGTAAACAAAACCTTAACATCTGTCATTTTGTTAAAGCTGAATTTTATATTATTTTACTTGAAGATATTTTCCCATTTGGCAGACAGTTTTAACAGTTCCAACCCCTTGGCGGACAGACATTTTAAGGTGGCCCAATAGTCCGAGTCCAATATTTTTGTTACCAAACAGGATATACCAAAAAGCCTTATATAAGATTTGTAGGTATATGTCCTAAAAATATTTTAATGTACACAGAGTCTCAAATGAAATTGTTACTACGAGGTTAGTTAAAAAAAGGTTTTTGGAACACTTTGTATACATCAAAAATTTTTAAAGACATGCCTATTTAGAATTACTAGAACTCTTATATAGGACTTATTGTCATATTTTGTTTAATAACGAAACATCGGATCATGGGGGTCACCCAAAAATGTTTGTTTGTCAAGGGTTTGAAACTGTCAAAACTGTCTGCCGACTGGGAAAATATCTTTTTATAGGTTACCAAGTAACATACTTATTAAGCGTTTACAAATTAACAAAAGTTATGTTTCATTTAATACATCTTTGGCACCTAGTACTTTCCAAAGCCACTATTTTTTTATCTTTGGACAAACCACGAAGGCTAAAAGCCTAAATACTAACGTACCGTGGGTGTCTTAAGCGAGGTAAGAGGGAGTTTGTTGACACGGGACTTAAATACTTGAAGATTTGGGGGAAGGAAAGACCTCCGCGGGCAGCAGGTTCCACAACCTAGAAACTCTAGGGATAAAAGAACGAACAAAGTGGGAAGTTCGGGGCCTGTCCAGTTGGACCGTATAGGGATGCATACGCGCGGAACTACGAGTTTCTCTGTTAGGAATCGTAAGTGAAGGAACTAAACTGGACAATTCTTCAGAGCAGAAGCCATGGAAGTACCTATAAAAAAGCGATAAATCCCCCACAGCCCAACGAGGTGCAAGAGAAGGAAGCCTTTCTGTAAGTGAAGGATCATTAATGAGACGAATAGCTCTTCTTTGAATAGAATTAAGAATGCTTGGGGTTGTGGGGAATGCCATGCCCCAGATATGAGAACAATATTTCAAAGAAGGTCGGATTTGGGACACATATAAAGTGTATAAATTAGAAGGGGAAAAATACTTTTTGGCTCGAAAGAGAAATCCAAGCTTTTTTGAAGCTGCCGTGGCTATAGATACAATGTGTTTATGCCAGTTAAGGTTACTTTCAAATGTGACGCCCACAAGATTAAAGGTGTCTTTGCTCTGTAAAACTTGGCCGCTCATAAGTAGAGGATGAGTATTTGATGACTCGTTTCGCGACAAGGAACATGATTGTGTTTTGGATGCATCCTAAATCCAATATTAAATTAAGACCTGCGAAAGAGATACCTGCATCGCTCCGCGTTTGATTTCCAAGACAGGTTTAGTAATGGGCTTAGGAACCTGAAAACTGGAGTGAAGGGTACTAACGTCGGCGAAACTATGAATGGAATTAGTTGTGGACGAAAGAAGGTCGTTGATGTGAAGAAGAAACAATGTTGGTGCCAGAACTGAGCCCTGAGAGACTCCAGCATTTACTTGGTGAAAGCTTGAAGAATGGCCGTCCACAATAACTGATATACGACAATCAGATAGATAACTAGAGAGCCAAGTACAGAGTTTAGTTTAAAGACCATAGGAGGGAAGTTTATTAAGGAGTGCGGTATGCCAAACCTGGTCAAAAGCTTTGGATATATCAAGAGCAACGATCTGGGACTCACCCAGAAACTTAATGAGTCAAACTTTATAGTCGCCCATCGATTTTACATATGTTGGGAGCATGCGGTGACAAATTTTCAGCTTTTACAAAATGACGAAGGTCTGCCGTTCACGGGCTTTTACTCTACAAGGGATTAGGAGAAATTTTATGCTACATGTTTTTATTCTAGTGGTATTTAAGCAAATTTAAACTAAATATTTTAAATGAAAAATATGCTACGCTATTGCTTCTTTTCGAAACAAATAATTTTTATGGTTTGTATTTAGTCTAAGCCTACATGATTTTTTGATTTTCTTTCATTCAAAAGGCATTCTTTATTATAGTAATCATGCAAGTAATCTGGGCCTCGATTTTTGACTAAGAAAGTAGAAATTTCTGATGGAAAATAATTATTTTCTCTCATTTAAATGACCTACTTTTGATTGTAATAGATAGAGGCAAACAAAATACTTTTTTATTAGAAATTTTTACTCCCTAAGTTAAAAATTAGGGCTCAGATGATAAAAATAAACGCTTTAAATTTACTATATTAAAATTCTTAACTCCTATTTTGTCCTGTATCATGACCAAGGCAATGATTTTTCGTATGTAATAAATACCATAAAATAGAGAGAAACAAATTTGCAATTTTTCATATTCTATTCATATTTCCATATTCATATTTCAAAAAATCAAAAATTCATTTTATCCTTACAAAAGTGTAACAGAAGAGGCCCAATAAAAATCTGCTACTGTCATTAGGATGTCAGTTATTTTCCAAATAATTTTTTTGCGATGGCTCCCTAAACTTTTAGCTTATAGCTTAAAAAATTTACAATGTAAAAATACTCTTAATTCATGATTTAAACCGTTTAAATAATATGGGATTTTTGAACTTTTTCCTTTTTTTTCTCAGACACATATAAATAAAAAAATCTACCCATATTCTGATAAAAGATTTAATGCTTTACAAAAAGCTTTTATACGAATTTTTGATTAAGTTACTCCATTAAGAGTTATTTAGTGTTAAACGTTGAGATAAGATTGAGTTGTGGCCATCCTCGGGAATTTAATAGAAAACCGGCATTTTTTAAATAAAACCCTCTGTATTACATCAACATTAAATAAATTTTTAAAAAGCTTTAGAAAAATACCAAATTTAATATGTCTATACCCTAGACTTTTGGAAATATGGCTATTCAAATCAGAAAAATAGTGGATATAGTGTCTATTTTATCTTCGACACTAAACTAAGTGCTTATAGCTTAGAGCTGAAGATATAATGGAAATTTAACATAATTTTCAAATTTAAATGGCCATATTTTTTAAACTATAAGAGATACACATATTAAATGTATTTTTTAAAAGATCTTTAAAGATCTATTTATTGGTAACGTAATATATGAGTTTTTAAAAAATGCCGGTGTACTATAAAATTTCCAAAGATGGCCACAACTCCATCTTATCTCAACGTTTGACGCTAAATAACTTTTAAAGGAGTGGCTTACTCGAAAATTCGTAGGAAAACTTTTTGTAGAGCGTAAAATTTTCCCTTGGAATATGTGATAAGTGGATTTTTCCATATCTATTTGTATTCGCAAAAAGGAAAAGTCCAAAAATCCTATGTTATTTAAATAAGACAAGCATCATGATTTTGGCACGGTTTAAATCATGAATTAATAGCATTTTTACATGGAATCTTTTTTTTAGGCTATAAACTAAAAGTTCAGGGGGCGATTGCTAAAAAATCGATTTGGGAAATAACGGACACCCTAATAGTCATACATTTAAAACAAACGAATAAATTAATAATTATGGTTGAATGCATTTTATTTATCGAAAAACAAATAAAAATATCCAGATTTAAAAAAACTCTTACCAAAAAAACATGCAACGAAAAAAACGGTCTGATTTTTCCACTTCATTATATCATTTAAAACAAACTTTTTTAAAAATATACGAGTTTATCGTTACTTTAGGCAAACTAACAAATCACAGGTAAATTAAATATGCAAATGTGCATTTTGTTTACGTATTACGCAAAAATCTGCTGAATAAATAGTTATAATAATTTATTTTTGCCTACATTGGCCTATTTCGTTAGTGGGAAATTCTAATGAAAGTGGTTGTTTAATTAGAATTGATTTAAACGTACAATATTTTTCTGAAAATTATTAATGTAATTGTGTTAAACATTTACACAATAATTTTTTGTGAATTACAAGTTTAGCAATTCCTATTGTAACAAAAATATTAATTATGTTTTATACTGGGTAAAAATGGTTTCCTCTATAGCTTTTTTAATTTTAAATCAAAAAAATAGAACTTTGTTTATTGATATTTAACATATAAATAAATTGGCTAATAGGGTGGCCCACCTTGGGCAACCATTGAAAATTTGCTGCCACCCTTTAAAAATGTTTCGTTTGATAAAAAAGGTAATTATCTAGTTTTGCAAATATATCTTGTTTTTGCAAAGGAAAATTATGTTAGAAATTAATAAGTTGTTTTAACCTTAAAGCACATTTATATCTAAACATCTCTTTTAACAAATTTAAGGTGATTTATTTATAAAAATATACAATGTAAATAGAGTAATTTAAAAATATAGCTTGTTTACTCAGGTATGGATGGAAAAGTTTACTCAAAACTATTCTACGACCTGGTATATTGTTATTTTTTTAACATTCACATTCACAAAACGTGTTTGTAGTGCTTCTTCTATTACTATTACTTATAGCCAAAATGGCTGCTTCTTTCAAATTTTAAGTGCCACCACCGGTATATTTCATCTTATTTTTATAATATATCGTAGTTAATTTATAATTTACCGGGTGATAACAAAATTGCTATTCAGCATTTTATTTTTTTTTTTGGTAAAATCGTATACCTTCCAAATTTTACGATGTTATACTATGTCACGAGATGCCCACTTTAAATATAATAGCATATAATGTATTTTAATTCCGACCTAAATAAAGTGAAAAAAGGAAAACTTTGATATTTTAAATGAAACACCCTGCTTTAGCAATTCCTATTGTAATGTTCAGAAAACGTGTTTCGTAGTGCTTAACAACTTGAAGTAAAAACTGGTTCTGTTTCAAGTCTTAAGCTATTATATTATTATACTCATCAATTAGCTTGATACCTCTTTCAGCTGTGTTAAATACTACTTTAGGGTTGTTGACAATTTAACAACACTTGCTGTAACTTTTGTTATTATTCTAAGTTGATGGATCGCTTTTCAAAATTTCTGTAAGAAATTTAAATTTAAAAAGTTGTTAATTTCTTGTTTTTTCTATTTGATCTAATATTTCCACTATTACTCATTTAATGCTTTCTTTATCCGGCGCTGGCTTATTTACAGTCCTTACCTTTTTTGTAAATATTAATTAAAATATTTTAATCTAAGAATGCTAAGGACAAAATTTTAGAATTTAGATATCAATAATTGTTTTTAATTTTCCTCTATGCATTTTAAGATTATATTGTTGTCTATGTTTTATTATTAAAATATTTTTTCAAAACTGAAGGTCGTGAAATGGGCCCTTTTTTAACGAAAGTGCTGTTCCCTGAGGCTTTTATATAAATAATTAAGAGAAACAGGCGTATGTTCATAATAGCATAGAGTAAGGAAATTTTCCGTAGGTACGTTACTTTATGATAATAGCTAACTTTTCCTTTTGTGTTTATTTAAATGAATCTTTAAAATATATACATTTTTAGGCAATTAATGGGTTTTGTCATGCAACGTGCATAATAAAATGCACCAGGATGATAAACTGGAGGTGATGTATTATTGCTAGAAATGGCTAAGTTATTATATTATTTCGAGGCTGCATAATTTGTTTAACGGTTAAATTATTAAAATCGGTTTTTAAATTAGTTTTTCTATTTTAGGCCAGTATTTCTTTAAAAAGTTTAAATAAAGCAACATCAGGATGAATAAAGGGGGCATTTTAACATTAAAAAAAAATGCTAAAATTTTTCGAAAATATGGTGTCGACCAGAAAAATATAAAATATCTGTTTCCAATTGTTGTTGCAGTATTGAAGCTGCACCATTTAAATACGCTAGAATAAAGTCTGTGGTTTCTGGTGTCATAACATAAATAAATATTTTTTTTTTTTTTAATTTCAATCAATTAGACATTTATAAACTGCTAAGGGATTGTCCAATTGTTCCTTATACCGGCTGAATGCTGTAAAGAAGGCACTACAAGCTTTTGCTCCACTTATCCACTAGTAATTAGTATGAGTACGGCAAGAGTGACAGGTACATTTTTATTTTTAAAAGAGGATAATTTAGAAATACATATTTTAATTACAGGAACAAAACTGTCTGACATCCATCTAACCCGCCTTAGCTAGGAAAAATAAAATAGTAATAAACCATTTTGTGCACCCACCTATACCTAATATTTTGACATGCTTGTGGCACGTGTTCCTCTAGTCCGATTGAGTTCAATTTTTGTCGGTGTTATGTTTTATGTGGCCCGATAAAAGTCTTTAATTTTTTTGCCCCTCTAAACATGGGCCACCCTGTCGGCTCGTCTTCTATTACTTATAGCCAAAATGGCTGCTTCTTTCAAATTTTAAGTGCCACCACCGGTATATTTCATCTTATTTTTATAGTATATCGTAGTTAATTTATAATTTACCGGGTGATAACAAAATTGCTATTCAGCATTTTATTTTTTTTGGTAAAATCGTATACCTTTCAAATTTTACGATGCTATACTATGTCACGAGATGCCCACTTTAAATATAATAGCATATATTGTATTTTAATTCCGACCTAAATAAAGTGATAAAAGGAAAACTTTGATATTTTAAATGAAACACCCTGTATTTCTTTAAATATTTAAATTCTACAAGTCATTTCTTACATAAGACTTTTAGTTTACCCACACCCTATCTTTTTTAGGTTTTAGAGCAAATGGCCTTTAAAAGGTCCGTACAATAAACATGTTCATGGATTTTGTGCCGTCGTGTCGCGTCGCCTGAAACTTTTCAAAAGCCATTTTCTCTAAAACTAAAAAAGAGTTATGGGTATTCTAAAAAATAAATTTCAGGGATAATTTTTAGATAGAGTTTAAATTTTAAAATATATAGGGTGTTTTATTAAAGTTATTAGGGTTATCATATTTAAAAGTTCAAATTTTACAGCATTACTGGTTAAACAGGAAGTAGTAATAGAGGGTGAGTTTTTAAAAACTAACAATTGCTATATTTTCAAAAACCAAGGTACATATCTAAAAATAAAAAATACCGTTCCTTAACCTAGGGAAATATAAATGACGATTTTTTCAAAACTTTTCTATTAACCCCTTAAGCTGCACCCCCAGTCACCTCAAAATCTTAAATGGCAACACGCCTTGTGTGGCACCTCCCTGGAACACTTATAAAAATGCTTTTCGTTGGTCATAAAAATGTTGGGGTAAAATCAAAAACTACCCATAAATTAAACAAAAATCATACCATATTATTAATTAAGAATACCAGAAAATATCCAAATAAATAATATAAAATTAATTAAACTTTAAAAAATAAATTAAAATAAAACTCCCGGTACCCACCCCTATATAACGTTTTTGTTGTTAAGCGCTTGTGCAATAAAACTAACCAGAACTTAATAAGGGCAGGTTAGCTCTATGGAGAGTATAACTTTAATTTATTATTATTAGTTTTTAAATTATTTTACATTTATTTAATTAAAAATTTTCTGGTATTTTTTATAAATAATAAAGTATGATTTTCCTAAAATTTGAGGGTAGTTATTGATTTTACCCCAATTTTTTATTACCAACGAACAGCATTTTTATAAGCTTTCCAGAGGGGTGCCACATAAGGGGTGTTGCCATTTAACCCAAATAATTTTATTTAATTTGATAGGAACTAAATTATGGCAGCAAACTGAATTCCAAGGGTACACTTGTTGACTTCTTTGTTAAACCATGGGCGACGAGAATTTTTTTATAGAGCAGTTATATTAAATTAGTTTTTTTATTTAAACCTATTACACAAATAATTTGGCTGTGGTTAAGAATGCTATCTAATAAGTGCATGCATCCATTATTTTGACGGCTCGACGATACGATTGTGTTTCTATTGATAAATATATGTTGATGTCAATTTTGTGTGTTAGCAACTAAAATTTATATATTATAGGACGAAATCAAAATTAATGAAATTTCTAAGGTAGCGTAGGTTTTAACCTCTCTTTTTATTACCGACTTAAACTTTGCTTTGATTCCCTTTTTTTATTATATGTATCGTGAAACTGAGACTGAAGTACGTAAGTATGGCATTTTTAAATACACCACGCTTTTAGAATATCATGAAGTATTAGAGAATTATTTTTAATTAGCTCCGCAGTTTTATGCATGAAAGAAGGATTTAAAAAAATTAAAGTCCGCTAAGACATTTCAATAATGAAGGTAAAGAGACCAGCTGCATCAATGCTTATGTGCAATATTCCACTTTAGATATAAAAGACGTCATTTCAGGATGCAAATTATTAACTAATTTTAATTAAAGTTTTTGTAAAAATGTTTGAAATCTTGTTTTTGTTACTCCGACTTTATTATTTTTACATGAGGTGATGAGAGTATTTTCTACGCTTGCCAAAACATTATTCTCCTCGACTTTTTGTTAAGGCTTAACATATTTTTTTAAGCGGGGTTTTGTCAATGATACAAATGTTAAACCCTGTATTTGGGTCGCATAATATAAGGCATTTTAGCATATAATAAAATTGTAACATTGACATTTTTAGTGTCATGAGTTTATAACAAAAATGATACATGACAAATAAAAAATGTACCTGTATAATAAAGAAAGTTAACATCATATTAAAACTTAGGTATTGCTGTAAACTGGATGACTGACTTCTTTTTTTAACCAATGTGACGGCCCACTATGCGAAATTTACTTATAAAATTAAAATCGATTAAAGGTGTGAAAATATGGCATAACTATTAAGTATCATATATTTTTGAAAAGCTATCATCCGACATAATTTTACCATTTAAAAATATACAGGGTGTTCTATTAGAAAAATCATATGTTTGGTTCATACATATGTCAATAAATGTTAATTAAAAAAATCTAACTACACCACTGGATTCTACATAGAAATTGTTACCTTATATTTGTTTTTAGTTTTGTAAAAAATAAAAAAAAAGAATATGCCCTGTATGTCAAAAACGAAGAAAGTCATGAAAAATCCCTTAGTGTTATCTTACGTTTTAGTAAAAAAACACCTTTGTGGCAAGCGTGGTGTAGGGGCTAACGTACCAGCCTCCCACCGCAGAGACCCGGGTTCGAATCTCGGTTTCTTACATCGGGTTCTTAATATCTCGTCACCTCACATATGGTAATGGCAAAGCCTCTGTGTAGTATTATGCCAATCCTAGGTAGTAATTATTTAAAAATAACGTCCATCGTGGCACTACCGCGTTGTCTAAATGCAAAAACTGCATTTTTCAGTGCTTGGATACCGTTGACGAAACAGGGTAAAAAGATGGGTGAAACATCCAATAACCCGGCACTCACGGTACTCTGATATTTAGGCATAAGTCTTTGTGGGATTTCACAAAGAAACCAAAACTCACGTGGTAAGGTATATCAAACCATTAATTATGGATATGAAATGAAAACACTGTATAATTATTTTGTTTTAATCATATATTAAAAAACATAAATATTCTTTTTATAATTTTGTCAAATTAAGAAAACATTGCCGCGAGAAACGAAGTTGGGCGAGCGCGCACAACAACTTCCGAAATCAGTTTTGTTTTCAGCCACGGACGTATATATAGCTTTTTTATAAGGGGGTCTGACAATAAATTTCGTATTAAAATTTTCTAAGTGCAAAAAAAAGAAAGGTCCTTCCTTTCAGAAACCAATCTTCTTGCTTTCTAATTTCCTTTGTTTATTTTCTTTTTGCTATCAAAAGTTTTTAAACAGCAAAAACGAAGGTCCTCTTTTCAAAAACACTTACATTTTACAGATTTTTCTACTTCCACATGTTGTCTTTCCTTCTTACAGTATGTTAAGGGGGCGGTCCACATAGCCGTACGCATTAAAAACATTAGAAACAAAGAACATTTCCATACAACTTTTACTTTTTAGCCATGCTAATGGGGGGTTGTTCAAACCCCCACAACCCCCTTATATACACCTCTGGTTTTAGCAAAAGTCTCGGCCGATTTTGGCCGTAACCAAAACTGTCGCCACCACACCACACTATTTTTTATACCAAATTAAGTTCAAATTAATTATCGTCTATTTTTATTAGGCCTTTCTGTTTAATTTTAACCCCTTGAAAAATTTAAATATCCTAGATATTTAACCAAACATTGTTTGGATCAAACTTGGTAAAATTTGGTTGTTATGTTGTTCTAATAAATGTTTCTTAAAATTTTAACATTTGATGTTTGATCATTTACGTACGCCTATGACTCATATATTCTGGCAGAATATTTTACCTTACATAATACATAAAAATCATAAAAACGTTAATTAAAATCCAAAGCATAAATTCATATAATATATTAAAAGCAAACATGTGCCGACACTGACTATAAGTTGCAAAATTACGCCGTTTTTAAGTCGATGTTTCCGCTATCTATCAGAAAAAGGCTGAACTGAGAACGTACTAGGAACTAAATGCAACGGTTTGTATCTTTGCAAAGAAATTGTGAAAACGACCGTCATTTGCTGAGCATCTGATGAGACAAGTCACTGTAACAAGTATAAATCTTTGTAGTCTGAAAACTGACATATAAGATCATGTATATTTTACTTAGGTAATGACAAATTTGGGTGTTAATTTGTAATCAAAAATGTTTATATTTTTATTATTATTGCATATTTCTTTAAAAAACTTCTTCTTTACCTATTCCCAACCTTTAACTTTTAGTACATTCCAGAATGTTTTAAATTAAACCTTTAGTTTTTCCGATGACCTGTCTTAAAATTTGGTCTGCAAATCCTATAATGTGTAACGCTGCCCTTAACATAAAAAATTCTGGTACTTCTGGCTAGACCAAAAGTGATTTTGTGGTTATAACAATGAAAATAGCATGTCAATTTTTGCTTTTATTATTCTGTAAAACTCTCTTAAAATCTAAATTTAAATATTTAATTAAGGACCTTTAATAATCTATTACTTTTGTCCGTGAGTTTTTAGAACCTAATGACCATTGACACTTTAGATTTACTCTGATGATGATTGACTAGCAAGCATAGTATATTGCTATGAGGAAAGCTGATCAGCATTTTTTTAATTAGGAGACGTTTATAACATTAAAAAGTTTCATTCAAACAAACTTAAATATCAAAAATACTTTTTGCTATCCCTTGCCATATTACTTTTTAATATAATATATTTTAATATCAATGGACATCCCTTATTCATATTCTTGTTTCCTTGTTGACCTTAAGTAATTCCTAATTATTTTATTTGCCTGGCTTATCCATTTATTAGGCGCGCTGGTATACAGGGATTATTATTATTTTTGATAAATATTGCTACCCATAAGCATCGATTTTAAAAAAGAACCATTTTTTAGTGTCTTTTAAAAATCAAAAATGTAAGGTTACCATGGTTACTAAGTTGGATGCTGATCGAACCTAACAATAAATCAATTTGAAATAAGCGTACCTACTTACTAGCCTAATTGTAGATAATTTTTTTTGCAACGAAGTTTAAAGTATCATTTTAGAAAAAGTCCCGTAAGTCTAGTTCTGTCTAAATCTATTCGATCAAACGTGGCAAACCTAGAGAAAACATATCCACCTATTAGTCCCTTAAAAATAAAAAAGGTGGGGCGCAACAAGTAAAAAGTTATTATTAGTTAAAAAGTGTGCAAGTTTAATTTGGCCCACACTGTATTTTGTACACCAATCTTAAAAAAATCACTATTTCTTTAAATATCCGATTTCTTCTATCCATTTATCTTAGCAGAAGGGTGTTATTAGGTTGCCTTGACGGTTTTAGTTAATAAATCGTATTTGTGATTGATTACGGTGCCTAAAATACACCGTGCGACTATTATTAATGTAGACTAAAAATCAGTAATAAAAAACCAGGCGGTAATCCATTTGGTCACACATTTAATTATTATTTATTTGTTGCTTGCACACTTTTTAAACGATGCGTTTAGAAAGAAATAGTTGATTCTGTACTTATTTGTGTGACGCTTGTGGCTTCTTTCTAACTGGTTTTTAGTCTAATATATTATCCGACGCAGTATTTTATTTTTTTGAGTTCCATTTATAAAATTGGCTTAGGTATTTTAAAAATATACAATTAAATACATCAGTACAGCATCAAGGACACAAGCATGTAATATAATAAAATATTTCCTGGTCCAAAAACAGAATCAAGGGATATTGATAATAAAACTGAACTCGATGCATTTAAGCCTACAAAATTTTTTTAATGCTTTTGTATTTTTGTGTAATATTTAGCTTTTGAAAATAAAAATTTAATACTTAACCGGGTAAACAATTTCAATAAAAGAATATTTAGTATTCAACACAGTATTTATGGTACATATATGTAAAAAAGACCAGGTTCCGTAGTTGCTGGCTCACCCCTATAAGTTTTTTATTGTTTAAAATATTAAAATAAAATGTGGCACGTATATATTATGTTCAGTTATTTTCTATTACTTTTAGTTTAACCGAAAACATACATAACTTTTTTATTTTAAATGAGATGCCCGGTATATTTTTACTTATTTAAATCAAAAATAGCAATTCTAAATAATGACACACAATTTGCTACTTTATGACATCTAGCCTCTAAATGTTTTTCAATTTTTAATCCAGAATGCCACGAATACAGATGTAATTCCATTGATTTGGAATGTAATTGTCCATTTAAATTAGTTAAAATACATCGTGTGTCTTATTATTATCAGATGTAATAAAAAACTAAATTTCTAAAACAAAGAACACTTATCTGATGTTCGTACGTAGTAAATTTTATTTTCATATTTTAGAATAACTAAAAAGTTATACGGCTTCGGATCCTAATATTTAGGGTACATTTTCTCGGAAAGTACTAAACTAGTTTTAAATACCAAAAACCATTAAAAAAGAATTTAAATACCCTTTAGGACCAGCTATCACTTGAACCCCTTCCCATTTAAACTTTTTGACGTTTGTGTTGGTAAGGGGAAGGGATAACCCCGGACAAGTAAACTTTGACACATTATATGCCCCTTTACAAATAAAAATTGTTGCGTTTCAGGTTTTTTGATAAGTGCACATATAACAAAAATTAAACGGGGTTGGTCGTTTTAATCCGAATACACAGTATATTTAACATCTAAACCATAATAATTAATAAGATACCTACTCAGATTATTTTTTGGGATTGTAAACAAAGAAGTAGTATATTTAATATCTAGGGTGAGAAGTGAGCTATTATTTATCAGGGACTTCACTTAGGGATATAATATGCGAGATAAATAATAGCTATTTCACCCGAGGTATATATAGAATTATTTTCACTGCTAACATTGATATATCAATAATTTTAATTTTCGTATTAGTAATTTTCTAACAATGTGTTAAATGTTTTGAAATATCAAGTAGACTGGAGCATGTCTCTAATCAGATTGGCTTTATTTATGTAAAAATTTGTCACATGTGTCAAATTTTGATACGAGAATTGTTCTCCTTATTTACCTAGGTGTTTTTTTATTATTAATATTTACCTAGGGTGAAAAATAATAATTCTTTTAGGGAAATGAAGTAAATAATAGCAATTTTTCGGGTTATTGGTGGAAAACATATTTTTTTACGCAAAAAATAATGTAATGAACCATCAGAGGTGCCACGACGTTTTCATATTAAAAAGATTATTTTTGTTTATATGCTGAAAAGCCAAACTAAATTTTTTTCCATTCACAATTTTCTTTTTGACACATACATATATCCCTAGTTTTTAGTTTAAAAAGGTTACTCATAACATAGTTGCATAAAGGATAATTAACATTACACCGTGCCAACATCTATTGCGCACTTATATGAACCAATTCAGAGTTAATCGTGGCAAGACCGGGGAACGGCGGTTAAATGTCGGAGGTTATTTTTTCCGGCTCCGGTATGACACGGGTACAATACGTCTTAATATGAATTGTTTCGCCGGGTGCCAAAAACACCGTCGGGCTGTCAACGATAGACTTTAGTAACATAAAGAGGATGACGATAAATTATTAGAATGTGTGTGCAAGAACCCTGTCTTACCGTCTTTGAGATCCTAATGGTTCCCAAGAATTTGTTAGTATAAAATGTAAGAGGAAAGAAAATTTATTCTAGGCTAGCGCAAATTAAAAAAAAAAAAATTTTCGAATACGACCCCGACTTTAACAATTTTTGGCATACGGTGCTCATTTAGCACCTAAAAGAATTCTTTGTCAGCAACGTTTTAATCCCGAGATCTTCATTATTAAACTTAACAAGCAAAGTAACCTAATTTTACTATATTTACCATATTTACTATATTCTTGCATGCAATTCTTAAGTTTTGCACTAAATTTGCTTTCAATATTTTATAAACACCTTTCATATACTTTTTTCTTATTTATTTTAAACATTTGTTTTTATTAAATTGAAAAGTTTAACATTCAATTTTAATCGCCTTAACCATGACGGCCGTCAAAACTACTAAGATTAAGAGTAAAGCTTTGCAATTTATTAAATAAAATGTGTAAAATAAAATTAAAAAAACCTTTAAAAGATGTTTATAAAATATTATGTGCCAATTTAAGTTAAACTTAAGAATTCTGTGCAACAAAAGCAGGCGCGGCTCCTCCATTATGTCATTCGTATGGTCATTCGGTCAATGACCCATCTAATTTGTAATAAAATAAAAAAATAATAACAAGAAATTAATCCTAACATCCTAACAAACAAAAAGTTTAAATCTATTTCTATGTGAAAACTCCCCAATAATTAATTTAAACAACGAAAACTACACATGGTCCGTGTATTCTATGACCAGATTTTTTGAATAAAATACAAGATGCCTTAAGCCAAAAAGAAGAAGAATGAATCCGCAAAATACAGTAGTAAAGGGTCAACGCCTATTGTAAGATAAATAAAAAAATTAAATCCACATTCTAGTTAATATTTAAACCTTCCTATTTTTATTCCTTAATTATAAATTATTAGTATTTTGGTATTTACTTTATTTTTGTAAGTTTTAATATGATCATATTTTAATTTAAAATAAGCATTTACTTTACAAGAAAATCTTACCCTTAGAATATTAAGCAACCTTATTTTAGGAAACGTCACGTATGTTTTCGAGTTATATGCTAATATCAAAAAGCATGAGGTTGAAATTATATAAGTGCTGTTTTAATGGAAGTTAGTAGTTTCTTTCCATTACGTTCTCTTGCTTTAAGTATGCAAATTTTGCGTATAAGGTTTATACAGTCTACTTAAGTCCGCACCATATAGAAAACTGTTTTATTATAAATTTTACGAAAAAATATTATTGTTCCGCATAGTCTAAAATATAAAAATGCAATAATCGGATATTAATTTTTTTCAGTGGTATACTAGGTACGGATGTCAAAATATATGAATTTTGCTTTATTAGGAAAGTTGTTAATTTTAAAGATTTTTTTGTTGTAATAATAAGCGTTTCTGTGACTTTTCGCTGTTTTGGCTGTTTTGACATTTTTTATTTTGAAATAAGTATGCACCAGTGTTTAAACTTTAATTTTAACCGGTAATGCATATTTTTTTTTAAATGAACAAGTTTGCATGTTTGAATGTTAGTTTTAATCCTTATCATCTTTTCCTTATAGGATTTTTAAATATTATAAATCCCTCTGCAAAAAATCATATTTTTTAATATACCTTGTACATGACTGCAAAAAATTAATATCTGAAATTTCATTTTTGATCTGAGACTATGCAGAATTTTTTATGGGAATTACTTATTTTCGTAAAATTTCTAATAAAAAGGTTTTCCATATTACTCGTATATCTTAAAATATTGGCATCCTAGGATTTATTAAAAAATAGTAAATAAAAAAATTATTAAAAAAGTTTTTGCATGCAATAACTTAAATGTTGGTATTTTATTATAACGATTTTTAAACCTCCTGTTTAGACGCCACAGAAAATTGTCCTATGTGGCCAATTTTGCCAGAGTATCTGTCCAGGTGCTGTTTTTATAGGCGTTTCTTTTAGTTCTTGTAGTGTTCTGTAATTCGTTAAACCTAATCCTCTTCTGCCTGAGCCCTAAATTCTTTGTCATCTTTTTCTTATAGGGCTAATTCTACAATGAAAAATATATTAAAAAAACTTCATATGAAATATGTCCAAAACGACTTAGCTTTTGTACTACAGATTCCTCCCTGATGAAGTGTATATGACGGAATAAAATGCCAAGCAACACCATACCTTGTCACGAACCCCAATTGTATATTTTTCTTATTATTAAAATGAAAATTTTCCAATTCCCTAAGTTGGTTGTTAGTCCTAACAAAATTAGATCCATTATCACTATAAACGACAGCATAATCGACACCTACATCAGAAAATACAAGTCTTGGAAATACTCGTGGCTCCGGAAGATTTTTCATTAATTATGTAGGAAATTTGGGATTGAAGCGTAAACAAGTCAAACACTCTCTTACAACGCGTTTTGCTAGATTTCTACCTGCAACGGGCCAATATCTTTCACGAACATGAAAAAGTAGCTGTTGAGGACCACAATGAAGAAGTTTTTCGTGTTTATGTTTAAAAAGAAGATATGTAAAACGATGCTTAGAACAAAAGAGAGCTGGATGTTTTTTGACAAAAGAGTAAGTTGAGTGTTTGAGTCTGCCGCCTACTCTGACAATATCGTTATTTATAAAAGGAGTAATCCTTATAAGACTTCTTTTCTTAAATACTTGTCCAGATTTTTTGAGCTTAATTATATCTGTCGCACATGTTTTTTTTTGTGAAATATTAAATAATACTTGTTTAGACCTAGAAAGATCAGAAACAGTCAAATTGCCATATGGTCGCTCTGACTTGGCTTTTATTTTTCGATAGCTCAAAAATCGAAGACAATAGGCTGTCACTCTAACCATTTGAGAAAATAATGAAAATTTGAAAAATGAGAAAAGTTCTGCTTTTTGTACTTGAGTTAAGGTTTGACTACATTTGCAAATTTCTGGAAGTTTATCGAACGACCCTTGATATAAAATGTCGTTTGGCCAAAAATCTGAGGAGTTTTTTAGCCAGTCTGGACCATAAAACGAAACACTGGAAGTAATAGGTGCCCTTGGTGTGATTCTTCGTCATAACATAAAATTATCTCAGGTATTAATAAACGTGCATTAGTTAAGGTATGCCCTTTACCTTTAAATGGCTAAGTTTTATTTATTACTAGCTATATAATGTCTTAATTTTAGCCTATTTTAGACTATTCTAGTTCTAATTTTTTATTTTAGGTTTTGAAATACTTTACTATTTTTAGGGGGGCATTTTAGAAATTGTAAAATATTACAAGAAAATGTTCCTTTATTCAAACTAATAAAATTTATTACAGTTGGCAAGGAACAACGCAAGCTGTCAGATGTTGTAAATTTTTTTTAGATTGTCAAGTTTTGCGTTACAAGTTTTAGGTGAAAAAGCAAGTTTTACAAGTTCAAATCCGCCCTCCACCTTTTACAAATATGTAAGTAGTTAAATAAAAGGGGGTTTAGTTAAAGGGTGTTTAAATTTCAAGGGTACAAGTTAATACAGTCGATGCATTTTGTCAACACGGTATATTAATTTGCCTTAGTAACTTCCGAAATGCCTTTTGGGGCATCCGTACCATAGAATTTTTAATAAGATACCACATTACATACCAGTCTAAATTCACACACGTTAGCTGTCATTACTACTGGATGGTTTGCCGCTGCCTGGTTTGTTATGGTGGGTTTACATCTGACATTTATTGCATGATATTTATGTCAGTCAAGAATTCTGGCTAATTTAAACCATACATTTTTTTATCGGACATACATTTTTGACCACAATCACTTGACGATGGCTGAATACATTACGTGTAAAAGCCAAAAACCAAAAATAAAATAGAATAGAATAAATTTTTGACCGCTTACATTAGCCAGAATTTCTGTCTGACATAAATTATCATGCAATAAATGTCAAGTGTAAACCTACCATTAGACGTTGACCATGGTCTTTTGTTTGTTCGTGTAGACTGAGCTGCTCTATGTGTAGTTTTAGTGTTTATTCTCTTTCAATTTTTGCATTAAGATCTTTTAGCAATATCAGCATATTTTATTTACCTATCTTTTATGCTCTCCTTTTATCTTCTGTTGTGCATGTCCTGCTATAAGTGTGTAGTCTACCCTCAATGTTGATACTACCTATTCGTAAGATACAATTTTTTTAAATGTTTTTAGTGATTTTATTTTATGGTATGCAAGTATTGGTTTATTTTGCAAAATAAAAAATAATATGGTAAAAGGTGACAAACGTAACCTATATTTTCGGACAAATATAAAAAATCGAGCGCTCCTTATTAAAAGTTTATCTTCCTTGCACCTGCTGCATTATAGAAGTAAATTTAATAGTTGAGTTGATTTCTACTGGATAATTTCTAGTTTTTGGTATTAGCTTTAATCAATGTTGCTTGGTTTTTAAGTTTAACGCATTTGAAATAATTTTT
Organism: Listronotus bonariensis; assembly: GCA_014170235.1. Classification (NCBI taxonomy): domain Eukaryota; kingdom Metazoa; phylum Arthropoda; class Insecta; order Coleoptera; family Curculionidae; genus Listronotus; species Listronotus bonariensis. The sequence continues at coordinate 68,254 of JACEGR010000822.1, forward strand.
ATGTCTCGTTAAACGTTTTAAAAAACTTTAAAAATAATAACTTAAATCTTTTTTACTTTTAAAAGTTAGTGCCTCCAATTATTAAAACTTTATAAAAATGCTTTTCTTTAATTAATGAATTTAAAACATCCCTTATGGGAAACTTGGAAACCATAAGAGATATTAAAAATCTGATACCCCATCCTCGAGCTCTTTTTGGAGAAAACATTTATGGTAAAAACAGATCATCGCTATCGCGAAGCGTTTCTGAGATACAGGGTGATTCTCGATTTTTTACTTTTTGAAAAGGCCCTGTAGCTTTGTTGTTATTACAGATACGAGAAAACTAATTGCACATTATAAAGACACTTTTTTCCGTAGAATCCAGTGGCGTAGCCAAAAAATTTTTTGAGCTGTCATTTTTGACATATGACCCAAACATGTTTTTTTTATTAGGGACACCCTATAAATGATTAGGTAATTAAATTGCTTGTTTTTTTCTGATTAAAATAATATATCATAGTAGGTGGTTTAATAAATTTTTTACATCAAATATTGGAAAAATTATGATTTTAAAGACGCATTTTCTTATTTTAAAATTTAAAAATTTGCTACCACTTTATTTATAAATATATAAGTATGAAATTTTGGTAAATAATATATATGATGTAGAAGATTATTAATACGCTATAATAAAATGATACACGGTGTCTCAAAAAATTAAAATATTTTTTTTTATTTTAAAATTTAAAAATTTCCTACAATTTTATTTATGAAAATAAAGGGATGAAATTTTGGTATTTAATAAATGTAATGGTGAGAAATATTATTGTACATAAAAAAATGATACAGGGTGTCTCAAAAAATTAAAATGATTTTTTTTTATTTTTAACTTTAAAAATTTCCTACAATTTTATTTATGAATATATAAGGATGAAATTATGGTGGATAATATATATGATAAGGAAGAATATTATTATATATATATAAATGATACAGTGTGCCCCAAAAATTAAAAATAATTATTTTTATGTTTAAATTTAAAAATTCATAGCGTCCTTATTTATGAATTTGAAGCAAAAAAATTTTGGTACTGTATTAGTATGATAATGTTGTATAAAAAAATAAAAATTAAAGTTATACAGGGTGTGTCAAAAATTTTTCTTGGACTTTAATTTTTTTTTTGTTTTTTTTTGCTCTATTGGTAAAGTTGACATGGAGAATTCATAAAAAATAAAAGAAAAATAAAAAAATCAAAAATTAAAAAAAACTTTATAAATTTTTAATTTAATTAATATAACTTGTTTATTATTGTTGTTGTAAAATAATTTTTTCGTTTTTTTTCTACGGAAATGTCTCCTGAGCTGAGGGATGACAGATTCCTTTTAAAACAAAAATATAAAACAATTTAAAAAACAGATAGAAGCCGCAATGCGTCTTTAAAATCATAATTTTTTCAATATTTGACGTAAAAATTTATTAAACCACCTACTATGATATATTATTTTAATCAGAAAAAAACAAGCAATTTAATTACCTAATCATTTATAGGGTGTCCCTAATAAAAAATAACATGTTTGGGTCATATGTCAAAAATGACAGCTCAAAAAATTTTTGGCTACGCCACTGGATTCTACGGAAAAAAGTGTCTGTATAATGTGCAATTAGTTTTCTAGTATCTATAATAACAACAAAGCTACAGGGCCTTTTCAAAAAGTGAAAAAATCGAGAATCACCCTGTATCTCTGAAACGCTTCGCGATAGCGATGAACTGTTTTTACCATAAATGTTTTCTCCAAAAAAGAGCTCGAGGATGGGGTATCAGATTTTTAATATCTCTTATGGTTTCCAAGTTTCCCATAAGGGACAACCAAAATGGGACACCCTGTACAGTACTGAATAGAATAAAAAAATATTGTCAATAAAACTTGATTAATTGTTTAGGGCTAAGACAAGAAAAAAACAAAGTTAAAAATAATTATGTCCAAAACTATGAAATTTTTTTATTTAAAATATATCCTGTTATACATCGTTAAAAAGCTTATGAAATCGTATTTTAAAATTTTTTTATAGCCAACTATAATTTCTATTTAAAAAAAATGCAAGTTTATGTTGTAGCTCAAAAACAAATTTCTACAATAAACTTTGGATTTTACTATTTTATTAAAGGTGTGTTTACACCAAACGAACAAAGAGCTAGAGCTAGAAGAAGAGCATTCTGTCTTGATCTACAAAAGCTAAACTGCTAGACATTCGAACGAAATATTTTTAATTTTAGGTAAAACTTTAAACCTAATTTTTTCAAAGACTACAAAAACTATTTTAGTGCGGTTTTCGGCAAATTTGGACGCAATTATTAGTTTTTACGATTACCTAACTGCAGCCTTGGTATTAAACTTACCTCTTATACAGTGGTAAATATGACGTTGTTTTTTTGGGGAAATTTTTTTGTTCTGAAACTTTTTAAATAACAGAAATTTTTGAATCTTTAAAATTTTATTTTTGATATTTCTCGTAAATCAGAAAATATGATGTTTTACAAAAAAGTGACGTTTTAGCATTGTCAGTCTGTATAACACTAAAATACTTTTAGTCCTATTAACTCCTAATAATTAACGTTTTAAGCAAAGAGCAATACCATTTTTATGTTTTAAAATCTTTTATACGGAGTGGGCAAAAGTAGATCTATGTGTAAAAGTTTTTTTTTATTTTTTTATAAGTCTTGTTCTTATTTATGCCATGAACTACAGAATTAGCTTTTATAAATTCTTAAAGTAAAAATGGTAAACCCGGTAACATGGCAAGTAACAGCAACAAATTGGGCATTCCTCAAAACCCCCAAGTAGTAAATATTGTAAGTTTTGATAAAACCGGTTTGGAAATATGAGACAGTTTCCATACATTGCGACATTCTTTTATATCATATCCAAGCATTGAACAACCATAGAACAAGAGAATTATTTTGCAAATAAAAAAATAAAAACAGTTTCGGTATTTTGATCCCAATATTCCAAAATTACTTTTGGAATTTATAAAAGTTAATTCTGTAGTTTATGGCATAACAAAAAACAAGAATTATAAAGACATTTAGAAAATTTTAATACATTTACTTCTACACACAGATCTACTTTTTTGCCCACCCTGTAAAAAAGTTTTTAAAACAATAAACAAATTTTACTTTTTGCTTAAAACATCAAACAGTTGGGGTTTAGAGGACAAAAAGAAAACATTATACCGGGTGATAACGCTAAAATGTAACATTTTTATTAAAAGAATCATATCTAAAGAATAGCAAAAATCGTTTGTCACAAATAATTATCTAAATATTATAAAATTTTTAACATTTAAAAATTTCTTTTATATAGAAACATGCAGAAGAAAAAAATTTCCAAAAAAACGTTATATTTAACACTCTGTATATAAGTGGTAAGTTTAATACGAAAGCTGCAATGTAGGTTATGATAAAGACTAATAATTGCGTCCAAATTTGCCGAAAACTGCTCTAAAATATTTTTTTAGTCTTAGAAAATTAAGTTTAAAATTTTATCTAAAATTTAAATTATTCCGGTTGAATGTCCAGCAGTTTATTTCCAGCAATTAAAACAACGAAAGAATGCTCTAAGTCTTTTTACACTAAACAAATTTAATAGAGTGGGGTTAGAATGAGCATTTGCACGTCTGATGTAAATCAAACTTAAGAAGAAAATTATCTGCAGGTTTTCCATTTACACTCTTTTTATATTCCAAATAATAAGTAAGGCACAGAGAAAAATAAATATATGGAAAATCGGATTTTCAAAATATATAGTAAGCCATGATTGTTTTGGACGTACTTTTAAAATGGGTGGCAATCAGTGGCGTAGCGTGCCTTGGAGGGTTCCCATATCACAATGACTTAGAGGGCCCCAAAAAAATAATTAAAGACCAAAAAAGGTCGTCACTGTCCAGAAACATTGTTTTTCTTATTTAAACATTGCCTTTTCTGCCATTTGGGGGCCCCTATAGCCCGGGTGCCCCGTATCATTGATACGGCTGATACGGCGGTAGCTACGCCCCTAGTGGCAATAGATAATGTGATGTCATAGATGCTTATAATGCCTACATATTTATGTATCTCATGTTACATATGTAAGATTATGCTAAAAAAGGGTCAAATAATATAATTTTTAATTGGAAATCTTAAAAATAATACCCAACTGCAACTAATAAATCACAAATAGGTTTTTTAATCTTAGTAGCGAGAACCATATCTTCCAGAATATTCATAGATTACCCTGCCGGTTTAATTGCTGGAAACTTTTTTGTGTTTTCTTGCCTTTTAAAAGAGTACCCAATTAACGATTTCAAAATGTTCTTTTCATATATAGTCAAAGATTTCACTGCAAAATTATTACGTTCATAATGCACAAAATTAAATCTACATTTTTACATACGTTTGGGGATAGAAGAATATATTGACAATAGGGTGCCAGTCGAAAATTTGCCGCAAGTAATTTTAATTAAATAAATAAAAATTAATTTTTGGAACAAAACTTCGTTTACTTGCTTTTTAAATAAAATATCATTCACATCATAGGAAGGTATGTTAAAAATTCAAAAAACCATGGCTGGCTGTAAAAAAATTGCCGCAAAATAGGGGTGCCTGCTGTTAAGAACACAAAGTATCCGAGATGAAGTAAGTGGGCGCGCAACGCCACTTCTTAGACAAAAATGGTATTCTTTATAAAAAATTTTGCTTTTAAAAAATATGATTCACGAGGAGAAAATGTTGATTTTGTATACAGGGTACTCAAAAACTTGAAAAACATAATTTTTCTTCAAGAGTAAACTACCATTATTTTGCATTTTGAAGCAAAATTTCATTTAGAAAAATTTATTTATAATAACATTTTAAATGACATATTTATTTTACAGAAGTATTAAAAAGCTTTATTAAATTAATTTTGGGGTCATCAAAAATTAATTATTTTAAATTACAACATACATTTATAACAAAATGACCTTAAAATTTCATAATTCATAATTTCCTTTCTTCTCCAAGTTCCTACACAATACATTTTTTAGCAGTAAACAAATATAATCAAGGTGGTTTCGCCAAAATATGAAGTTAAATACAATGTTGTTTTATTATTTTTATCGATTGTAAACTTTATTCTTTTTTAACATTTTGCTTAAAGATGAAAAATACTGGTAGTTTACTCTTAAAGAAAAAAGTTTTTAGGTTTTTGTGAACTCCGTACAGGGTGTCCGAATTTCGTTGCAATTGTAGGGTATCTGGTTTTATTAAAGATAGAGACTTGCGGTTTTCGTGAACTGTTGTTACTTTTTGATGAAACGAAAGATGACACCAAAAATTTTTTTGGCCCTCTTAGTTTTTAGAACGGAATTATTTTTTTCCATTTTGGGACCGTCCTTGTATTTCAGTTGTCTTGTAACTTACAACCAAAATAAAAACTGATATAATTAAATATTTTTACGTAGAATTTAGTGGTGTAAATAGAATTTTAAAATTGTATATTTTTCGAGATATGAACCAAACATATGAATTTTCTTATGGAACAGTCTGTATATTATAGAGGGTGATTCAAAAATTGATCACGAAACTTAAGGGAGTGATTCTACTTGACAAAATAAGGGTAGAGCTTCATATAATTTTTTTCAAAATGATATTTGTTTTCGAGTTACAAGCCTCCAAACTTCAATTTTTATTTTGGTTTTTTCGCCATATTGCATTTATTTTTAACCAAATCCAGTTGATATTTGGCACCCAAATTTAGCTTTGCAGATTCTAAAGTTTTAAGACAAAAGTACTTTTGTCCTAAAATTTTAGAATCTGCAATTTGTGTGCCAAATATCAACTGGATTGGTTAAAAATAAATGCAAAATGGCGAAAAAACCAAAACAATTTTTTTTATGCTTTAAGGGTGAAAATTTAAGTTTGTACATTAGTGCGTACTTTTTTCAAAATTTTATATGTAAAGACAGCTAAAGAACTGTAAAAACAATATAAAGTCACAAAAAAACTCTCGTTATCGCAGAAAAAATGTTAAAAAAAATCTGTTAAATAAACCATTTGCATTCCTATAGAAATGTTTGAAATTATGAAAAATAGGGAAAGTTTCCCCTTGAGCAAAATTCATATTTTTTGACATACCTACCTGGTATACCACCATAAAAAAATATATCTAATGATAACATTTTAGGTTTTAGACCATGCAGACGTTTTTGAAGAAATAACTTTTTTCGTAAAATGTATAATAAAAAAATCTTTCATATGGTGCGAACTTAAGAAGACACGCTATATAAACTAGGAAATTTTAAAATTGTTTTATTTCTCCAGTTTTTAGTCATTTCTGTTTTTAAAAACACTAATTAACAATAATAAGTAGTTATTATTCAATGTATGCACGTTAATAACTTCAAATATTACCATAAACTTTAAATAATTCAGAAATAATTGTCAATGTTAGGCGAGCACTACATGTCGTGTGTACGAAGATCAAACACACTGGTGAGTTTCCACAAGTCCCTTTGATGTGTGTCGAATATACCGCTTCCTACCCGAACCAAGGCCAGCACCAACGTTGGCTTTGCTTTGCTATATGTTCAGGGCGCAATTAGAGAGGGGCTAGGGGGCTTAGCTCCCCCAAGACGTCGATAAGCTCCCCCAAAATAATTAAGATTTAAAATACAGGGTGTCTTTAAAAAGTTTGTACAAAGTATAAACACACATTCCTTGGAGCGAAATACAACGATCTAATCTAATTTACCATAGTCGAAAAGTATATCGTGCAAGATATACAGGGTTTTAAAGTTTCCGTTTTCTGTTAGTTATTTTTAAATATATTTTTATTATAAGTAACTTTTTCCATAAAATAAGGTATTAGGGGTTTTCCAGGGTGTAAATGTGAAAGGAATCACTTGCAGTCCTTCTCTTATAATCAAAATACAATTACTTTTTATACCCGTATACAGGGTGTCCAGTAACTCAACCGAGAAACCTTAAGGCATGATTTTACAATGAAAAATAAGAAAAAAACTTTTAATGAACATATCTTCTGAACGTCTTCGTTTTTGAACTACAAGGTGCTAAAAATTTTAAAAAAATATTGTTTTTTTATTATAGCATTTATACCAATTAGGATATTTAAAAAAAATTGAAAGACGTATCCTATGCATCAAATGTCATTTTTTGACATATCAGAAAAAATAAATTTTTACCAGTGTCGTCCATAAGGGGCTTAGGGTAAATATTTTTTAGAAAAGGTACGTCACTGCATTTTTCTAAATTAAAAATAGTTTTTAGATCCCGTTTAGTTTAGAAAAAATTTGGTCTCCTGACTTTTTTGGTTTGATGAATGGTTTTCGCGTTAATAGATAGAAACAATTTTTTGGCATGGTCAAATCTATCTAGTTAAAATATAATTCCAAAGATTATTTTTATTGTAGAATTTATTATTAGCAATAAAAATTGACCATACCAAAATATGATTTTTATTTTTTGCAATGCAAAAACCGTTCCTCAAACAAACAAAAGTCAAAAGACCATATTTGTTCTAAACTAAACGGGGATTTAAAAACATATTTTTAATTTAAAAATGCAGTGGTGTACCATTTTTTTCTTAAAAAATAGTTAGTCCAAACCCTATATTGACGACACTGGTAATTTTTTTTCTGGTATGTCAAAAAATGTCATGAGGAGGACATGTCGTCTTTAGCTGGCTTGATATTAACAATAAAGAAAGTAATAATAAAAATACATTGGAAAAAATCGATGTAATTTAAGCCCGAGCTTCCTGAAATGGGAATGATATGCATTGAAAATGTTTTTATACAACAAATTTGAAAATTACTATTTTTTTGCCATGATTTACAATACTCACACTGACTTTCTGGCATTAAGTTCCAAGCCTCTTAAAAACATTTGGCGTAACGGATTAAAACACAATTTTTATATTTGGGATACATATACAAGTTTGAAAATATGCTCTATATTGGTTGGTCGAATTCATTTATTGGATGGTCTTTTCGTTGGGTACACGCCAAAAAACTGAAAAAATGGGACCGCATCGGTCCTGGTCCCGTGGTATAATACGTCTATATGGGCGATCGGCCAGTTCATAGGGGTCAATAGGGCTAAACAGGGTCAGCTCGTATAGCCTGAGACCAGGACCGAAGCGGCCCAATTATTTTCAGTTTTTTGGCGTGTACCCAACGAAAAGATCATCTAATCTATGTACTAATGTACAAGTTTATTAAGAGTAATATTCCCAGAGGTCAAAGTCTATTTGGTTATTGAAACGCTTAAAAAAGTATAGTTTAAAGACATAAAAACGACAAAATTCGACAAAAATTGCAAAATTCTGCCTTTTTGGGCATTAATTTCTGTGACTTGTAATATTATTTTTGCGTAAATATACAGGGTGTCCAGTAACTCAACCGACAAACTTTAAGGCGTGATTCTAAAATAATAAATAAGAAAAAAACTATGTATGAACATATGTCCCAAACGTTATAGTTGAACTACGGGGTGTTAAAAATTATGTATTTTTATCATAGCTCGTATACCAATTAAGATATTGAAAATTGAAAGACGTCTCCTATGCATAAGAAGATATTTTTTGACATACCAGAAAATAATAATTTTTTACCATTGTCGTCCCTAAAGGGTTTAGGGAAATATTTTTAAAGAAAAAAATTGTACGCCACCGTATTTTTCAAAATAAGAATATCTTTTTGAATCCTTGTTTAGTTTAGAACAAATTTAATTTTTTGTCTTTTTTACGCGAAAACCGTACATCAGACATCAAACAAGAAAAAAGGCATGAGATCAAATTTGTTCCGAACTAAACGACGATTTATAAAAATATTTAAATTTTGGCAATTATCAGTACCGTACCACTTTTTTCTTAAAAAATATTTACCCCTACCCCTTATGGACGACACTAGTAAAATATTTTTTCTTTAATGTCAAAAAATGTCTTCTAATGCGTAGGAGATGTCATTAAAATATTCTAATTGGTATGAAAGTTACAATAAAAAACGATAGTTTTTAAAATGTTAACACCCTGAAGCTTTAAAACTGAGATGTGATGGTCGGTTAAGATACGGGACACCCTTTATATCCTAAGCCATACAAAGCCATTTAAAATATTCTGTAGCGAACATTTTTTTCAATTGTCTGATAGGAGGAGAATATAGTTTTATCGACTCACCTTCATTTTATTATACATAGTTACTATAGTAAAAATATGTTAAATAAATCAAATTTATATCTAACTTTATATGTATTCACTGAAAATACATAAATATAAGGGTAAAAACTGCATAAAATCGTTCTTAAACGCCTTCTTTATTTAATTTTAAAACGTCAATACTACTGTTATGCTCAATGCATTTTACTTTTAGTGCTTTGACTTTATTCACGGAGCCATATATATTTGAATCATTGAATTTCTGAGTCCTTACTTAGATGTTATATTTGAAAATACCTATTCAAACTGATTTTAACTTTATAAAGACTTATGCAGAGTTTCTCAACTTAGTGTAAGTTTATAAATAAAGTTGGTATACAAATGGTATTTTCCTTTTATATGTAAACAAGATGTAAGTAGTTACTGAAAGTTTTTAAATTTTAACTTCTGCTCTCGCTACAACCTTTTATAAAAGTTTTGGGCATTTAATAACACTTAACACCTTTTTTATTATTAATTGTTAAGGTTGCAAGTAAAAACACTAAAAAAAAAAGTAATTTTGTAAGGCCTTGGTCAACTAAGATATATTGGTTCTTGTGTTTGGACCGCGTCAAATTAAGATCGTTTACCGACGTTTCGCAATTAGTTGCACCAGGCATTTTCAGGGATCTTTACTCTGTGAACTGGAAACAGTGAATTGGTGAATATTTTTATTTTTTCATATGTAAAATATTACTTAAATCCTAAAAAATGATACACATTAAAAAAATAAAGAGGAGTCAATAACACCTATTAAAATAAACACAATTGATTTTAAAAACACAAATAATTAAACATATAAGTAAAAGAAATACTTTTAGCACAATCGAGATTTACCTCTAAAACAAACCCAAGTCCGACCCAGTCTTATGGCATTGCAAAAAAAAACCATTCCCATCATTTACTACGCCCGAACTAACCAGAACATTTCTCCATTTTTTTAAATGGAGCTTGTAGATAAAGACATACACTAACCAGTTACTCTTTCGTTTACAAAATGACAACAAAGCCATCGGAAGAAAAATATTAGTCCGGTCAAATATGGGTAAAATAAAATAAAGGCTAATATTGGTTTTTACCCAATTATATATTTTTGGTTGTTTTATGACAGTAGATAGTTTTTAAATAATAAATAAATATTTATTTATTTCCAAGCTTAGTTATGTTAAAACAGGTAAACTAAATGATTTCTATAAACCTAATACATCTAGACTAAATCTGCGGCACTTTTGAAAAAGGTAAACAAATGAAATTTGATTGTTTTAACAATATTAAAGTACTTTTAGTAGCTTTAAAATAATGCGTTACCAGGCTACCCTTTCTATTTATTTTTTTCCAAGTTGGCGCCTAGCAACCATCCTAAAATTTTCATCTGTGAACTTACCTTTAAAATATGGTATTTATTTAATATTCCAAAGTTATAATTTTTTTAAATTAATTCGTTTAAACAGAAAGAGGAGAAGACATTAAAGAAATGTACTGTATAAAGCACTAAACCGAAACTATGGAATGTAAGAAACAAAGTTTTTAGGAAGGTATTCAAGAATCAAGGCGCCTTAATGGAAATGACAAAAAAATCTGTGATTTTTTTGGATTTTACACCAGGTACAAACATTAACTATCTATAAGCACCCTGTTCTTCACGTCTTAAAATCCAGACAGAAGGAATTGTTTTGCTTTTTAAAATTGTCAGAATTATTAAACTGGCTGCAACTCTTTTTTATATTCTTCTTTTGAACTACACGAAGTGGTAGGGGAGCCCACACTACTACATCGCGGCGGATTACTATCCCGGCGGATACTTTGTATCCGGTTAATTAACTCCACCAAATATGAGCTTTGTATACAGGGCCGATCATAAAAATCAAAAATATATCAATTAAAAATTGTCGAGCGCGTCAGATTAAGATAGAGTGAGTTAATTACATGATAAACAGTATATTTCAAATCTGACCATTTGACGTAACAGAAACAAAGGGCTACAAAAAAGTATTTTTGACAGTTTCGATCGTGGCGACTTTTTTTTATTTTGGATAAAATAATTAAAGGATAACTAAAAATTTATAATTTATTATGTTCCAAACGTGTTGCACAAGCCATAATAATAACTAATTTTTTGACATATTTAAAAATCTTTAGCCGCTTACCCCATCGATGAAAGTGTATATGTCGCAGGCAAATAGTTATTTTAGGCAAATGCCTTCTGCCTGGGCAAATGGTGTAATTTTCATTTTCAAATGCTATTTACCTTGTTAAATTGGGAAATGTAATGTTTTATTATTAATTTTATGAAAAAAGTGTTTCTTCATAAAAAGTCCTGCTTTTATTTCCTTACTACGGTACCGAACTTTAAAGGGTGATTTCTTATGTCATTTTATAAAAAAGTTTTTGAGATACAGGGCGTCAAATATTTTTTAAAGGTTTGTTTGTTTTTCCATATCTTGAATACGAAGCCAGATACAAAAAAAATCACTACTAAAAAGTTGTATTTTTAGTTGCTTTAAAGGAAAAAAATATAAAAACTGCATAAAAAGCCAGTGCCGTACAGTTTTCTCTCAATAATATTGGCTGTTGTGCCCACTGTACGTTACTGGCGTTTTATGTAGTTTTTATATATTTTTCTTTTAAAGCAACTAAAAATACAACTTTATAGGTAAGTACATTTTTTCTTGTATCTAACTTCGTATTTAAGATATTTAAAAACAAACAGACCTTTAAAAATATATAACGCCCTGTATCTTAGAAATGAAGCAACTCCGGACATATGTTTATAGAAACTTTTTTCATAAAATGACATAAAAAAATCACCCTTTAAAGTTTGGTTCCGTAGTTAAATAACCCTTTTAATTTAACAACAAGTCATTTTTAAGCCACCCTGTACATCCAACCTTCAAATATTTTTGTGGAAATGTATTTTTTATCAAGCAGTAATTTTTACAAAGAGACACTTCTTTTCATAAAATTATTCATAAAAAAGTTTTCCATTTGTTAAAACTTCCGAAGTATAATATCGCTTAATATAGATTTTTGCCTAATAATATCTTTTTCCTAATATATATTTTTTTAATTTAATGCCTAATCGGGTAACGTCTATAAATATTCTTTTCCAAATTGGATCTAAATACACATTTTTATCAGCAGTTTGACCGAATTGCAACAATGTGCTCCTTAATTTGAATCTTGATATTCATACTTTTCTGCTTTTTACAAATTTTTGGCAAGGATCTAAAAATATAAAGCTTTTCGGGGTAGCTGGCCATGACGCCGCATCTTGCCATCAGGCTCAACTAGAAGCCAAACTAAAAGCCGTACTAAACAGCGTTGTTAGAATAGATATATATTAATTTGTTAATATTTCGGTAATTATAATTTTTTCAACGAACATTATTTTATTCTTATCTCTAATGCTTAATAGAATTAGGTGATAAAAGATAGGGGTTTCCAATTTAAAAAAAAATACTTTTAAAGGTTTTGTCGATAATTTTTAACGATTATTTTTGACCACCCCTATCTTAAATTGTTAATATCTACTAAAAAGTCTATTTCTACAAGAAATCTAATCCCAATTCCTATTAAATATATATACTACCCATTGACTTAATATTATTCCTAAATTTTTAAAAATTTCTAAATCCTACTTTTCAAATAATCGATCGCAGCAATTCCTCGTGGGACACCCTGTTATACCTATATGAATTAGTTTAGTCTCTTATGATATTGCTTGGGGTAACTGTTTTTGATAAACTTCTTTCTAAACACGTCAAATAAACTTTTTTTTAAAGAACACATAAGAACACAATTTTCTCTGTGAATAGCCCGCAATCATGCTTTTCTAATTTTATCGTCTTTTGGGAAAATAAATATTTTTTGATAATCCTCTCTCTCTAATAACACTGGGACAGTTGGTTTAAAGCTCGGAATAAAACATGTTTGCGAATATTGAACGTGATTACACACATGTTAAATGTTTTTACATTTTAACGAAAGAAAACTATGATTTACGAGTTTATTAATGTAACCTCATACAAAATAACTATTAGTAACAAACTTCTGTCATTAACTATTGCAATAAATTACCTATTTATTCTTTAAATACTAACTATACGCTATTACTTAACTTTTTAAAATTAAAAAAATCATTATTTGTAACCGTTAAAACCGGTTTTGGTTTACCTATTTCTAAATCAAGGAAAATACACTTTTTAATAAGGAGCGCTCGATCCCATTTAAGCCTATGATCGCTAAATTTTGTGACGTAATCTTTTCCCGTAATTCTTTGTTTACAATCGTACTGGATATATGTTTAGTTTTTACAGTTTATAGTTAAATTGAGTAGTTATTAGTACTGCAGTTACAAAGCATTTAGAAAATCCTGTAAACAGGGGTCACTGACCTTTAGATATTTTTTTACAGGGAATTTACATTTAAATCGTTATTAAGGGTATGATACAATTTTTTTTATGTTTTTTTAGTGATTTTATTTTATGGTATGCAAGTATTGGTTTATTTTGTCAGATAAAAAAATATTATGGCAAAAAGATGACGTCACAAACATAACCTATATTTTCGGACAAATATAAAAAATCGAGCGCTCCTTATTAAAATGTTTATCTTCCTTGTTTCTAAACCTTAAAAAATGACATTCTGCTGTATTGCCCGATTTGCTCCTACATACAGATTTGTTTGGCAAGGGGTGAAGAGTAGTGTAGTGTATTGTAGTGAAGGACTAAAAAGTAAAAATAGGTTTAAAAAGTTTTGATGCCGAACGCCTTTAACTAAGTTATGTCACAAATATCAAAAATTTAAAAAGGCTTTTATGCTTTAATTTATATACAAATAAATTATTTTCTACATATTTGGGTTTCTTAATCTCTACACTTGTTCGTACAAGTGGTCCAAAGACTTATTTAACAATAATTATTATTTTAATGAAATGTAGCTAACTTCACGACCTCTAAAATAGTGTAGTTGAGTTAAGTAGTTAGAACAATGACTGAATGCCAAACACCTAGTCCTGAATAACACTGATGATGCCAAACGGTTATTTGACAGAAAAAGTTAAAACTAGTTATAACTTTGTGTACCTAATACGTGATTGGCATCAATAACATTATACCTTAAATTATTTTGATTAATGTTTAAAGTTGCTTTAAACATGCCGAAAACACAAGAATAAATATATTAACTTTATTCTTGTGCCGAAAATGTTAACTTGAAAAAATTAGAACCTTTAAATTATTTTTTTAATAAAACACCCTGTATTTTCTTTAATCATTGGTTCGTGCTTTTTAATACCTATATACTTCCCTCATTCTAAGTCAATTAGTTTTCGCAATATTTGTAGTTTTCCTTTTTTTTTTTAATGTTAATTTTAAATTGAATGGGGTATTTTCTTTGATTATTGCTTCGGGCCTTTTATTATTTATACATTTTTTTAAAGTTGCCCTTTTACTAAGTTAACTTGTATTTGCAAAATTTCTTATTTTTTTTAACATTATTTTTAAAGTTAAATTATGGTATCCGTAAAAATCATCCTATGGTTTATTTTGTATTATTAATATAGTACAAAATGCTGTTTAGCACAGGTTGACTATATAATAAGTTATTCTTTAATTAAACACAACCAAACAGAAATGCTTTATAAAAATAAACTAAATGTTTTTAAACCACCAACCGTTTTTTCATGCATTACCTATTTACCTATAATGTAGGTATATCACAATAAATAACTTTTGTTTAAAAAAAAACTGTTAGAAGAAAAGAAAAATGACTATTTTGTTTTGGTTGATATCCACCCGTTGCCATAGTTTACGTTAAAACTAATAGACATTTTCATTAAAAAAAAAATAATAAATTTTAAAGTATTGCAAAAACTGCTTGATTTAATTATAGGTTACCCCAAAGAAAATGTCTTAGTATTAGTAGGCCCAAAGTAAAAATCAAAGAAAATACAGGGTGTTCCATTTAAAATAGGAAAGTTTAGGAGGTTTTAATTTTTCTAAGTTTACCACTGTTTCCTTGATACTCTGGAATGGGCAAAATGGTAGCGTTATGGTAAATGTCCTGAATTTAGATAATAAAAACCATTTTTGTTTTAAAATTTTAACACCCATTAGCTTAAAAGTTGAGAGGTTTAGGACACCCATTAGCTTAAAAGTTAAGTGGTTTAGGACATTATGCTCATATGAACTTTTCTTTCTTAAATAAGTCAAGAAATTATATCCTCTATTTTTGGCCATCAATTAAATTACAATCTGTATAAAAATCATTGATTTTTGCTAAAAATTAAATTTCAACAAAAGCAAACTTTACGTTTACGTCGTCTTTTTTATGTTTTTTGTATTATTTTCAAAGGGTACCGAATTTGCGCTGGTATAATGTTTTCACTATACAGGTTAGACCTGTAGATATAATGAAAAGTATATCCGCTATTCCACAAATTTAACTGGCCATATTTCCAAAACTATCTAAAATAAGGTATTTCTTAAAGCTCTTTTAGTTTTTTTCTTAATTTTTTCTAACTTTTTAATATTAATTTATTTCTTTTGTTATTCTTAAAAGGTAATAGATAAAAATAATTTTTATTTAGGTACCGTTGTAAGTGAATGGCAAAATATGAATGAAAACCCGGTACAACATTTTAAAGCGTCCAACAAACCTACAAAACTACATAAATATGTTTTAAAACCATAGAAAAGTTTACTTAAATGTTACAAAATGTTGCTTATGGCAGATTCTAGAACGACATCCGCATGGTCTTAGTTCCGTTCTTATATTTCCGTGTTTTGTTTTGTTTTACGATTACTTTACATACATTGTAGAAAAGCTTTTAGGAGATACTGTTACGTTATATACTTTATTAGGTATATAAAAAAAATATAATAAAGCAGTAGGTATTAAGTATTAAAATTCCTTTTTAATTTTTAATATTTTTCTATATCTTTGCCCTATTTGCAGAATGTCCACGGATGGTATTTACAAGAGGACAAATGAAAAAAAATCATTTGTCAAAAAAGTATTATTCTTGATAAAAATTTAAGCTTGAAAAAATATGATGTACGAAGGGAAAATGTTAATATTGTATACCGGGTGCTTAAAAACTAAAAAAAAACATAATTTTTCTCCATGACTAAATCACCTTTATTTTTCATTTTAAAGCAAAATAATACTTTAGAAAACTTTACAGGAGTATCAAAAAGTTTCAGAAAATTCATGTTAATGTTATTAAAAATTTATTATTTTAAAATTTTATAATAAAATAGCCTAAAAACTCTCATAACTCGCTTTTCAAATATTCAATTCAATTTTTCTAGCTGTATACGAATGTGATGGCGTTTTCGCCAAATTATGGAGTTCAATAAAATTTGTATTTTATATTTTTATCGTTTACAAACTTTATTTGTTATATATTTTTTAAATACCATTTTGTTTGAAAAGAAAAATAATAAAATTAAGGTAGTGACACGTAATCCAGACCGGTCCAGTCCATCTCAGTGTCAGGGTGAGTCCCAAGTAGTACTTTCTTTCAGTGTTGATTTTAATTTTGTAAATTTTCTAGTTTTTTCGATTTGTAAAGTTTTTAAGTTTTTCTAATATGTAAAGTTCAAAGTTTATTAATTGTTTTAAAGTGTAAAAAGGTTAAGGCAAATGGTGACCCAGGGGCGGCCATATCGACTTTCTGAGGGGGGCCATGGGCCGAGAAAAGTGTGTGAGGTGCCAAGAAACAAAAATCTTGACGCCCCTAGAAACAATCTAAATTTTTAAATTTTTTGAAGAGCAAAAAAAAAAGACAAAAAAGGTCCCCTCACCTATTTTTATTGTTGCTTCTTTCATTCGTTAATTTATAAAATTACACAAAAACTCCCACGTATTTGAAAAGCAAAAAAAAGAAGGTCCTTATTTCTCACTTTTCAATTCCATGATCAGCCCTGAGGGGGGCATATCATCATTAAATGCCCAAAATGCCCATATTTGCCAGTACATATGAATGAAATACAAAGGATGTGGCATTAAAGGGGGGCCATGGCCCCCTATGACCACCCTTGGGGTGACCACGGCCGCGGGCCGTAGTTTTTTATTAAAGTGAATTTGAGGGAATTGAGTTTGAGGGAATTTTGCTTAACAGGCTGTCTTGTGAATTTTTATATGGATGGAGGTCCACAGGGTTTAGAGCTGGAGGCAGGCTTGGTTGATGGGTTTTAAGGATTAAATTCTGGAGATAGTAATGGAAATGGAAAACTTGAAATAAAGTTGTGGTAAACCTTGTCTTAATGTTTTGGATTTTTGATAAGTAGTAAAAGTTATTGTTATAATAAGTTAAAAAAAAATTTTATGTTAAAAATATTTTGGATTTGGTTAAAATCAAGAAAAATAACGCTTACCTGTTGTTGTAAAAAATCTAGTCGTAATCTGTTCCTGTAACTAAAAAAATAAGGTTGAAGTAAAAAATAAATATTTAATTACATAATTAATTTAATTTTTTATTTAAAAAAAAACAAACAATACAAATAACTAAACAAAAAGTAGATCAATGCTGTTAGGTTGCTGCCTTGGGGCGAAGCCCAGGCATGACAACTGAGCCTGGTACGGGCTCCGTTGGTTTCGGCTTGGTGGCATCTCCAGAACGCCGCCCGACCAAACCATCGTTTACGGCGGTTAACCCTCCAACACATAACCGCCTACTTCGACCAGCACGACGCTTGGTGGCGGCTTTGAGCTGCCGCCCGGCTAAGCAACACAAAGACAACGTATTGATACAGGAACTAAAGTATTATCTAAAATTGACGCAAAGTAACGTCGCTTCTGCTGACGAGAAACTAAGTGTAAAGTCAAGAACTGTAAAACGACGACTGTAACGGAAGCGCAAGCACCTAGAGGTCCTCAAAAAAACTATTTACATCGCTCCAGGGTACTACACCGCCGAAGGAGCCGCCAAAATCCTAAAGAAAGCGCCTGGTTCAAGTAACTCTCCGAAACGCCTGCTTCAGAAACAAACGTTGACCACCCCGAAACTAGCAACAAAGAACAGAGGAAGCTGCAACCTATCCACCGACCCGAAGTACATCCAGATCTGTTCCCGGTCAGCCAACCAGGGACGCAGGCAGTGTACCCGACGTCCTCACGTCCAACTTCCAGGATTTAGAACAGCGATGCCAAACGTTGACCATAGTCCAGTCCAGTGCCAAAGAATACCTGGGGGAGCCCTTCATCCAGTGCTACCCAGAAATCCCGGTAAGAATCCCGGTCAACCCACCAGTGGCCAGAGACTTAGAGTGGAGTCCAGGAGGATTGTTTGATACGGACAGTAGTCACTTCAACCAGCCAAGACATGATGACCAGACGTTGACGAGCGCCCAAAGCAACATGGATGGTTACCTGGAGACACCCCTATCATGATTATCCAGGATTTCCAGAAACGAGTCCCGGTCAGCCAGGGTATCCCGGATTGGAGGACCGCTTTCAAAAAAGTGTTAACGCATATTTTACTTTTCAGTCAGTTTCGATTAAACCCAAAATGGTTTTTATTTTTAAGGGAAACACTTTGTATATACATACCATCGTTTTTTAAATTCTGAGATAATTTTAAGCGAGAATGTGACATTTTAAAAAGATGTTAAGCCTACTTGATTTTTAAAAGCTATTCTTAATATTAAATATATGTGACCATGTTTGGACACAAATTATTTTAGTGATCTTTAAAACTAGCGAAATATGGGGGTCCGCCCCGGGCCCCAGTTAGAGGAAGCCCCTAAATGGAGGTCTTCATTTAAAATAAGGTGCATATTATGGTTTAGGGGCCCCAACTTTGCTTTTCGCTCCGAGCCCCGATACTTCTAGGTAGGCCACTGATCCTACATAGGAGTTAAACAATTTGGCATATTGACACTTTAAAGTGTAACGGTTATTTTTTAAGTGGCAACCCTTTTTAGACCTGCACTTTTCAGGAAAAGGATTTTTTGATAAATCTAACGATACCAATTTATTTGGAATCAGATTAAAAATAAAGTAATAAATAAAGGGTCATAGCCACCTAGATGATGCATTGATATTTGAAGAAGATTTGTGTGGTGAAAAATAAAAATCTACTTTTATTTTAAATTTAAAATTTAGGGTTTGTATTTCACTTTTAATTAAAAAAAATATTATTTAACACAACACATAGGTTTTTTTTCTGTAAAAACAATGAATACTAATTAAAATTATTCTTTAAATCGACTTTAATATTTATAAAGTATAATAAAAACATGTTTAAAAAAATGTCGCCAAATTTGTCACCCTCTAAAAAATTGTGTTGCCGGTAAAGCTAATTTTTGCTCTTGATAATCTGAAACCAAAAAAAATTAATCAGTAATCAGTATTATTGTCGTAATAAATCAGAATGTTTTTTAATAGTTTTGTGCTTTAAAAATTAGAAATATGAAACGTAAAAATTTAATTTAAGCACCTGCAAGACGCACAAGTATGCTAAATGAAATAGTAAAATTGCTGAAAATTCGGCTAGATAGTTTTTTTTACTCTCACACTACAGAAAAGAGTAGTTTTGAGATATATAAGTTTGGAGTAAGTATAGGTTCTACCTTCTACCTTCTACCCACTCCTGTGCCGACTTACTAAATAATGTGTAAATCTAAAAGTATGGCCAATATTTGTACAAAAAATTTACAGTAAATTTTCAAAATATTGTGTTTTTAAAATAGCGGAAAGAAATTCAATTTTAAAAATATCTTTACCACCAGATCTACTTAAAAGTTAGGATTTCACGACATAGATTTATTTTAACTTTTCTATTTAAAATCACCTAAGGATTCGCACCCTCAAGAATCAGCATCTTATCCAAAAATACATTGTATATTTTAACCTGGCCCTACAGAGGTGCCCGACAAGGGGTCGTTTTCACTCCTCAGAAAATGCAATTTATACTCGTATGTTTCTAATTACACCCACTATCTACGAAGCTTAGGGGCTTAGTAAATTTTTATCGTCCAGTTCTAAGTGTTTTTACTGAAAATTGTGTAAATTTCTACCATTCTGGCTTTGCAATTAAATGGCGAAGTGACGTTTATTTCGATGGTGATTATATCAAAAAATTAAACTAGAATTGGAAAAAGATGTGGAAAAAATGCATACAAATAAAGAAAAAAAAAGAAAATGAAAGAAATTGTTTAAAATGGTCGAAACAGTCACCAACTAGTAAGAACTCACACAGTAACAATGTTATAAAATCTTTAGGTTTAAATACTGTAAATTGCTAAAATGAGTATCCTAGAGAAGTCTGTATTGTGCTACGAAATTAAAAAACAATAAAAAATCAGGCTGCTAGCTCAAGAAATTAAGCGACGATTACAAAATATGCCTATTAGGTTAGGTGTTAAGAAAATAAAAAAAAATGCATAAAATGTCCTTTAAATAAAAAAAAGATATCTCACTTTTCATGTATATGCAAATTTTTATGTAAATTTAATGCACAAGGGAAGTCTGCATAACATAAAGAAAAATCGGTTTTAAGTCCTCTGCACGTTTTCGCAGGATCTAATGTTATTGGTTTAATTATATATTTAAGTTTTATAAAGAGAATTTTATATTAATTAAAACATTTTTCTTTATATTAGTTACACTGAATATATGAGTATATATATAAAAAAACTATTACATGTTTAAATTCCATAACACCTATTTTTTTAATTAAACTATTGTCTTGTTAAAATAAAAAATGGTAAAAAGAATGTCAGATTATCATCATAAAGACATATTTGTAAAATTTGCTTATTCTGAATTTGCTAGACCCTTTTAAACATAAGGAGTCAATTTGTCCACACTTCTTTAATAGCATTAATACATTTTCACGTCTATGGTTATGGGTTAAACCCTGATATCTCAAAAAAGCTGCTATTAAATTTTTTACAACATAATTGATAGTACTTGGTAATATACAAGGTGTTTTAAAAACATAATTTTAATTGCTAGGTAGGCTTATATAAATGAAATACCCTGTATATTTTTACAAATGTAAACTCTTTATTAAATTCTACATCAAAAATGTATAATCCACTACACGTCAATTATTGCTGGTTTTTGAGATATCAGCAATACGCTGATACACTTATTAACAATAAAAACTGAACAAAGGGAATATTATTTAGGTTCTAAATATGTTTAAGTAATTCTTTTACTGTCAGCGTGACAAATAAAATATTAATATGTAATTAGTTACCTTCCATTGTAAGAAAAGCTAATAGGTATTTTAGCAATTTAGTTTATTTTAGACACATTTACTTAATTGCACTAAAAAACAGCAATACGTCAATTATGGCTAGTTTTAAGGTTAAGTAAGTACATGTGTATCTAAAATAAACTAAATAGATGACTTTCCTATTAGTACTTTAAAAAAGTAGTTAATTACATGGTATTATATTACTTGTCACTCTGACAGTGACAGTATTATTTTAAAATAATTAAAAGCAAGATTTTATTTTCTCTCTTTACTTTTACTCGTTAATAAGTATATAGTTAGAACCAGATTTAATTCATTCTGAAAGCGATGCCGCCAAGTACACAAAAAATGATAAAGTAAACAAACCTTTTTAAAAGTATATAGCCTCTGACAAAGCCTGATTACATATTTTTTAGATAAATAAAGAAAAACATTGCGCAAATACGTACCACGTACTTAAAAAACATCCTCTTATTTCGTCTCTGGCCTGCTATAAAACTGTGGCGCGTGGCGTATTCGTCGGGTTGAATATTTTTTGCTGCAATAAATCATTGTTCAAAAAAGGGTTTGTTTACTTTATTATTTTTTTGTGTACTTGACGGCATCGCAGCATAATTGACTTACAGTGTGTTATACATTTTTAATGTAGAATTTAATACAGCGTTAAAATTTAGTAAAATAAACAGGGTGTTCCATTTAAAAAACCAACTTGACAATAAAAATTATGTTTTTGTAACACCTTGTATATAAACTGGTACTGTCAATTAAAAAAGGGGTATCCAAATAAACATTTTCTATTTTAAATTTATTTTTGTATCTTGTACAGGAGCGAAGTTATTTCGTATATAAATAGAGTTGCGACACCCTGTATATACACTTTATTACAGTTTTTTATAAATCAAACAAATACCATTATTTGTATTTCTTATTTATTATGTATCTCATACCATCTCAAAAATACTTCTTTTTTATGTATATGAAAATTTATTTTCGTGACACCTTGTGTGTGTTACTTAATAAAAATTAAATTCTTCAGATTGCCCGTTAAGACAGTAACAGCCTTTTCACATTAGCTTAAGACGGGAGCTCTAGCGACGCACCGACGCTATCGAATCAGACCTTTTACACGTAAAGATTTTGGAAAGTCAGCAAACTCAAAGGCTCCATATATTTTTATTACTCTGTGTGGCGAATCCCGCTTAGTGTGAAACGACGGTTAGGGTGCCTCTATTTTGTATATCATCGTTTTCAAAGGAACGTAATAAAAACGAGTCATTAAGGGAGTGGCATTGCAAATGGTTTTTAAGTTAATTTAGTTGTGCTTACATACACTTCGTGTGCGAGATTTGGGTGGAGCTATGTTGGTCGTAATTTCAGTCAAACATGAAATATATTTTCCTATCGGTTCACACCTTGTTATAACTCATTTATCTTACTACCTGTTTTAATATATTTTTAACTATTTCTAAAAATTGTGTTTATTATGGATATTAAACAGTCCATACAGATTATTTTAATATAACACAGCTTTTTAATTTTTTTAAACGTTTTTTAAACGTTTTAAACCTAATCATGACAGTCTACATTGGAATTTAAAACATTAAATTTTTAAAGCCAGTGGTATTAAAATATCAATCAATCAATAGTCAATTTAAAATAATTTTCCTACCAAACAGAAAAAAATGCAAATATTTTTTTTTATAGAGAACTGAAATTCGTTTAGACAAAATAATAAATAAATACAAATCCGCACTTGAACATCCTTTAAGATGTAAATATTTAAAAAAATATATACATGTATTTGTCGCCTCCGTCAAACAGTGGCCGCCAAAGAAATTTTTTATTTTTGAAATTATTAAAAAAAAATTTGCCATTAACTCTGCTAATCGAGTAACCAAAAAATCAATAATGGCGTTCGTCTTATGGGTGTCCGTTGGGAAGATAATGAATAAAAATTAAATTAAAATATTAAAAAGTGGGTTTAGTTGGTTCGATATCTAAAAACGTTATTTGAAAAGGTGCCACAAATTTTATTTTTCAAAATCTCGCACCTTAATTCATGCCGTCCCGCGCGAGTGCACCTGCTGCATCGGCCCTGCTCATGTTAAAAAACGATGATTACTGCACTGTGCGGCGCGGCGGTTTAAACACAAACGATGCAGATTAAATTGTTAAAAATATTTATTTATTTATTTTTTTATTTTTTTAGGAAGTACTAAATTAATATTTTAAATACGTTGTTCTTATAGACAATCTATAATTTTTGTCACAGGAGTTTTTAGGATAAACTTACCGTTTGATTAAAAAACGCGAAAAACTTATTTTTTGAAACTTTGAGCTTGAATAACTTTTTTCCAAGCATGGAATCTTTGGCGACTTTTAACAATTTATTTGTAATAATGTTCCATAACTGTTCAAATTTTCAGTTTTATGTGAGTTTCTGTGACATTGAATATCTGCTTTGACCGGACTAACCCTTAAGTTTTTTAAACATGCTGCAACTAAATTTAAATAGGTACAAGTTTATTTTAATGATTATTTTATTAACTAATTAGAGTTAAGTTACCTATATAATTTACATGTTTGTTTTCTGGTTGTTTTGAAAAACCAATTGTCTTAAATATTTTAATAAAATTGATATTTTAATTAGTGCCTAAATTAAAGTAGTAATACATTATTATAACACGCTAAGGCAAAATGTTCATAAAATAAGGTATAAAGGACATTTAAAACAATTAGCTCGTTTTGATAAAAATCTTGTTAATGTTTAATTTTGTTAATTAAGTGTTGACGAAAGTGCGAAATTAAAATCAAACTTATGAAATTTATTTTCTTCAGTGGTGGCCACGCTATTTTTTTGTTAAATTTCTATTAATATATTTTTTTTGTTAAATATAAGGATTTCAAAAAATGTAATGAATAGAAACAGGCATAATTAAGAAAAAAATGTACCAAATATTTTAAAAAACCTTTTAAAAATTTTATTTTTATAACATTTTAGGTAGAATTAGTTAGAGAGAAAGGTATGTCACGTTTATGATTCAGATTTTACAATATAGGTCTGGCCACACATAACCGCAACAAGCCCGCAGCCGTGCGTCTCACTGGTGAAATGTAGGGGGATGCAGTGCAAAAATTTTGTATTTGATAAAATTGCAGCAATATGATTCTGGTATACTACGCTTTAAGTTACACCTGATCGTAAAAAAACCTTCACAAATAAGGTAACACAGTTTTACCTATACTTCACTTAAGGTTTGGATACAAAGGAAACAAAATAATTCAGGAAATCGGATTTATTTAAATAAGGAGATAAACATACATAAAACGATGGAGTCAGCTTGAAAACATACTTTTTTTTACTATTTTTGAGGGCAAGTAAAGTGCTTTTGAATTTTTCTGAATTAATCTGCCCCACTTCTTTATCATTATGAAACCAGGCTGGGTGCGGTCTTGGTGCAATTATGTGTGGCCATACCTGAATTCAGAGTTTTCGTTTGGAAGACACCGCTTTTCACACATACCAGCATATTAGTACCGTTATCAATTTGTTGTGGACTTAGCAGCACTAAAAAAGATGTCAGCTAGTGCTTGCAATAAACATTTTATTGCACAAGGAAAAATACTTAAAGTGCAAAAACAAAGGCAACACTGCGTACTTTCCCAGTTGGCAGTGGGATACATAGAAGGTAGCTTCAACTTAATGAAGATAACTTTAAATTTTTACCTGGAACAATATTTTTAAGATATTTTATTCCAAAAAAATAGTCGGTCTACATATTCTATAATGGGGTTGAATAAAGGTCAGGCTCTCCAAAAATAAGGTGGTTGATTAAAGTTTTAAGTAATTTAGGATTTTGTTTAAAAAAGCATAAGGAGTTAAGATAATTGAAGTTAATACTGAACAATGTTTACTTTAAAGTTAAATCTCAGATACTTGCGAATGACATTTTACTTTAAATATACAGGGTGTCTCTAAAAGGTCTGTACAGAATGCTATAATAGACTCTTTGGGCCAAAATACAACGATCTAACACAATTTACCTCAGTCGAAAAGTTGGTCGTTTGCGAGATACAGGGTGTCAATTTTTATTTTATTTTTATTAATTTACAAGGATTTTTTAGAAAATTTGGTAGAACGAGTTTTTTAAAGTAAAAAATCGAATTCTACCTATATTTTTCTGTTAAATGTAGAGGGAGCCACCTACAGTTTTTTGCTTTTGTTGAAATTGTCATTATTTTTTTGCCTAGGTAGGTTTAAAAAATATATATTTTTAAAAAAATTGCAAAAACGGTGTACTCATAAATATCGCTACATTCTGATATATTTGGGATTAAACGTTTTATTTCTCATAAACAAATCCTTTAAATTCTTTACATTCTACTTAGGCCACTCGTGTTTCTCTAAAAGGTCTCTACAAATAGTTACTACAATTTCCTTACGCCAGAATACAACAATTTAAGCCAATTTGCATTAGTTAAAAAGTTGATAGTCTGCAAGATACAGTTTGTCTAAAAAAAAAAATAAAAAATTTGACACCCTCCATCTTGCAAACCAGCAACTTTTCAACAAAGGTAAATTGCATTAAATCGTTGTATATTGGGACAAAAAATTGTGGTAGCATTTTGTACAGACTTTTGAAAACTACTATGTTTCCTAGATAAAGCGTGAAAGAATTAAAGTAACCACACGTTCCGATTTTGGCGGGACAGTCTCGCTCTATGGTAGATTGTTCCGCGTCTCGCCGATTTTTAAAAATGTCCCGCTTTTTAGTAATCTCTCCCGCCGATTTTTAACAATGTCCCATTATTTATGAAAATATAAACAAAATATATACAGGGTGTCCGGGAATATGTGGGCATGTTTTCGGATTCATATAGAATAGATGAAAATAATATGACAAGTTCACATTAACTTTTTTCTAAAGCCATCTTTAATTGAAATATGTGCTCTTTAAGTACGTCGCTAAAAATCGGTTTTGCTTGTTAGGGCGCCAGAGGCGGACTTAATCGTACCCAATACTGCTAATTATTTTAACACCTTATGTATAAGAGAACTAAAAATAGTATTTGGGATATCTTAAATCCTTGAATAAAAAACTGTCTTCCTGTCTAATATCGATAATTTAAAGCGTTTTTGAGAAATACAATTTTTACTCCGTCCCTGGCCCCCTAATAAATGCAAATGTTCTAAAAGGATCCATAGTAATATCTGTCATATTATAAAAAAATATTTTATCATACCAAGTACTATAAAAGTTATTCAGCGAAAACATATTTTCAGCTGTATCCGTTAAAGGCACATATCTAAGTAAAGAGGGGTTTTTATATTATTTTTATGTATTCTATAAGAACCTCAGAGATATTCCTGGACAACCTGTATAGGTATTTTGTAATTATCATGTCATCCCATTTGTCTGAGTAAAAATGTCGTAACTTAAGAATGAATGAAAACTTTAGTATGGAATAAAATAGTAAAAGAAGAATTTCAGGCTTCCATTGTCTTTATTAATTTATTCACACAACGTTTCGGGCAGTACTAGCTCTGTCCATTCTCAAGTGTAAACTAAATCTAATTCCTAATGCTACTGAGTTTATATACACTGGGGAAGATCATTCACCCGTGATGGAGTTGGGTTCGGTCAAGCGTGGAGTTGCTCACCTAAGGCGCCGGCATTAGTACGCTTTAATAGTGGTTTCCAAATGTTTGGTATGTCCACACTTGGATTGCTAAAAACATCATTATTGTTTTCAATAAAGACGGCTTCTTAAATTTGCGCTTTCTCCAATGTGGTTCCCTGTGAACAACCCGTGCTTCTGGTTAGTTCTGGTTAGTTGACGATACTTTTATAATATGGAATGGAACAGACAGACAAGTAGACTGTTTTCTTAACCACCTTAACTCAATAAATAACTCCATCAGATTTACTGTAAAGAAAGAGAAAAATCGATGTCTGCCTTTTCTGGATGTTCTCGTCAGTAGGTCTTATGGAACAATTACCACATCTGTATATAGGAAACCCATACACATGGGACAATATCTTCAATCAAACCATTCTGAAGCAACCACACTGGGAATAATAAATAATTGTAATGTGGAACCACCAGTGCGACCACCTGAGCAAGATACTTTCTCTCTTTTAACAATTCCATATGTGAAAGGAACGTCCGAAAAGATTAGAAGAATAGCAAAGAAATATGGAATTAAAACCGTCTTTAAGTCTGGATCTACGTTACGAAGTTTCTTGACAAAAACAAAACCCGATTTATCCACAAAAGAGAAAGATTGTATCTACCAGGTACCATGCCCTTTAAATGTAACTCTGGCAGAGCACAAACAACACACACAGAGGGGGAAACATCGAAATCAGGGATCGCTGATCATGTTTGGTCTCAACAACACAATATCAAGTGGTCAGAAGCACGGGTTGTTCACAGGGAACTACATTGGAGAAAGCGCAAATTTAAGGAAGCCGTCTTTATTGAAAACAATAATGATGTTTTTAGCAATCCAAGTGTGAATATACCAAACATTTGGAAACCACTATTAAAGCGTACTAATGCCGGCGCCTTAGGTGAGCAACCCCACGCTTGACCGAACCCAACTCCATCACGGGTGAATGATCTTCCCCAGTGTATATAAACTCAGTAGCTTTAGGAATTAGTTTTAGTTTACACTTGAGAACGGACAGAGATAGTACTGCCCGAAACGTCGTGTGAATAAATTAATAAAGACAATGGAAGTCCGAAATTCTTCTTTTACTACTGAATCATTAGCCCAGTTTACACCGCGAGGACCAATTAGATCCGTGGACCAAACCTAGGACTTATTTTTGTTAGTTCACCAGTGTTTACACCAACTTAGTTTATGGATCAATTTAATTCACGTTTAATCCTAGTACCAAAATGACAGCTGAGCATATGACCAGAACCTAACCTCGTTTTTATCTTTTAAAACTGTATCGCTTTTAAATTCCATATGAAAAAAGAATACGCAAATAGTTTTGGTTAAATATCAACAAAATTTTAAATAATATAAACAAACAACAAAATTATTCAACGTCTTTTTCATCGAAATGCGCACTGTCAAAGATCAAGGCTGTCATTTTGGTCCACTAACACACACTTCTTACGACACAGGTATCTTTCCGGAAAGCTGGAAAGCTGCACGTGTTCAACCTATTCCCAAGAAAGGATCTAAATCTCTTATATCTAACTATAGACCTATTTCAATTCTCTCAGCTCTTTGTAAAGTAATGGAAAAACTAATTAATTCACAAATTCTTAAGTACTTAGAAAAACACAAAATTTTGCATGACAGGCAGTATGGATCAGCAGATCTTCTTTCCTTCGTATCACACTGCTGGAATAAGTCTCTTGAGTTTCTAAGTGAGTCCCAGATCGTTGCTCTTAATATATCCAAAGATTTTGACCAGGTCTGGCATGCCGCACTTCTTAATAAACTTCCCTTCTATGGTCTTTCAACTAAACTCTGTATTTGGCTCTCTAGTTATCTATCTGATCATCGTATATCAGTTATTGTGGACGGCCATTCTTCATGCTTTCACCAAGTAAATGCTGGAGTCCCGCAGGGCTCAGTTCTGGCACCAACATTGTTTCTTCTTCATATCAACGACCTTCTCTCGTCCACAACTAATTCCATTCATAGTTTCGCCGACGATAGTACCCTTCACTCCAGTTTTCAGGTTCCTAAACCCATAACTAAACCTGACTTGGAAAACAAACGCAGAGCGATGCAGATATCCCTTTCGCAGGATCTTAATTTAATATTGGATTGGGGCGCTAAAAATCTCGTCCATTTTAATGCATCCAAAGCACAATCATGTTCCTTGTCGCGAAAAGAGTCATCAAATATTCATCCTCTACTTATGAGCGGCCAAGTTTTACAGAGCAAAGACACCTTTAATCTTGTGGGCGTCACATTTAAAAGTAACCTTAACTGGCATAAACACATTGTATCTATAGCCACGGCAGCTTCAAAAAGCTTGGATTTCTCTTTCGAGCCAAAAAGTATTTTTCCTCTTCTAAGTTATACACTTTATATGTGTCCCAAATCCGACCTCCCTTGGAATATTGTTCTCATATCTGGGGCATGGCGTCCCCCACAACCCTAAGCATTCTTGATTCTATTCAAAGAAGAGCTATTCGTTTCATTAATGATCCTTCACTTACAGAAAGGCTTCCCTCTCTTGCACATCGTCGGGCTGTGGGGGATTTATCGCTTTTTATAGGTACTTCCATGGCTTCTGCTCTGAAGAATTGTTTAGTATAGTTCCCCCACTTACGGTTCCCAACAGAGAAACTCGTGGTTCCGCGCGTATGCATTCCTATACGGTCCAACTGAAGAGGCCCCGAACTTCCCACTTTGTTCGTTCTTTTATCCCTAGAGTTTCAAGGTTGTGGAACCTGCTGCCCGCGGAGGTCTTTCCTTCCCCCAAATCTTCAAGTATTTAAGTCCCGTGTCAACCAACTCCCTCTTACCTTGCTTAAGACACCTACGGTACGTTAGTATTTAGGCTTTTAGCCTTCGTGGTTTGTCCAAAGATAAAAAAAAAAAAAAAAAAAAATAAAAAAAGTCCGACGTGTTTACACCAAGGAAAATCATATTTGGTCACCCCCATTTGAAAAGGACTGAATTGGAGTAGCAAATTTTAATACTCAAGTGTTTACACCGTGAATAAAGTACGCGTGACGTCATTTAGACCTCGAACTAAAAATTTGGTTCTCCCGGTGTAAACTAGGCTTATGTCTTCCACATTCTGACAGACGATGGAATAAAATGTTTACTTTGAAATATCTGAAAAAGGGTTGCTCGTAGCGATATTTATCAAATATATCTTTTTTGTGCAAAAAAATGGTAGAATAAAAAATTTGTCCTAAAATTATAATAAACCGAGGCAAAAAAAAGTTTTGACACTTTGACGCTAACAAAAGGGCTGCAGGTGGCTCCTTCTATATTTTTCGACTAAAACATTGGCATATTTTGCTTTCCCAATCTAAAAAACTTTTTGTACTGAATTTTGTAGAAAAATTTCAAATAATCAATAAATGGTATTGGTGGTATTTTGGTCCAAGGAATTGATGATAGCATTTTGTATATACCTTTTAGAGATACATATTATATATTAAAAAAAAAACAAATAAAAACAAAAATGACTTACACACCAAAGACTCAAAAGTTCTTTTAAGACAATAAACTATTGTGGAGGTGTGGGGGGTAGCTTCGCCTAAGATACTTGCTAAATTATGTCTTTTATTAGATATTTTTACAGTTTATATTTTTTTCGTTGAATTTACTCGCTCACAATATTAATATTGGACCGAATTTGATATTAGCGCTGCCACTGTCTAAATAAAAATATGTATAGTTTTCCTATAAATATCGTCGCAAACATATCTCTTTGCTATTACAATGACGATCCTTAATAATAAACTTTTTAGCTACTGGAAAGTGTTGGCCATAATAAGCGGAAGTTGGTTGGAAGGATTTCCTGGTAGACCAAAGATATGGCAATATTTGTATCGGATTTACGCGATTTTTAATCAAGTTACTTTTTGCGCGGTAGTACCCAGTTTTGGCATAGAACTGGTAAAGCTAATAGAAGTAAACGAAGTATCTGAAGGTAAATGATTCATTTTTATGCGTTAAGTAAAAATTAAGGCCGCTAATAAATAATTTTAAAACAAAAATAATTATTTTGGAAATAGTTCTTAGACTGGTCAATTTTTATTTTTTTACTACGCATTTTTTACTAAAAATTACACATACTGAGTTAGTAAAAAGTACTACAACATAATTTAGTTCTGAATTTGTTGAAAACAAAATATCTTTTTAATGACAGACTGTATTTACAAATTACGGTAATTGGTGATGAGCATTTATTTTTTATGCAATGTTTTGGGCAGGCAAAATTTGAAAGGCTTCCGGGCTTTTTAAAATTTCAGTTTAACTATTTGCTAGCATATGACAATACCACATTTTTGGTAAAAAGTACATAGACCGTAAGCTCGATGCAAAATTTTGTCAGTTATATGCTCTTAGGCCATAACTCGTTAAATGCTTCAAGAGGATTGTACATGAATCGTTGTGATCGTCAGCTGCGTCTCTAATGGTGGAATTGTACAGGGTGCTCAAGTAAAAAATTAATATTAAACTTGTTTTTTTTTAAATAAAACACCCTGTATATCAGTTCATTTTTAGATTGTAGGAGTAAAAATAATGTAAGTTTTATTAGCGAACCTTATACCAAACTTTAATATATCCTACCTTACTTAATCCTGACTTTTTAGTACTGGAAATGAAGCATTTCACCTGGCAATTTTTAGTCCTGCATAGATTGACTTAAAATTTTAACAGAAAGTACCCAAGGGGTAAAATTTTGTATTACATTTTAATAACAGGAAACGATTAAAAAAGTGATAATGGATGGTATTTATTTGGGTACACGCCAAAGTTAAATTAAAAGTACTTAAAAACCAAAAAAAAAATAAACAAGTAAAAAGATAATTAAAAATCGACGTTTCGGTGGCAAATCTGCCAGCGTTGTCAAGATAAGTTAAATAAAAAAATAAAAATTTACTATTATTATGGTTTTGAAATTTAAAATCTTTATCTTTTTTAGGATATTCTGAAATCTTTGACAATAAATGTCAAATATGTTTAATGTCAAAGATTTCAGAATATCCTAAAAAAGACCATCCAGTAAATGAATCCGCAGAACTACAGAACATATCTTCAATTAAAAAAGTGATTCTAAACAAAAAACTTTTTTTATATATTTTTTGTAAAACTAATAATTTTTAAGTTTTCGACAAAAAAAATGACGCTTTTAATGGGATTTTTGAGAATAATTTAAAAATTATGCATTTTAATAAAAAAAAACTGGTAAAGCAAAGTTGTAGGTATTGAAAAAAAAAAGAAAATTGCTTTATTATAATTTTTCTACAACTAATACGAACGGCGTGTTAATGGTCAGTTCTTTTTCTTAAATGTAAAATTTGATAGATTTAAAGTCAAAATATGTGAAGATGTTGCATATTGTAAAAATTCATAGAATCTTTTTTTAAGTATTTAGTTACGCGTTTATTTTTTATTATAAAAAGTTTCTAGCATTAAAATTAAGTGGGTAATGAAGATATTTTCTATAAGATGAGATCCGATCATATCCCAGACAACCCGAGATCCACTTGTTACAAGGGGTATTTTTAAATTGTTTTTATAGAAAAGATTGTTAATCTTAATATTTTCTTCAGACACCAGTAGAGGGGAAAACTTTTATGAACATTTGATATACTGGAGATATATATTTTAAGATGAGATCCAATGAGTATGTAGGAAAGATGAGTTCCGAACTTGTATAATTTTAAGTATATACGCGTGGTGAGATCCGACAATGTTGCCATATTTTTTAAAAGTACTCGTACAATGTTTGCTTCTTTTTTGACTATTTAATACCTTAGGATGCAATTAGATGTAAATTTTAGTATTTCATTTGGAAGAAATTTGAAAAAATATATATCAATAGCAAAGTTTACAAAATAAATAATATGTAAAATTCCGTGGTATGTATATGTGGTTTATAATTTTATTGTTTTATTTTTTTATTATTGCTATGGCTCCCTTTTTGTAGAAAAAAACTCGTTTATTAGCTGGAGGTATCTTTACCCATAAAAGATTAAACTGGAGAATGGCTATTTTGCGGTGATCTCGATACACATTTTTCCATTGCCCAGTGTTTTTGTCAAGGTAATGTTCAATGATTTTCGTGTATATTATTGAACATTACCTAAATTATTATTGCTTTTAAAATACTACATTATTGAATTAAGGAATAATGTGAATGAGTTTAACATTATTTTTGTACCTCTAATAATTCCACATCATTTACGAATGTTCATTCTCTTTCATTTATAGAAAAAAATTATGTTTTTAAGATTGATAAAAATTATAATTACTTAGTAATTACATTTAAGACAGAAATAATAAGAGAAATTCAGAATACCTTTTTGTAACAAAGGGAAAAGTTATACATTTTTATTTTAAGGAGATACCTATATCGGTAAGTATCATTATATATTCTCCAATTTAATCCAATTGTAAATAATTGATATTTTGAAGATTACTATAGGTAATGTTTAATTAACAAGCCGAGATCCTGTATGTATATAATATAATATTTTGTCGATTTATTGATATAAAATTTGAACTTTAAATTTACTATTCAAAATAATAATTCAATTAATTTTAATTGATGTTTTTGTTTTAGAAAACTCAATCTTAATGAATATTTCAGATTAGGAAAAACACCTTAGTAAATCATCAAAAAATTCAGTCTATTCGTACTGCATAAAATGATTATCTCGACAATTATTATATAAGTTGGTTTTGCTCCATTTGTATTTTGAACAAGAAAAAAATGCTTTTTTAAAGGCCAACATTTCTCAAAACTGTAATATATCGTCAGGGCCCAGGAAAAGGAGAGTATGTACAAGGATGTATTTTGCACCCCCTTATTTCGATTATTTGAAGAGATATCAAACAAGTGATGTAATTTGCCCATAAAAGCATTGTCTATCGACAGGAATCAAATGCAAAATTTTCAAAATCTAAATTAAGAAAAAAACGATATTAAAAAAATAAGTTGATGATGCGGGTTTAAAGACGAAACGTCGCCCTTTTATAGATGAGAATTATTATAAAGTGATTTTTATTCTTTTATTAAAAAAATATTTGGAATTAAGAATTAACCCATATATTTGTTTTGATATTTGATGTTATCAACCCTGTTTATCATGTTATTCCGCCTTTCTGACTAGTTTTAGAGGTTAGAATAGATATCGTTAGAGAAGCTTGCAGAACGTCGTAGAACTTATAAGAACGTGTTTAGATTATTATGAAATAATAATATCGAGATTATATACCAAAAAGTGATTCTAATAGTAATTTATCGACCGGAAATGACTAATAGTGACTCTACTCTGACTCTAACTGACTCTAACTCTACTGCAAGTGACAAGAGTGATTTATATTTAAGTACTTATGAAAATTTAGTTAAAAACGATTTCGAAAGCGTCCAACATATTTTTCAGACTACACAATTATTTTTAGCTCTGATAGTGACTCTTATAATCTATGAATTGTTTATTTTAGTTTGCATGTTAATTTGCTATTAAGGAAATGCGTGTTATGATATTTGATGTTGTCAACCCTGTTTATCATGCTATCCCGCCTTTCTGACTAGTTGGAGAGGTTAGAATAGATTTCGCTAGAGAAGCTAGAAAAGTAGAACGTCGTAGAACGTATAAGAACGTGTTAACATTTTATAAAAGTTAGGTACTGCTAGATTGTACAAAATGCTTTTAATGTTAATAAAACATAATTTTTAAGAACAAGTAAAATTTATTTTATCAAGAAGTATCAAGATAATACAGTATTATCTGGCAAAGTTTGTCAAAGACCTCGTAGCTAGGGCAATCAGACACTGTATTGGTGTCCATAGACAGCATTTGTAGCAGTTTAATGCTCCTCAGCATCAAATATTTTCATCAACGGATAAATTTATTCTACGGATAATTTTATTATTATAACGACTACGATTGTTGTTGTCACGATGAAAAATAGAAAAATATGGCTATCTATCCATTGGTGAATACTCTAGCCCTAACAGATTGGCATAAATGCATGTTTTTACAAAAGGTTCTATGAGTTTTTTTGTCTTGTTAGTGCGTTTTTAAAAGTACTTGTATGTAAAATACTAAAGCTAGACTTTTAAGCTAAAAGTGTCCCTCAATGGGCATTTAGCCGTTTTTAACCGCAAAATTACATTTAAATATTTACTTTGATATTGATGATTTTATTTTATTAAAGAAAGACAAAACTCCGAAGTTAGTTAAAAGAAATTATTGCACTTATCATACATATATCGCAGAAAGACCCGACATATACTCTTCCCAAGTGCATCACTTATATTAATGGCAAATTTATTGACTAAAGACCTTTGGGTTTGAGGCTATTTAATATACATATTGATGAACATTTTTTTATTATTAACCTATGTGAAACAAACCCATTATGTGAGGAAGATAATGTAAATGCCTGCGAGATAGTTGATGGTAGAAAAACGCCTATATCGTTAGCATCAAGCGTTTCAGTCTTTTATATTAGAGAAAAAATCATCTTTCTTTTCATGGAACTACCAATAAACGAAAAATTAAATAATATATGTATTACAGTTCTGGTAAAAGCTGTTACTATTTTCTTAGCTGTGTCATTAAAACACATTTTCATGAATGGGCTCTACCGTATAACCCAAAGAGTGCAGCAAAGAATGCACTTAAAGTTGTCACTTAAGCCATGTCCCGACTTGGATACAATCGGTGCAACATTGTCGACCGACTGTAGCTTGTTCAAAAAATTCTTGAGCAACAAAGTTGGCCAACATTTACAGATATAAGTGTTTTGCATCCACACTAGCTTTGGCAAAATGAAAATCGCTGCTGGCGTTTGTGCCGCGTATTTGGTTATAAAAAAGACAACATTGAAAAAAGACGCTGGTGGCAGAGTTTTACCTATTTTGGACTAGAACCTGTTTTTGTAAGTCCTAGTATAGCATTTCCTTATAACAAATCTGGTCACCCTCTCACAGAATACCCTTAACAATTTGCTTTATTTTTTAATCGAAAAATTTAATATGTAGAATGCAAGAAAAAGTTCTTGTGAACATTTATTTTTAAGAGGATCCTTTTTCAGATACAGGGCTTAAAATTTAATTTAACACAAATTATTTTTGAAATATGTCAAAAACTATATGACCCAATTTTGGTAAAATTAGTTCAGGCGCAGCGTTAAATTATTCAAACTTAATATTATTTAGAAAAATTTAAGATTGCTATTGCTTTTTCTTAGTTTGATATGTTTTTAAATCAAGTAACAATTTTTTTTGATGATTCGTCTCCTTCCTTAGTAAAAAAAAACTTTTTTAGCCTTATATTTCTAGCGTGCTTAAATTTATTTTTACATTATTTAATTAGGTTGCTCTACCTGCGCCTCTTATATACTTAACATTAATCGAATAATATCAAGTCAAGCCCTTACTTGCTTCGAAAGCATACAAAGTTTTATCCGTTTTATCCAAACGGGTAAAAAAAAATATGATATAGTTAAACCAAATATTTTTTCTATTAACTTTAACAACTTTAAAAATGAAACTTTAAAATACTTAAAAGGCTTTTTCTCTATGTTTTTATGAGATTTTTTTAAAATTAAAGTTTCCCGATTAAAACTGAAGATACCCTGTATAGCTAAACCATCCAGACAAAACAAGCTGACTTAGTTTTGTTTCTGATTCATCACTAATCGTAAAAATAATAAAAACATTCGAGAACAACCTAATATGTACCATGATTCAGGGATTTATCAATATTCCATAAATTGATTAATCGGACAAAAATTTGATGGCGTGTTATATTTTGCGACTATCTGCGATCTCGACTTGCTGGGAAAATGCAAAAATAAGACGCAACAGAACATTGGTGACTTCGTGAGTGTTTGGTGATAAACATGTTATCTCGTGGTCAAAAAATTGCCTCTATGGCAAGAACAAATGGTAAGTTGGACTAATCCATAATATGACCATTTAGTTAATTATATCTTCTTAACGGCCAGTTTCACAATATTTGGTTCACACTAACCATAGGTTTGTTACCATAAAATAAACGAAATACTGAAATGTGATTGGTGTTGCCAAAATAGTTAACCCAAAGGTGATGGTAACCATTTATTTTGAAACTGGGCATGAGGGTTTCAAAAGTTTTTGCCAGTATTTTGAGTTATGCAGAGGGTCTTTCCCCGTATATTGATCCCTCCTTATCTCCTTTATTTGAAGAGATAGAAAAAAAATTAAATACCAAACCTTTAGGATTTTATTTGAACCGTCAGAATTTTCTATCAACAAAAACAAAAGATGTCAATAGCTGTTAAAGTGGTAAAATTGACACTTTTTTGACGCCATTTTCTTCATACCAAAAGACGATTGTATCAAAATTATTTATTTTCATTTTATAAAAGCCTGCAATAATGTAACATTATAAAAGAGCAATTATTAATTTGATATTCACATATTTTAATACAGTAACTTTTTTGTACAAATTTGTTTACTTGGTTGCTCCCTCTTATGAGATCTGTTTATAATAATGCTTAATTTTAATCAATGATTAGGTTTTGTCTAGACAGGGATGGCGTAATACGATATGTCAAAGTTTAGAGGTAATAAATATGAGCCAAATCGATTATGTGCTACTCATATGCCTGAAATAAGTCATATTTTGCAATTATCTATTAATTTTTATATTATTTGTAAAGTAATGAATGACTGAAATAAATAATTATTATCTTTACTTTCCTTTGCTTCTTTGCCTTTGATTTCTTGGTCTTCTATCTATCCATGGTATTTATCTACAGTCTACACTCTTTACTTTCACTTTTAATTTCTTCCTTTCAAAAGAAATCGTCGCTAATTTTTGTTAACGGTTTTAGATGAAAAAATATATGATTTCGAAGAGGAAGTCGAAGATCCTTGGGTATTTTTCAACCAATGGAAAAAAGTAAAATAAAAACACATTCGTTGCCTAACAGTGAATCGCATAGCACTGTAAGCTTTTTAAATTATTATTTTCATATATCCTAATTATTTTCATATATCTTAATTACAAATTATTTTAGACTATTATTTCGCCTACAATATTAGATGAAACAACATCAATACCGTTGAATTTTGATTCTGAAAAATATGAAAGTTCGAAAGAATCTGAAAACACCAAAGAATATGAAAATATACCAAATCTTAAATACAAATCTGAAATACCTGGCCACCAAAGTATTTCATGTGAAGATTTATACTCCGATTTATCCTCCGACAGTGAGATAATCACAGTTAATAAGTTTAAGGTTCGTAGTTATAATTTTACGAAGTTGTAAAGTAGTCCCAACAAAAATCTTTACTTTTGTTTGTATTTGTAGAAATATAAGAGAATTAAAGCTCTATCTGAAACATCTAGTGGTACAATACGAGTAGAAGCAAATGTTTCTCATTCAAATGCAATGGATAATAGTCAAAATTTCAAAGAAAATGAAAATTTTGAAGATAACTCAAAAAATATTAAAGGAGCTAAAAATTTGAAAGTAATGCGTTTTTATTTCTAAAAACGTATGTATAAAATAATGTAATCTATTAATATTTTAGAACCAAAATAACGGTTTACAAAACATCCCACAGGACAAAAATGAAAACGATCGACTTAATACCGCACCGATAGCTCCGAGAGACATATTGGTAAAAATATCTCTTTATTGCATTGAAAAAATACCAATTTATTTTATTTTTTAGAATACGAACCACAGGGTAGAAACAAGTCGTCGAATGGGACGGGTTTGGGATAAAAAGATAGATGTCCATATTGTAATAATGATGTTACTAATTTTTCAAGACATTTATTTAGAAAGCACTCAAAAGAAGATGATGTAAGAAAAATACTAACTTATCCAAAAGGAGACAAACAAAGAAAATTAATGATTGATTTGCTACGCAAGCAAGGAAATTTTACTGCTTTTTCTAATAATTTAATTCGACCCGTTCAAAGACCATCAAGTTATAGACCTGAAAAAAATTCCACCTTTTTGCCATGCAAATATTGTAAAGGATTGTATAAACGAGAATCTCTTAACAAACATATCAAGAAATGTCCGTGTAATAATGATAATATATCTGGTGCAAGATATGGAAGTGAAGGTCAAACAATGCTTGCATTTACAGCTTCGAGACAAGGATTTTTAAATCGTCTTCGCCTTAAGAACGAAGTATTTACAAAAATGAAAGTAGACCGAATCTCTCTCACTGGAAAAAACGATCCTATCATTTGTCAATATGCAGAAGATTATTTACGAAAACATAAAAGGCCACATATTAGCTATTTAGTGAGCAATAAAATAAGGGAACTCGGGAGATTATTAATTTGTTTAAAGGATACCTATAACATAAATTCAATGTTGGAAGCTTTAAAACCGGAGAATTTTGACAACGTAGTATCTGCAGCTAGATACATTAGTGGATACAACGATTCTACAAAACAATTCAAAACACCGTCCTTAGCATTACATCTGCGAACGATACTTCTAACCGTCTCTTCGACTGCAATAACATTATTAATGAAAAAGATCCTATTATAGCAGTAGAAAATCATTCGGAAATAATAAAATATGTAAAAGATTTTCGTAAATTAGTGGAGTCCAACTGGAAATTTGAAATGGGCAGCTTAGCTCTTAAAGACTTGACAGAAAAGAATTCTCTTAGTAAACAAAAATTACCTATAACAAAAGACATTTTATTATTTAATGCTTACTGTAACAAAGTCTCTGATGAAGCTGCCAATGTTTTAAAAAAATCGTATAATAATGTAGATGCTTTTAAAAAACTTTTAGAAACTGTTTTGGTTTTAACGATTTCTTTAAACCGAAAAAGAGTGGGCGACGTACAGTATATTACTCGCGATAATTACACGTGCTTGAAAGATAATCGGGAAGAATGTTTTAATATTCTCACTGAGGGCGAAAAAGAATTGACCAAGAATTTCAAAAGAATAATTACAATAGGAAAAGGAAGTAAAGCAGTTCCAATACTTTTTCCAAAAAAACTTCAAGAATATATTGACCTTACGTTAAATATCAGAGATAAAACAAATTTTATTCCTAAAGAAAATCCATACTTATTTGCCCATGTAGGATCTAAATCAAAATGGATTCACGGCTTTAGTATAATGAAGAAGTACGCAAAGTTATGCGGAGCTCAATATCCGGAAACCATAACATCTTCACGATTAAGGAAACAAATTGCTACAGTTCTACAAATTTTAAGTCTCAATGAAGTTGAAATGGAACAATTAGCTACTTTCATGGGACATACTAAAAAACCCATGAGGAATTTTACAGGTATAATAGATATAAATAAAACTGTAAATATTTAATAACAATTATTTTCTTTCATTTTTAGGTTACCTCAAGAAGTCTTCCAAACCTCCAAAATTGCTAAATTACTTCTAACCGTGATGGGAAAAGGCGTAAACACTGAAGATCAGGGTAAAACAATTGATGAATTGGATTTTGAATTAAACGCGTGGGAAAAGAACAATTCAAATGACATTGAGAAACACTCGAAAATTGGTAAAGTACAAAATTTTTAAAACATTGAATTATCGAACTTATATTATTCATTATTTACAGAAGAATCTCCGCTAAACGTTTCGGAATCAGATGTAGAAACCAATAATGATGGACCAAATATATTAATAGATATTTCTAGAAGACATAAAATACAAAAAGAAAAAAGTAAGATTTTTATGTTCAAACCTTTTTTTATAAATTAATATCAAATTAGTCTTCTAAATTAAAACGCTATTTTAAATAGAAGTTACTTTAAAAATTACACTAATATAATTAAGCAGGTAATACCTCTCATATGAAATAACTTTTTAGACATTTTGGAGAACAATGATATATCTTTAAGAGATATGCCAAGTACTTCAGCAGGTTATCCTATGAACAGTGACCTAAATGAGTCAGGTAAAATGTGTAACTCCTACACAACGCATTTGTATGTCTATCTTTATTTTTATCTTTAAAATCCACACTTATTTTTATTTTTCTAAAATACGCTGGATATTTATAGAAAATTCAAACTCATCAACTATGTCAAAAAAGAGAAAGCACCACGAGAAACTAGTACAAGAGGATCATGGACTTCCAAGCATAAGAAAATTATGTTACAATTCTTTCGAAAAGAAATACAACAGAAAATTGCCCCGAAAAAAGATCAATGTGTCAAATTACAAAAGAAATTTCCCCAACTGTTTAACAATAAAACCTGGGTACAAATTAAAGTTTTTGTATATAATACCTATAGAAATCAACATTAGGAATATGGATGTATTATATTTACTGAACGAATCAGAATCAGGTAATTTAATTATTTCTAGTGTTTTCTTTTTTACCTAACTTCTCTATACACTAAACACCTATATTCTTACTTTTCCTTTCTTATTCTACACACTTATTTGCCTAATAATAATATAATATTTTATTGCAGTCACATAAATACTTTATTTGTTTCGCCTTGCCCATTTACACCAACTGTTTTAGGGGATCTTAAGCGCTAGGTAGAGAATATTTATATTAGAGTTATTCTCTACCTAGCACTAAGGATCCCTAAAACAATTGGTGAAAATGGATAAAACTTACCTAAAAATTTTCACTATAAAAATAATATACAGCATGTCCAAAATAAAATGGGGTACTTGAGAATATCAAATATCGTTGGAGATACAATATTTGAGCATGTTTAATATCACCGTGTCCCATATTCTAAGAATTTGATTATCTTTGTTTTTATCATAAAGAGTGTATTAATATTAAGTATTTTTTAATAAGAGTCAAAGTTAAGTTAGCATTAATATTGTTATTTTCCATATAGCTATAGCTGCCTATGTATTTATACAGGGTGTAATTTAATTGATGGCTAAAAATAAAGGGTATGATTCCTTGGCTTATTTTATAAAAACAAAGTTTTTGTAAACAGATGTCCTAACCTCTTTACTTTTAAGCTTCAGGGTGCTAAAATTTTAAAATAAAAATCGTTTTCTTATCATAACTTCATAAAATTTAAGACGCACCTACTAATCACCAATAGGCATTTTTTGATGTAAAATATTTTTAATTACTTGCGCCATCGGCGTTCAGGCGAGATGTTTACTGGACATTTAAAAAAACAAATCTGGTACGCTATTGCTTTCTTCAAAAAAAAAAAAATGTAAGATTCCCATGTATATTGCAACAAATTTGACTTCTTCACTGTTCTTTCTTTGATGCACCGTTTTCGCGTAAAAAATAAAATCCGGTTTTGATGCATTTTTGGTTTTGGTATAGCAAAATAAAATTATTTTAAACTACTTGTCTGGTGCCCTATTTTTATTTTTTTACGCGAAAACAGTTTTACATCGGACGAAACAATCGATATGTCAAATTTGTTGCAAAACTAAATGAGGATTAAAAAAAATATTTTTTGTATTTAGAAAAAAGCGATGGCGTAACATTTTTTAAAAATATTCAGTATTTATGCAGTACGGACGCCTAGTAAATATTATTATATATTTTAAAAATCTTTACGTTAAAAATTCCCATTGGTAAATGCGTGCAAATTTTAGTATAATTATTAAACCTTTAGTGCAAAAGTTTTTGGAAACCAACCTAATATAACACAATATTCTTTTAAATACCATATCTTTTTATTTGTAAGCTTTTGTTACATGTATGTATATAAGTCATACTTTGTTTTGAACTAAGTATATTATTTCAGTCTAAAACTGTCTATTATTTCAGATTGTGATTTAATATACAGGGTAATTTTTAAGTTGGTATTTCCTCTTCCTCTTAACAGTATAGAATGCAAGAAAATAAAACTTATTTTCAAAAAATTGTGTTCGAAAATGTCATTTCAGAAACCACAGGTGTTAAAGTTGTAATAAAAAATGCCTTTTTATCTGTAAGTTTCCTACTACTCAGGAATGTATGCAAACTTTGTTTTCTTCTTGTCACCATTACGTTACATTTTTGATGTAAAAATTTTGTCAAAATTTGCAGTGGCGTTCGAACAAGATTTGTATTGCGAATTATTTTCAAGAAAAAATAGTACGTCACTGCTTCTTTCGAATTAATTTTATTTTTAAATTAATCATTTACTTTAGAGTTAATTTGGTCTCTTGTTATTTTTTCGTACGGCGAACGGTTTTCGTTTAAAACTATAAAGAAACATTTTGAGCCATGGCAAAACCGCTAAAATCTAATATGTTTTGCATGTAAAATTAAACCTAATAAAAAACTACCTGATTTATTTTTGTTGGTTACAAATTAACAATAATATAAGTTTGACATATCTGGGCCAGAGTAAGGAAAATTATGATAAGCTCAGAAGCATTCTTAAAGAAACTTTAACACT
The DNA here is from genome assembly GCA_014170235.1 of Listronotus bonariensis. Classification (NCBI taxonomy): domain Eukaryota; kingdom Metazoa; phylum Arthropoda; class Insecta; order Coleoptera; family Curculionidae; genus Listronotus; species Listronotus bonariensis. The sequence goes on from JACEGR010000822.1 coordinate 111,738, forward strand.
GTATTTTGAAAACGAAGCATTTTCGAACAAAATTTTATTTGAAAAATCTTCTTATATTTTTGCATTCTATACTGTGTCAAGAGGAGAAAATAGCCCAAGTTAAAAATCACCCAGTATAAGGATTTAGAATAAGATATAGGACGTAAGAACATATTTATAAGATTTTGCTATTTTAACATGGAAAAAATTGCATTTCATTTTACTTATGTCAAGTAAACTCTTTTGTTCTATATTTTTTTACTTTACGTTTTGACGATTTAATTTACAAAAACACGTTGTTTAATATTTTTATTTAATAAATTTAATTTTCGAAAATGTGTTGTTTTTTTGGCCCGAAATCTAGCTTATTGGATATACAAGATGTTTCTGGAGAAAAATAAAATAATTTAGGACCGTGTAAGGGAACAAAATAAGCCAAAAAGTTTCCGTAACGGCTTAGTTTTCGACATAGGGGGCATCAAAAAATTGTTTTTTTTTTAATTTCTCGGATTCGCTTTGAAATATTTTAATGAATTTTGGTGGGTTGTAACAAAGTATAAAAAGAGAGTTTTTAAAAGAAAGTGATTCAAGATCGGATTTTGATGCCATTGTACGGGATGTGTTTTATTAATTTTAATTTTTTATTTTATTAGTTTATTTTTTAATACGAATAGTTTATTTTCGTAGGATGTGGATCCATGCAAAAATGAAAAACTATTTCGATTAAAAACTTAGTTTCTTTCAATTCATTTAAAAATACTTTAGTCAATAGAAACAATAAAAACATTTAAAAATACGTTTTTTTGAATTACTCTATAATTTGAGAACAAAACTAATAAGTTGAGAAAATATTCAAAAGATAGAATATAAAACAAAATGAAAACAGAAACGTCAATATATAGTTATTTTTCAGTGCTAGTCAAAAATAAAAACACTACTAATCTTTTGAAAAAGGGTTATATTTTTAACAGATCGTGTACATTGAGCATTGAGGAAGCAGGTTGTATAGATTTATTGCTATACAGGATGTCCCACGACGAACTGCGGCGATCGACTTCTCGAAAAGTATGCGTAAGACAGTTTTAAAAATTTGGGAATATAATAATATCAATGGGCGCATTTCAATAAAAGTATTTTAATTACGTTACCCCTATCGACATTAATAAATTCGCAGATTTTCAAAGTTTAACACAAACATTCTGAGAAATCAATTACCGCACTCCGTCGCCGTGTATAGCTGAATGGGCTCTTGAAAAATACATTCATTCCAACAAGGAACGCAATACATGTATGGTCTTTCTTTAGTTCGCATTTTGGATCGAGAAATCAAAAAACCTTGTTAAATAGCAACAAAATGTATTGCATGAGGGACCTGATGAGAGTTTATAAGAGTGATATTAAAACAGGTTAAGAACATTATGTTATTGTTCAAGTTGAATAAATGATAAATATTAAAATAACAACAATTACTAATTACTATTTTTAATATTTAATACTTATTCAACTTAAACAATAACATATGTTTAAAAAAAATTTAAAACACAAAATCTTTATGCACTCTTGGCCTAATGATGGAATAAATTTTTCCAAAACACTGATAATTTAAAATTGTGATTTTTTTTAATTTATCAAGCTAAAATCCCAACTAAAGATAGAATACACTTACAAAATCAATCTCTTGCAATTTTGAAATAAACTTCAAAATATTTAGCGCTCACAGACTGATCAAACAAACGAAATGAAAAGTTATAAATAAATGTTTACCAAAATACAAATAGTTTACACTTTACTTATTATATAGTGTGTCCCGCAGGCTAGTGTTACAAGGGGACAAATGGACCAAACATTTTTAAATTTTAAAACGAAATTTTGAGAAAACTGGTCGCATTATCCAAAACAAATAAATACAGAATTTTGCTCCGATTGGTTTTATAAGGACAAGTTATACCCAAAAATATGTAAAATGGCCTAGAGTAAAGTACTTTTATTTTAAAAAAATAGAACAAAATAGTATAAGTAAATGATAGTAGTATGTAGATAATTGCTTTTTATGTCAAAATTTGAAGTTAAAACATCAGAGCTAAAAAAAAATAATTTTCAATTTTTTACATTACGCATTACAATTTAAAGCAAAATGTAAAAATAAATAAATAATTTTAAATATATTTTTTTAAATTCACAGCCTTAAGCCAAGTGTTAAATTGTTAATGCATAATGTAAAATATTAACAAAAATATTTTTTTAACTTTAATTCTTTAACTTTAAATTTTGACATAAAATTTAATTCTCTACAACATTTACTTATACAATTTTGTCTTATTTTTAAAAATAAAGGTATTTTACTCTTGGTTTTTAGTTATAACTCGTCCTGTGTATTACCAATCAGAGTAAAATTTTATTGGTCCATTAATCCTCTTATACCTAGCCTTTGACACACTGTACATTACACTAAAAACTTGAAAATAAGCTAAAATTTTTGATATCCGCACGTGAAATCGCGATCATCACATCGCACAACATTTCCATCTTGATCCACAGTCGGCGTATCAACAAAGTGGGGAAGAATCCATTGGCTGGCGACTCGTGCAAATTCTCGTGATGAGTTTCTGAAGTCAAATGCTCTTCTTCGTCTAAAACCACGTCTGTAGCATATACAAAACTGTTTGTATTCAACCAAGAATCCTCCTGGAATAACAGCAATAACACCCACGTTACTGTTTTGGGGTTTATAAGTATTTATTGCGTGCCGTACGTGTTCAATATCTTCACATCTGCGAAAAAGATTAGTCTGATACCTAACATAGTATCTATGAGCATTTTTTCCCGGAAATACACAAGGATCAACCAATAATACTCGAAAACCTGGAGGAGCGTTGTCTTGAAACTGTCTTAAAAGTTCAGGATCGCATTGATCCATATATGCGTATTGGTCACTACATTTGAGTTGGAACCCTCTCCCAGGTGGCGGTGGGGGAGGAGGTGGATTAGCACCTGCTAGTCCTTGGGGAGGTTGGCATACAGTAAATTCAGCACATATGATCAATGGCAAGAAAAGGGCAATCATAATTGGTCTGCTGTCTGAAACAAGCAAACAAGTTTGTAATATAGAAGAAATAAAAAGTACAAACTAGTTTGCTTACAGTGGTAAGCACGATAACATTTTAACTGCAGGTAATTATTTAATTCCAGTGAAATTTTGCATACAAATTTTTAAATTACATATTTAACTGCATTTAAAAAGTTACCGTACATACCTCTGTAAAAAAAACATGCTGGGAATGTATTGAGTTTACAAAAAAATTATAAGATAATATATTACCGCGTATATTTCAATACACAAAACTACTTTTTGTCCTATTTTTTATTGCACACAGCAGTTTATTTATTACTTATAATAATCAGATATAAAATCCGTAACTTAATACTTACATTTTTCAAGGGCCCACTAAACTTGCTTCTAAGCTGCTACCAAACTACAACAAAGTACGACGGCGTAGGAAACCAGTTACTTAAATTTAAATCAAACAAAAGTTTATCTCATCTATAACGTTGCCAGTTGTTTCGGATCTCGCCTTCGCGAAAACCTATGTACAACGTTAAATCAATAAATGCTCCCTCTATTGGCGACATGTGTGCACTAACGCCATATAAAATGTGTTAAAAATCGAAAAGTTGAGATCTCAACAAAAACCTACATTTATGTAATTTGCACCTTTTTGAACCCAACGCTGGTAATATACACGTAAAAAAGTCGAGATCCGAAATCGGATCTCTCCTTGCAAAACGGATCTCACCTTATATAATGTTTCACAAAAAATCATGTATAAAGGGGACTGTAAAGGTGTAAAAGTAAGCTTTAATTTGAAAGGTAAAGTTAGGGGGTTGTTTTAAATCAATTTAAAAATCTGTCGTTGGCTCACGGACCAACAGAAGCGCTTAAATATCTTTAAAATCGCTTAGGCTACGTTTACAAAATTTAGTTTTTAAGAGATTTTTGAGTAAATAGAGTAGAATTCAAAGAGTGATATTTTTATTGTTGACAAATTTTCCACTTTTGCGCTACACGTGTTATTTTTGATATTTTAAATGGAATGCACTCCAACAAAAGGTGCGTCCCAATATTAGTTAGATTCCATATATTCAAAAATTTAGCTCTCTACGAGTTACCCGTATCTAGCAACAGCGGATTTTTAATAAAATCTGACAGCAGTGGTAATAGCACTGAATTTGTAAACACAAACGTCTTGTAAGAGCGTCTCGTCACAGTTTTCTTGTAATTAAAATACAGGGTATCACTTTGAATGGTCACGTACGCAGTGATTACTACAGGCCTCTAACGCTGGTCAAAATAAAACAAACAAAGGCAATTAACCTTAGTCACCATGTTTATTTAAGTTATTTTTAAATGAATTATTTTAATATTACAAATTTTGGAAGAAAATTCGGGTTTAAGAGGGTTTCTAAAAGTAAGGAATCAAAAACTGCTTACGTTTTTGTTGTAAAATGTAGAGGGCGCCACCTGAGATCCTTCAATTATGTTTAGGATAACAATGTCATAAATTTTCTATGCCTTAATATATTATTGCTGGGTAGTAGAATTGTTTTTTTAAATATTTTTTAACACAAACAAGTATACTTGTTAGATATCGCTACGACCAACCGTTTCAGAGATATTTAGGATTAAAAGTGTTATTGTATACTGTATATTATAGCAGTCTCAAAGAGATCTGTATAATATGCTACCAAAAATTCGTTGGGGTAAAATATAACGATCTAATGTCATTAACATTAGTCAAAACTTTAATTCTTAAGAAGATACAGGTTCCAAAATTTGTATTATTTTTTTGCTTTGACACCCTGTATCTCGCAAAGATTAACTCTTCAACTAAGGTAAATTGCGTTAGATCATTGTATTTTGGTGCAAGGAATTTGTCGTAGCATTTTGTACATATCTTTTAGAAAAATTTTGGTGGCATAGACAAAGCTTAAAGGAATACAAAAGTTTTTTTATGTGAAATAAAACGGTAAATTTAGAGTATTTTTAAAAGGTTGCCTAAAGCAGAAATTAACTAGTTATGTATTTTTTTGTTTAAAAATTTGGTACAATATAAATTTTTACTTAGAGATATAATATCCAGAGACACAAAAGTTCGGGCATTTTAAAGATAGGTAATGGGCTGCATGTGGCTTTCTTTGCATTTTACAACAAAAATATTGATTGGATTAGGATTTTTCTTTTGAAAGACTTCTAATACCCAACTTGTATGAAAAAGTTTCTAGAAATAAAAAATATTTAAAAATAACTAAAATTTTGACACGCTGTATCTCGAAAACGATTAACTTTTTAACTGGGGTTAGATCGTTGTATTTTGGCTCAAGAAATGTGTGGTAACATTTTGTTCAGACCTTTTAGAGACAACCTGTATAATTGTAAATATACAGGGTTAGAAAAAACCGGAACGGTGGATTATCTTAGCAACCGTTAAACATAAATGAACCAAATTTTTGTGCTAAGGGGTAACTGAATATAAAAATTAAAAAAATGTATTTGAAAGGTTTCCAAGTTTATAGTTTTCTCTTTAGGTTAGAGAATTTTAAAATTTTAAATGAAATACCATATTTTATATTATTGTAATCAATAGCTTGTATCAACTTTATTATGACCTGATATTATCATTTTTTACTTCTGTCAATTTCGAAGATATGGCATTAGGCTTTTCCGAAATTAATACAAAAACGGCTAGGTATGGTCAATTTTCTAAATAACGATCCAACCAATATTCGTCAAAATTAGTATAGGGATGAAACTGGACCTTTTAAATTCATGAAAATCATTTTTGCAACGTTTTCGAATGACCTTTAAATTCATGAAAATCATTTTGCAATTTTCGATTTCTTTAAAAAATTCAAGGAAAGGAATAAGGAAATTTAATTATAAAACATTGCAAATGAAATTTCTAATTTAAAAAGTCCAGGTACTCCCCTGTACTAATTTTGACGAATTTTGGTTGGATCGTTTTTGAGATAATTGGCCATACCGGGTCGTTTCTGTACTTAAGCTTGATGCCATATCTTTAAAATTGACAGAAGTAAAAAACGATAATATCAGGTCATAATAAAGTTGCTACAAGCAATTGATTGGAATAATAAAAAATAGTGTATTCCATTAAAACATTTTAAAATTTCCCAACCTATAGTGAAAGCTATAAACTTGGCAACCTTTGAAATAATTCTTTTAAATTTTTCATGCTCAGTTACCCCTTCGTACAAAATTTGGTTTATTTATAATAAACTAAATCTACTAACCCTGTATATGTTCATATATAAATGTAAACTTATTAAGGACCCATGACAATGCAATAATCTGCAAACAGTATCCCTTTATCTTTTTTAATCGCCAGGAAAAAAATTCCATTATATTATAAAAACAACACCTAGGATGCCATCTGTTGGAAAAATTTCAAACTTTGCTATTAAATGAAGAAGAAATTTTTTAGTGGATTGCAAAGTGTTGGCAACGGTCCAAACATTTGCCTGGAGTGCCATCTGTTGGCAAAATTTGAAACTTTGCTACTTAATGAAGAAGAAATTTTTAGTGAGTTGCAATCTTTTGCAAATTTTAAAATTTGCTACCATTGTCATTTCATGAGGGGCTGGTTATTTTCTTTTTGCTGCTTAATTAATTGAGTATGTTCTAATTTACTGTTATATTAAGAATTTTGTGCAATATAACGAACTAAAAAATGAAAAATAATTAATAGTTTAAAAAAACTAAAAAACACGCTTTTATATGCAACCGAACTAAAAATTAAAACAAATTTTCATTAAAAAAAATATTTTCACTTCATAGTAAAAAGCGTGGGGTGCATTTTACTATTTTTCATAGCTTTTCCATCATAGATATTGGCAAATATAATAATTATAACATTTAATATATTAAGCACCCCACGCTTTTACTATGAAGTGAAAATATTTTTTTAATGAAAAATTATTATTTAATTTTAGTTCGGTTGCATATAAAGCGTGTTTAGTTTTTTAAACATTTGGGGAAGGAAAGGCCTCCGCGGGTAGCAAGTTCCACAATCAGAGAAGCTCTAGGGGACAAAGAGGCAGATAAGTGAAGTTCAAGGGCTATCCGGATGGACCGTATAAGGACGATGCGGAACCCACGAGTTTCTCTGTTGGGAACCGTGAAGGTGGAGGAACTCTACTGGACAAGTCTTTCTAGAGCGAAACCATGGAGTACTATAAAAGCGATAAATTTACAGCCCTGACGATGGGCAGAGAGAGAGCTGCCACGGCAAAAGGATCAATTAAGCGCCGGACGAATAATAACTGCTGAATATAATCAAGAATGCTTAGGGTTGTGGGGGGACGCCGTGCCCCAGATATGAAACAATATTCCCAGGGGAGGTCGGATTTGGGACACATATAAAGTGTATAGAGTGAAGCGGAAAGAAATACTTTTGAGCTCGAAAGAGAAATCCAGCTTTTGAAGCTGCCGTGGTATAGATACAATGTGTTTTATGCCAGTTAAGGTTAGTTTCAAATGTGACGCCCACAAGATTAGAAGTGTGTCTTTGCTCTGGCAAAGCTTGGCCGCTCATAAGTAGAGGGATGGTAGTTGATGACTCTTTTCGCGACCAAGAGGAACATTGATTGTGTTTTTGGATGCATTAAAATGGACGAGATTGCTAGCAGCCCACAAATCCAATATTGAAATTGAGATCCTGCGAAAGAGATATCTGCATCGCTCTGCGTTTGTTTTCCAAGTCAGGTTTAGTGATGGGTTTAGGAACCTGAAAACTGGAGTGAGAGGAGTACTATCGTCGGCGAAACTATGAATGGAATTGTAGTTGTGGACGAAGAAGGTCGTTGATGTGAAGAAGAAACAATGTTGGTGCCAGAACTGAGCCCTGAGGCCTCCAGCATTTACGTGGTGGCTTGCTATGAAGAATGGCCGTTCACAATGGCCTTTGTTATACGATCGTAGTTCATTCTGGCCCGGATAAAAAGGTCTTATGCCATTAGAAATATATTTTAGAGAACATTATTTGCCTTGTGGTATGGTCTGCTCTGGTTTTCAACGCGTTAATTGGCCTTTTAATTGTCAATAATAATTTGTTACAAAAATTTGGCACAAGTTTCTAAAGATTTATATCTTTTTGGTTGATTTTTTACATATTTTGTGGATTTGATTTCTTTTAGCAATGGAAAATGTCTCTAAAATAATATTTACCTTGTTGGTTCAAGCAAAATGTATTTTAAACCAGCGGGAAACCAGTAAGAAATTTAGTAAAGTTAGCTATGGAAGAAGAATCTAAAATATATGATAGACCTGAAAAGGAAGTTAGGCAAATGTACGATGAGCACGTCATATATTGCAAGAAGGTGGTTTTTTGTCTAACATTTTTAACATACGTAACCGGAGCTGGAATAATATTTCTCCGTAAGTGCATAAGTAAACATTTCAATATTTAGACTAGCACTGTTTAAGTAAGTATCACTTAGCAACCTTAATTACCAAATAACTTATTAAAAATACACGTTTTACTTATTTTATTTATTCTTAAAAAAATCAAGTACTGCTATTTGGGCTGTTACAAAATGTTGAAAAAAGTTTATATAAACATGGGTCCGAAAAACATTGTCCTTCAGATACAGGGTGGTTTTACTTTTTAATCGGTTTGTTATAAAATTTTAAATTATTCCTATTCAATTTTAATAAAATATTGCAGTGTTATTTGTAGCATTAGGAGGCTATTTACCACTAATTTGATTGAATTTATTCAGTCTAGTGGCGTCTCAGGTGGTACTTAAACGAATTTTTCTGATATAAAAATGTACGCCACTGACTCTTGTGCAAATTTTATATTTAATTTATTTTATTTCCAATCTTTTTAACTTTTACGAAAACAAAAAAGATAGCTTAGTCGCATACCCCTGGACTTCTTGTCTAAATCGTAGGGATTTCTTTTAAAATATATTTTTAATATATTTTTATAGATAATATAATTATATAACATTAATAACATACAATAAATATAATAATAATAGTTAAAATGTTCAAAATAATAGTAAAACAGTCTTGCCATCAGGACACTGCCTGGCATTGTTCCTAGTGTTACCGAACACGAACAATCCACGCAAGACGGTACTGCCAGCAAGCTTAAAGGGGTTGCGGGTACCAACAGCAACCTACGAAAGACCTTAAATCGGTCCGATAGCCCATGTAATACCGTTAACCGCCGCGGCTCTGTGAAGAAGTGACATACCGTAAAGTCTCGGATATCTCGCATTGTCCTTTCAAACACTAATGAGCAAGCTCCCAACAATCCCCCATTCGGATGGGGTGCAGGGCAGGATGGAGAAGCAACTGGACGGATGCCATTAAACGATCTTAGGGACGATCTGATGGTTGCATATTCCCTCAGCGAACATACCTTTAGGGACTGCACGGTGCACGGATGCACGCCACATGGTGTGCATCCGTGCACACCCAGAAAAAGTCATCTCTCCCAACAACGAGATATTATCTCGCCTATCTTAACCGATCTGGATATGTCAGAACACCAAGACAAGAGGAGCCACCTCAGGACCTGGAAAATCAGGATCTGGAACACAACCAGCCTGCGGAAATATGGCAATTGAGATTTTCCCCGAGAACGCCAACAACGAATTGACAAAGAGGCTTACTAACATCAACATTAAGTCTCACATAAAATCCTAAGATATCGCACAAGCGAACAACACTCTTCAAGACTTACTTTCAGAACGCACGGGTATTTTGGCACTTAACTACGCTGTTTATAAAGTTGCAATAAAAAATAATTCCCAACAACCGCTTAGAATTCAGCAAAAGAACAGAAAAATAACTTTAAGACTACGCTAAAAGCACCAAACACTTAACAGAATCACGCTTCAGGTTATCAAATGGCATTGCCTAGACCGCATTATAGAAAAAGGTTAAAGGGATAATAGATACAAATAATTTACTGCTGACGATGACGTACTGATAACTTAGTTCTTCGCATTTTCGGCCTAAAAATATTTTTTAAAGTGTTTTTAGTGTTGTAAATTATTAGGTTCATGTGATAAAATAGTTTTGTAATGTGTCTTTTTAATTTTAGGCCCTTGATAAAGTAGCAATACAGCTACGAATCGTTAGGATATATACAATAGTGGTTTTATTTGCCTGTCTTCATCCCGCTATACTTCTCCAATTTCTTTTTTCAAAGGGTGCTATTAACTAAACTATAATATTGAACAATAAAACCGTAAAAAAATAAATGCTTACGGCACGCAAAGTAAATTATTATAAGATTAACTTTAACTGTTTTTAGGCGGTTTTAATATTTTTATAAGCAAAATCGCTGGACGGCGGCTTCTATCAATAAAATACGTAAAAGCTGCCGGTTATAACAAATTAATTATAATTTTTGGCGGTTATCATATACGTAGATACAAAAAATCGCCGTCGTTTTCTTCTTACAATTAGGCAAAATCGCCGGCGATCGTTTAGCCAGTGAGTGCCGTTATTTAAAATTAGTCAAGAAAATAAAGTACTAAGAAGGGCAAAAGTTTCGAATTTTTAGGACAGGATGGATTGAAATGGGGTTTTTGCATTAACTTCTAAAAAATTATTATTTGTAAAAGTTTTACCTTATTTAAACCTTATACAATTTGGAAGTTGTATTGCTGCAGCCAAAAATGTATTCAAGATTTTTTTTTCTGAGACGCCTTTTTGAAAATTTAATACCTTTAAATGATAATGATGTTCAAATTGACCCGCCGAACACCTGAATCTTAGGAACGCCGATGAATGTCATCCCGTGGGACTTTTCCAAAATTCTTGTGGAAAAGAAGACAAACTGGGCGCTTGGAATTTTTTGGGTCGCTGAATTTAAATATGGCATCGGCGAACACCCCACGGACTCCTAGTGCGCCCAAACCTTAACGCGGACATCATCTTTGAAAAATTTTCTGACGAGAGTACCAAAAACAAGCAGAAAATCATTGTGGAACTCCCCAAACCCACGGTGCACCGGAACCTCAGGTAAGGGTGCACCAGGTGTCCGTGTGGTGTTTGCCGATGCCATAGTTGAATTCCGCGATTTAAAAACCCCCGAGCGCCGAGTTTTTTTTCCTTCCCTCAAAAATTTTAAGAAAGTCCCACGGACATGACATTCGTCGGCATTGCTGAGCTCCAGGTGTTCGGGAGGTCAATTTGAACATTATAATCGTGATCAGCGACCTTAAATCCCGCGATTTGGGCCCCTTCTGACTCTTATTTACAAAGTTATTAACATTTTTAAAAGGCGTCTCAAAAGAAGCATTTCTTAAGTACATTTTTGCCTGCAGCAATACAACCTTAAGTTTGTATAAGATAAAATTAGGTACAAATTTTACAAATAACATTTCGCAGCGAATGAAAAACCACATTGCGATCCATCCTGTCCTAAAAGATTCCGAAATTTGTGCTTTATTGCCTCGACGTATGTCCTAAAGTTTTGGCACACAATATTTATCGGTTTTTTTTAATGAAGAAATTTATTTAAACACTAGTCTAGTTATCGATATCTTACGAACTCAATGTACCATCCTCCACAATTCCAACGATATCGTACTCTTAGAAGATCTGTATTGCCTAGCCAGTCTCCTCGTTGACATTCAATCTGGTTTTTGCTCTTCTCACCAATCTCTCGACCTCTGTGCGGTAAATGCACGTGGTCTTCCACTTTTGGGAGATTCAGACATGGTATTTCCTTAAAAATAAAAGTAATACAAAAACTATACTATTTTAAAATAAGCATCTAGTGACACAATCTAATATTCCTAAATTTAAAAGGTCTAGTTATGTTTTTATTAAAGCAAATAAAATGCTGGATAGTAATATTGTTGTGACCCGATATAGTTATGGAAAACAAATATTTTAAATGAGTGTTATATTAGAAAGAAAAATATATATATATAATTTATGAAGTATTTATCAATTTGTATTATTTTTTAGATATCTATAAGGCTTACGAGTATTTTAAAACAGTTCCCAAAGAATTAAGAACAGCCAAGCCTTTAGCAGCACATATGTGGTATCCTTTTGATACAAATAAGCATTATGTTTTTCCAGTCCTGCAACAATGGTTTAATATACTTCAGTCTGTAATGTATAACTGCTCAGTACAAGCCTTAGTTCATAGTGTAATGATATTTCTAATGGTGGAGTTTAAAATTTTGCAGTACGATTTGAAGAAATTTGGTTATCATTCTGAAGAAAACAAAATGCAAAAATTACATGTAAAGGACCACAATTTGGGCATTTTATTGGATTTAACACGCAAACACCAAAAATTGATTGAGTAAGAAATTAATTGTTTCTCATTATCACCTCTAGATTCCATAGCGAACAATTTAGAAAAATATCAGATAATGAAAACGAGGACGGCACAAAAAAATTGTTTTGCTACATATCGATTTCATGTTTAGGTCATTTTTAACTTTTAAAATATTACTATCTTTCCTAAATAATTGTGTTTTGCGAGACAGTCTACAAAGTGGTCTTGCCGATGGTCGAGCTGTTGTTTTGTTGCAAAGCCAATAATTTTTATCATTAAACCAGTTTACTCGATTCAGTTTGTAATTATTATCAAAGAGAATACTAGCTAATATGTTATTATGTATAGTTAAAGACCTCGATATTTCTATTCGTAAAATGTTTTAAAATAGTCACAGATTAGCCTAGATTTATTTGATTTGAAAATGCAACTTAATAAATTTTACTGTTATTTTATGCAAATTCCTTTAAAATTTTAAAAACAATTATTGGGTATAACCGAATTTAATTTTACCATTATTTGAATGAACTTATTAACCCCTTCACCGAATGCACCTTTGTTGTTTCATATGATACGAGATTTCGTGAGTCAAAGCAAAAGTAAACAGTCATTTCCGGTCTTATTCAACTAACTTTATTAAAAAGGGGTGGGAGATGCCTAAACACTGATCTTGATAGATAGCCAATGCTTGTTACCTGCGCTAAACAAAAGTTAGAATTCATGGGCGAAAAAATGAGTTTGTGCGCAAGCAAATCAAAGGGGAACGCGCCTGGCGCCAAGCTAAGTATCAGGCAGAATCATGTGAATTTATCGCCGCCTTACCGTTTGAAGGACGTTGAGTCAGTACCGTATTTAAATAACTTTTAAAAATACAGTTACAACAAAATCATCCAATGCGTCCTTTGTCAATTGTGGCCGTATTTAAGAAAAAAAGGTATTAAAAGCAGTCCCGGCTCTAAGAGGGGTGGGGGCAAACGGTGGTATCTGCCACGGGTGACACCTTCAAGGGGCGGCAAATTAAAACATTAAATGTATAAGAAAATGGTGATTGTAAAAGAGTAAGACCATTTTGTTTGGTCGTCTTTTAATTTGTTATTATACATAGGTATATAAAAAGGAAGCAAGTTTTTTTGCTCTTCAATTTTTTTAAATAAAAATCTTTGCTTCTCGTTACAAAAATAAAGTTCCAAGGCTGATTAAAAGAAAGTAAAATAGGTAATTATATCAACTAAATGTATTACATAAGTTTTAACAATGTAACTGAATTAATGAAATTTTATCACCTGATTTGCTACAGTTTTCATTAATTAGAACGTAATAAGTATTTTTTAAAATATTTAAATAATAATATTGACAAAAGCGTTTACGTTATTTATTGTAGTAACCATTTAAATTTTGTTTTTTAACCTCTCTGTAATATGTTCTGAACTCTAAATGTGTAATGATATGTAAATGTCCAATTTTTCTCTATCTGAATTTTATATTAATAATTTAGCCACCATAATACTTTATTTACACCTTTTTTAGTGCTTTTTATCACTATAGGTTAGCGGCCCATTTATAAAATGTTTTTATGCCATTCTTTAAAGTAGTTGGACGGACATTCTTCTGCTCTGATATTGCGAAACCACGACATTATTTTTTGGCAGATTCCATTTTGTCTCCTTTATCTTGCCTCGACTTACACTATTCTACAAAATGAAATAAAAGTATTGGACCCAAATATGTGATACCTATATGCTAAATTCTAACCTTAAAATAGCGGAATATAAAATAAGATATTTTTTAACGTTTTTTTGCAAAGTACTATCTGATGGTGGATGCTAAAGCAAAATTTACCCTTGATTTATGTTCAGAACATAAATAAGAAACGTATTTTGCATGTCTGAGTCACCATCACTTTTTCATTCTTGAATTAATTGCAAAAAACCTCAGAACTGAAGAAAAACATTGTTGTCTATGACTTTCATGCCCCTGTCTATTAAACTAAGAATAAAACAACACAAGTTTTTTAAGATGAGGAAAAAATTGTGACTTTTCTGATCACGCATTCGTGTTTAGTAATCCAAAATACATCACAAAATCTGGGTCCTATCCTTTTTTTTATCAAGTGATATTAAACTCACGATACTAAATTATTATTTCTGTCCCAGGTAATCCGTTTACCTTTTCTTCAAACATAATTTAGCAAATCTTTGTCCTTATTTACTGTTGAAGTATGGTATTTATGTTTTTTTTTATATTACTATCTAATTTACATTTATAAAGAAATGTAAAATAACATAAATTATTATATAAATATGTAACAAATATTTTTCTTTACACATTAAGATACTGAGATTTTAAGATTTTTAAATTATTTAATGATTTAAAAAATATTTAAGTCCGGTACTGGACATGACTTTTTAATGCGCATGTACCAAAAACCTATTGGTGGGCCTCTATGTTTGTTTACTGCGCGAGGTCGTAAAAATCCCCAAAGGGCAACTAGGCTCTGTGTATCTAAATGTGAGATATCTATGCGCCTAAAGCGTTAGGCTAATGTAAATATTGTGAATTGCTTTTTTGTTATGTCCGTGCCATTTGAAATACTAAGTGGTGCTTGATTTCGTTTTAGATGGAAATCTCAATTATTGAGAAGTTAGCGTTTTCAAGTAGTTATTTTAGTTGTAACTTAGTTAAACGTTTAATTTATTTTTTAATTGGTTGTACTCAAAAAATATTTTGTGATTCTTGTTTTTTTTTATTCATGTATAAGTAGCACTTTTACGGGTTATGTATTTATTTTATTAAAGCAAAAACCATAAATACATAAATAACAAATTAGTGATGGCGAATACTTTATAAGACAGATATATTTTTTAATAGCGGCCGCAATGGTATAGTCAGTATTTGGATTGTGGTTAGTTTCGGAGTTTCAAGTAAAGAGTTTTTATTATTATTATTAATATAATCTTACCCAAACATTGTTCGGTTTTTGGACCAGTCACAAACACAGCCACTTGTGGTCACCGCCAGTAGCCGGCACACGCTGCTGGCAAAATGTTTTATGCAGAACCACATCGACTGAGTACCCTATTTCTTCAGTTGTTGTAAGGTATTGACTATGGTATCAGTCATTTAACGTAAATATGGCATTACATGATTTTAATATAGATGTGCTAATGTCATAAGTTGAAAAAAAGTAAAGCTAAGTAAAGCCACCTGTAGCGGCCACCGGTGGCGACTGCAAGTGTCCGTGTATAGCGACTTGATGCGGCAAACGGTGGCGACCACAAGTGGCAGTGTTTGCGACCGGCCTTAAACTTAAAACAAGTGTTTTTTTTTTTAATAGTTGTATATATTTTATTCATAATTTAACTAACAGTAAGTGTGTCTATACTTTTTAAAAGTAAATGAGCATTAACTATGGAAATACACAGATTATTTTTTTTAATTTAAAACAGGCAACACTGTACAGGGTCATCCAACAAGGACTGAACAGGGGCTTAATTTTAACTTTCCCTGTATTTTTCAAAAAATCCAAGATAGCAGTTTGGCGTAACTTTTTATGCTCTTTTTGAAAATAGTACTTCGAAAAAAATGGACTCCGAAACAAAAGAGTTACGGCATGCAACTTTGTTTTTTAAATGGAATGCCCCACTTTTTATTTCATATTTGAAAAGAGGCTATCTTTTTACGTAAAAGCTGCTATATATTTTATTTATTTATCTTATTTAAATATGTTTATTTTTCAGAAGAAATTATCGTATTTCCAAATTTTTTCCCGCCGATATAAGGTAAAAATTACCTACCTACTAGGTAAAACCTACACCTGCTGAATATCTGTTAGTGTCATACCAGTTATGTTTCAGAAAGAAAAGTCAAGTAATTAAATTAAAGTATTTATTAAAGGGGAAATATTTATTAAAACGTTTAAAAATGATTATTTACACTAAATTATACAAAAAATACAACAAAACAGAAGTCTCAAGAATCTCGATTTATATATAATTTTAAACCGACAACAAATTGGCTATTTAACAAAAAAGAAGTTTAATAAAATAAATGTCAATAATTGGGCTTCATACTGGTCACTAATAGCTTAAATGTTGAATGTGTCCCCCATTATTTTCAAAACAACATTGATACGCTCTCTGAAGTCGTTCTAAACTGGCCGCTAAAATATGGTTTTCATCATTTAATCTACGAACTTCGTTTACAATTTTGTCTCTTATTTCTTCAATATTTTCGTTTCTTTGGTGGTAGGCTACATTTTTAAGGTGACCCCAAAGAAATGAGTCCAAAAGTGAAAGCTCTGGACTATTTGGTGGCCAAGCAACTGTTCCATTTCGTCCAATCCATTCAGTATACCGCTCATTTAAAAAATTAACAACAGCCTGGGTAGTGTGGGGAGGTGCTCCGTCCTGTTGCCAAATGATTGAACGGTAGGTTTCCAGAGGCAGTTCTTCTAAAAGATTTTCGATTTCGTTTTCCAAAAAATTATGGTACCTTTGACCAGTTAACGTTCCGTGATAAAATATTGGACCCAAAATTTTGGTATTTAACATTCCGCACCAAACATTAATGGAAGTTCTACCTTGCTTTTTATTTCCAAAAATTTTCTAGGATTTTGAGTTGCCCAGTGATGTTTATTATGGCGGTTAAACATGCCAGAAGTTGTAAAACAAGCTTCATCCGTCCATAAATTTTTTTAAAAAGGTCTGGGTCATGATCTTGCTCTCTAATTAGAATTTCTGCAACAAATCTAAATCGAGATTCTTTTTGCTGCGGTGATATTTTTTGAACGGGAAGGATGCGAAATGGGAACATCTTATTTTTTATTAATGTTCTATGGACTGTTCCGTAGCTAACATTTCTTCTTGTAAAACCATACTGAACATCTCGAACTGCGTCGGAAATCGAATTATTAGGGCTATTAGTAAAATAATTTATAATAGAATTTTCCCGTAATCTTCGTCTTGGCATAGTTTTTTTCTTGTCCTGTAACGATTTTGTCTCTTCAAATAATTTTTTTATTCTTAAAATTGTGTTTATTGATATGTTTCTTTGGACGGCAGCAAAATATCTACGTTTAGTCTCTCTGGCGTTCTCTTGGCATTTGTAAAATAGGGTAATAATTTGTAGACGGTCCTCTAATGAGTATTTCATTTTGAGTAATTTTATTTACAAACAAATAATAAATATAGCTAGACAGTGACAAATACCCACACAGGTTATACAGGTGTAGGGTACCTACACAGGTGATAATTTAGTATTATTTTGGCGCGAAACCAAATTTGATCATTTCTTTTTAGAAAAATAGCATATTTAAATAAGATAAATAAATAAAATATATAGCAGCTTTTACGTAAAAAGATAGCCTCTTTTCAAATATGAAATAAAAAGTGGGGCATTCCATTTAAAAAAACAAAGTTGCATGCCGTAACTCTTTTGTTTCGGAGTCCATTTTTTCGAAGTACTATTTTCAAAAGAGCATAAAAAGTTACGCCAAAGTGCTATCTTGGATTTTTTGAAAAATACAGGGAAAGTCAAAATAAAGCCCCTGTTCAGTCCTTGTTGGATGACCCTGTACAGCAGTTAAAAAAAATAATTTAATACATAAAAAATCCAAAAATTTTATTTAACAATTGGTAACTTTAGTAAGTAAAATTTTATGTAATGTTACTTTTGACTTTTTTAAGCCAAGTATTTTGATGTCCTTTTTGTAATACTGTTTATCAAAGAGAATAGTATTTATAGACACATGATGTAATATCTAAATGAATCTTTTTAAAATAGATTCTAAACCAGGATTAAAATGTTGCACAACAAATAAAAAGTTTTTTTTGGCCGTTCCCTTCCCCGTTATCTTAAACTCTAAATTTAGGTTTTTGATGGATATGTGGTTGTAATACCCTCTTCTAATATTCTCTTAAACACATGCTAGAATAGCATGTACCTTGGCCTGGTATACTTCGGTTTGCCTTATTACTGGAAGGCTAAAAGTCACTTTGAGTCTTGCTCCAAACACACCAGCACCCACTTCATCACCCGTCTTTGAGCCATCGGTATACCAAACCAAGCCTTTGTCAAGTGATGAAGGTGTTTTATTTGTCCATATGTCAGGATTGCAACTGACCTTTTATGATTTTTAGACCCCAGTAATGTGGTAAGATCTTACGTTCACGGGCTGTAGGTCGATGATTCCCGTTACCCTAGTGTGAGCGTGTCTTCCAGGATGTTGTTTCCACGTCAGATAGGCCAGTCTCTGCAGACAAATAAGTCTTGTGATTGTCGTTATTTGCTGTGCCTTTGTCCACCATACGACAGCGCCGTAGGTCAATATTGGCCTGATGACTGTGATATACAACCAAAGCATCATCTTTGGTTTAAGTTAACAAGTTTTTCAAATGATACTCCTGCATCTCATAAGGCACATTTTGGCTTTGTTTAGATTCTTTGTTATCTGTTGATTCCATGTTAATTTACTGTCTAGGATCAAACCTAGATATTTTACCTCCTTAACAGCTTTTACCCGTTTACCAAAGATTTTTAGGTTGTCATAATTCCCTACATTTCTTCTCTTTCTGAACGGCAGAATAGCAGATTTCTCAGCATTGACTTTTAGTCCAATCCAACGCTGTACGATGTTTAAAGCTCCTTACATGAGCTCTGCTATAATAGTAGAATGTTTGCCTTGTATGAGGATTACCACGTCGTCAACATACCCTGAGCATAACCTCCCGCATCAATAAGACGACACATCAACTCATCCACCACAATGTTTCATAAAAGAGGGAAAGCACTCCACCCTGAGGACGTCTCTGTACCATCTTTACTTTCAAAGTATCACCATGTAGGCCAGATTTAATCTGCCGACTTTGCAGCATATTGTGTATCCACCTGCATGTGGTGTCATCTATTTCATGTCTGCGAGCACGGAGTGGAAAGAGGCGTTGTCAAAAGCCCTCTGGATATCTATAAAAGCTCCTAGTGTAATTTCTTTGTGGGGTATAGCCGTTTCTACCCTCACTACAAGGTTGTGTAGGGCTGTGACACAAGATTTGCCTGCTTCATATGCATGTTGAGTTTCATGTAGGGGTTTGCCTAAGTGTCTAAGTGTCCCGTCCCTGATGTACCTATCTACAAGTTTTTCTAGCGTTTTTAGCATAAAAGATGACTAGCAAATAGTTCTAATATGCCTTGGCCACAGTGTCTCCATGTCCGGGATGTACCCTGTTGCAATGCATAATCTAAAAATTCTGCACAGTAGGGGCAACAATACTTCTAATCACCGCTTCATCAGAGCAGGGTAGATATTGTCTAGACCTAGCGCTTTGTACGGATGAAACGTTGTTATGACCCATTTTATTTTTTTATAGCTGACTATTTTTCTGGCAACATCACAATCAGCTCCTTTGGCTCTGTGCCCTAGGATCAGTGGTGCCTGATGTTCTCCCGGTTGTCTAAAATTGGAACCCGTGACTGAAGGAGAACTTTTAAAGTTTCCCTTCTCTTTCCCCCTCTTCGTGTCCTCACCCATCGGGTTTAATATTGTTCCAACAGAATTTGTTTCGTCGTTTAAGAGAATTCAGTTTGTGCGTGCCGCTTGGGTGGTGTTTTCAACCTCCCCACAAAACTGCTTTCACGACTCTGTTTTGACTTTGCTCAGGGCTTTGTTGTATTCGGTTAGTATCCGGGAGTAATTAGCCCAGGTATCCATGGTTTTTGCCCTGTTAAATGCTTTCCTGGCGTTTGCCCTTAGCCCAGCTAGGTAATTGTTTCACCAGGTTATTTAACAACCGGTAACTTTAGTTTGTAAAATTTTATTTAATGTTACTTTTGACTTTTTTAACCTCAGTATTTTGATGTCCTTTTTGTAATACTGTTTATTAAAGAGAATAGTATTTATAGACACATGATGTAATATCTAAATGTATCTTTTAAAATAGATTCTAAACCAGGATCGAAATGTTGTACAACAAATAAAAAGTATTTTTTAGCCGTTCCCTTCCCCGTTATCTTAAACTCTAAATTTAGGTTTTTGATGCATATTTAGGTTGTTAATTTTTTTATTAATTACTTCGACGGTTTAAAGGTAAAAGTTACTAGGCACTATTTTTGCCAACAATGACCTAAATAGTTTGGGGTAAAAGTGCTATTATAAAAAGTACTTAACATTGTCAACCCTCAACTAAAATAATAAATTACATTGGTTGTAAAAAGATACTTTTCTGTCAAAGGTAAAACTAAGTAAGTAACTTAATTTGGAAATTACTGTTTGATATATGGCACTTGGTAAGTTTATTGTCTGCACAACAAATCGAGACAGGTGGCATATTCCTACTTCTTTTGTACTTTGCAAAAAGGGATTTTTAAAATTAGATAATGAATTTTAAAAAATTGCAGTGAACCGAACAAAATGATAACCTGCTTAAAGACAACAGACCTATTAATAAATATAAACCAACTTATTTTTACAATTTTTTCCTGTGGCTTTTTGATTAGTTGCATTTTTACTAAGTGCTGCTGTTTTTTGTAGATGGGTTAAGCAATTTAATGACGCTATAAAATATTTGCTATTACTCGAGTATTCAGTTACTTCGATGATGTTGGCCTCAACTCTTAATCAAATAGTGATGGTAAGTAAGTAAGCATTGAAGCAGTTCAAACAAAAAAGATAGTTTTAAATCAGACGTTGGTACCTCATCTACCTTAACGTCTCAAAAGAAATGCTCTTGCCGTGGGCAGTAAGTCATTATTGGTTCAACCAAAAGTAAAAAATCAAAAATACTTCTTTAGTATAGGGATTTATCTTGTTATTGGATGAAGAAAAAAATAATAATAGAGGTAAAATTTTTGATAGACAAAAAAATACATTTTTAGTTAAATTTTCGCCATGTATTCACTCGAAAAAATTAATTAGTAATAACACAGATATACACACTGCCACATGCACACGTTATTCAATAAACTCCAGGACAAAAAACATAAGTTTAGCAGAAGATAGCCGCAAAAGCCCTACACCGTATAAGGTCCCAAAAATATTTGTTTTCCATGATCAAAAATCAAAGTGGTTTTTCCTGTGTCATATTCATTAATATGCACCTATCTAGTATATATACGCTATGAATAATTTTAATTTTGATTAGTGTTATGCGAGTTTCGGTGTAAACAA
Source organism: Listronotus bonariensis (assembly GCA_014170235.1). Taxonomy (NCBI): domain Eukaryota; kingdom Metazoa; phylum Arthropoda; class Insecta; order Coleoptera; family Curculionidae; genus Listronotus; species Listronotus bonariensis. The sequence goes on from JACEGR010000822.1 coordinate 133,209, forward strand.
ATATTTTTTCAGTTTGAAATTTTTCTTAGAAATGAAGCAAGGCTAGACATACTGGGTTAGTAAAAAGCACTGCAACTCTTAAATATCTTTTAAACCACCTAACTTACATTTACCATATTTGGTATCTGGAAGTAATCGGGCATAAAGAATTGAGTAGTAATATTGGCACCGTTGCCAGATTTTCCTGTTTTGTGCTGGACGTATCATTTTAATTTTTTTAAGTAGAATGACCTATTTATATTCATTGCAATTAATTACACATGCCAAATTTCATATTATTTTTTTTAAATCCCATTTTTACTAGTTGCTAAGATATGACAACTCCATATTTTAGGTAAAAGTTTACATGTGCTTAAAACCGCTTAAGCTACTTTTCCAATTTTTGACATTTGAAGGTTTCTGGGCAATTCGAACTGCACATTGATTTTTGGTATTTTTAATGGAATGCCCTATTAATTTTAATCGCAATAAAGAAGCGTGCCAATTTTAGTAAGATTTCAAATTTTCAAAATTCAATCTTTACCAGTTATCGAGATATGACAACACAACTATTTCATTAAAATTTGGCAACAATGCTAATATTGCTAATTAATTAGGCATGTCAAAAAACCCCAAAATACCAAATTTTGTAAACACAGCTTTAGCGGTCCTAAAGATATTTAGGTGCTAAATAACTTTTTGCTGAAAGTGTAGTGTATCATATCTCGGCAACCTATAGAAACACAATTCTAAGAATATAGAAACTTACTAAATTTTATTTTGACTGAGTGCGCTTCAGCTGGAGGACTGCAGTTTTAGATCCTTGAAAGGATCGCCTAATGTCTCCTTCGGTCCAGCTCTTGCTAGTTCATACGCTTTTTCGTTGCCTTTTATTCCCGAGTTTCCAGCAACCCACAGAAGTTCTATCCTGTTGTTCCTGGCGGCGAGCTCCTTAATATTGTTTAGGCACTCCATCGTAATTTTGGATTGGAGATATGCTCTATATTGGTTAGGCGGATTCATTTATTGGATGGTCTTCTTGTTAAGTACACGCCTGGAAAGAATGGGACCGCTTCGGTCCTGGTCCCGGGGTATACGAGCTGACCCTGTTCAGCCCTATTGACCCCTATGAACTGGCCGGTCGCCTGAAACAAAATAAAAGAAAACCCCCAAAAAATTCTAATTAAAAAAGACGTTTCGGTGGCAAGTCTGCCACCGTTGTCAAGTTAAAAATTAAGTTAAAAAATAAAAATAAAATATTAACTAATATTTATAGATTATTTTTGTATCTCAAACTGAAAATAGTTTAACATATGTGTCATAAGTGACATAAGTAACTGGTGTATTTATTATTTGTAAGACAAAAAAGGTAATAAGTTAGTTGATTTTTAGTTTTCCTGAAGATACTTTAGTATCGAGCAAAGGCAACCCAGTGTTATTTATAGGCTTTTAGCCTTCGTGGATTGTCCAAAGATAAAAAAATTAACTGAAATTGATGCTACACAATTATCTTTATTTAATAATATATACGCACTTTCTTTAATTTTGCGTTTTTTAGAACAAGTTTCCTTTGCTAAAATACTCGAAGCATCCCAGTTTATTCTATGATTGTTATCAAATGCGTGTTGGCAGATTTTTGATTTATGAAATTCTGTGTTTTTAATGTATGATCTGTGTTATTTTATGCGTTTAGCTAATGGTCTACAAGTTTTACCTATATAAAACTTATCGCATTTGCAAGGTATTTTATAAATGACATTTTTGTATTTTCATTTAAGTTGTATGGTTTTATTTTTGTTAATTAAGATCTAATGGTGTTTTGTGTTTTAAAGATTGTGCGAATATTAAATTTATTTCCTATTCGTTGAATTTTATTTGATAGTCCGGGAATGTATGGTAAAAATAAATTTGTAGTAGGTCTATTTTGATTTTGTCTTATATTTGGATTTTCAAATTCAAGAAAACAATTATTTATAAAATCAAGAAGATAATTATTTTGAATTAAAATATCTTTTAAATAATCTTTATCATTGTTTATATTTTTATTGGAATAAATGACTTTCGTTCTATCAAGTATCTATTTGTATGTGTAGGTTTTCTATAAATTTTTGTTACGAAATTGTTTAAATCTTTTTTTTATTAAAATGTCAAGAAAATGTAGTTGTGAGTTGTTTTCTTTTTCTAAAGTAAACCTAATAGTTGGTTCTTGTATATTAATGTGTGTTAAAAAATGATTCAAACAGTGTTTGTCATATTGGTATATAGAAAAATGTCATCTATATATCTCCACTAAACGAAAGGTTTATATTGATAATTTTACGGAGTACAAAAATACATAAACCTAATATACCTTTACGTCCTATAGTAAGTTGTATTAACTCACCTACACATCCACTAGCAAAGTTTTTACTTAACATTTTAGATCCTTTAGTAAACAATACTGATACATACATTAAAAATTCTAAACATTTTTAGAGAAATTAGCTAACATTGATATCGATCCAAATAATACACTGGTAAGTTTTGATGTTGTTAGTTTATTCACAAATGTCCCAGTGGATAAAACAATAAAAATTGTTAGAAATAAATTAGAAAATGATGTCCATCTTGGTCAAAGAACCAAACTAAACATAAACACTATTCTTAAGCTACTTACTTTTTGTGTCGAAACAACATATTTTCAATACAACACTGATTTTTATAAACAAACTTCAGGCATGGCTATGGGTTTACCTTTATCACCTTTATTAAGTAATATTTTTATGGAAAATTTTGAGTCAAATATTGTAGAGAATTATCAATATAAACCTTAAGTTTGGTGGAGATATATAGATGACATTTTTTCTATATACCAATATGACGAACACTGTTTGAATCATTTTTTAACACACATTAATACACAAGAACCAACTATTAGGTTTACTTTAGAAAAAAAACAACACACAACTACCTTTTCTTGACATTTTAATAAAAAAATTTAAACAATTTCGTAACAAAAATTTACAGAAAACCTACACATACAAATAGATACTTAAACTTTAACTCAAACCACCCCATAATGGTTAAAAAGGGAGTTGTAAAAAGTCTATTTAATAGAATTAAAGTCATTTATTTCAATCAAAATATAAACAATAAAAAAGATTATTTAAAAGATATTTTAATTTAAAATAATTATTTGATTTTATAAATAATTGTTTTCTTGAATTTGAAAATCCAAATATAAGACAAAATCAAAATAGACTTATTACAAATTTATTTTTACCATACATTCCCGGACTATCAAATAAAATTCAACGAATGGGAATAAATTTAATATTCGCAAAATCTTTAAAACACAAAACACCATTAGATCTCAATTAACAAAAACAAAACCATACAACTTAAATGAAAATACAAAAAATGTCATTTATAAAATACCTTGCGAATGCGATAAGTTTTATATACATAGGTGAAACTTGTAGACCATTAGCTAAACGCATAAAAGAACACAGATCATACATTAAAAACACAGAATTTCATAAATCAAAAATCTGCCAACACGCATTTGATAACAATCATAGAATAAACTGGGATGCTTCGAGTATTTTAGCAAAGGAAACTTGTTCTAAAAAACGCAAAATCAAAGAAAGTGCATATATATTATTAAATAACGATAATTGTGTAGCATCAATTTCAGTTAATTTAAATAACACTTGGTTGCCTTTGCTTGATACTAAAGTATCTTCAGGAAAACTAAAAATCAACTAACTTATTACCTTTTTTGTCTTACAAATAATAAATACACTAGTTACTTATGTCACTCATGACACATATGTCAAACTATTTTCAGTTTGAGATACAAAAATAATCTAAATTTTAATCGTTTCTAATTTAAATATTAGTTAATATTTAATTTTTATTTTTTTAACTTGACAAAGGTGGCAGACTTGCCACCAAAACGTCGTTTTTTAATTAGAATTTTTGGATTTTCTGGGGTTTTTCTTTTATTTTATTTCAGGCGACCGGCCAGTTCATAGGGGTCAATAGGGCTGAACAGGGTCAGCACGTATACCCCGGGACCAGGACCGAAGCGGTCCCATTCTTTTCAGGCGTGTACTCAACAAGAAGACCATCCAGTAATTTTGGATGTTATACGATGGGCATGTAAGGCTTCTAGAGCAGTCTGGCTGTCTAAGAGAATATGAATAGGGTGGTTGTAATACCCTCTTCTAATATTCTCTTACACATGCTAGAATAGCATGTACCTCGGCCTACTATACTGCGGCTTGCCTTCTTACTGGAAGGCTAAAGGTCGCTTTGAGCCTTGCTCCAAACACACCAGCACCCACTTCGTTAGCCGTCTTTGAGCCATCGGTGTACCAAACCAAGCCTTTGTCAAGTGATGAAGGTGTTTTATTTGTTCAGTTTTGCAAGTCAGGATTGCAACTTACCTTTTATGATTTTTCAGAGTTGTAGACCCCAGTAATGTGGTAAGATCTTACGTTCACGGGCTGTAGGTCGATGACTCCCGTTACCCTAGTGTGAGAGTGTCTTCCAGGATGTTGTTTCCACGTCAGACAGGCAAGTCTCTGCAGACAAATAGGTCTTGTGATTGTCGTTATTTGCTGTGACTTTGTCCACCATACGACAGCGCCGTAGGTCAATATTGGCCTGATGACTGTGATATACAACCAAAGCATCATCTTTGGTTTAAGTTTACAGGTTTTCCAATCATGCTTCTGCATCTAATGAGGCACATTTTGGCTTTGTTTAGATTCTTTGTTATCTGTTGATTCCATGTTACTTTAGTGTCTAGGATCAAACCTAGATATTTTACCTCCTTAACAGTTTTTACCCGTTCACCATAGATTTTTAGGTTATTATAATTCCCTACATTTCTTCTCTTTGTGAACGGCAGAATAGCAGATTTCTCAGCATTGACTTTTAGTCCAATCCAACGCTGTACGATGTTTAAAGCTCCTTGCATGAGCACTGCTATAATAGTAGGATGTTTGTCTTGTATGAGTATTACCACGTCGTCAGCATACCCCTGAGCGTAACCTCTCGCATCATTAAGACGACACAGCAACTCATCCACCACAATGTTTCATAAAAGAGGGGAAAGCACTCCGCCCTGAAGACGTCTCTGTACCGTCTTCACTTTCAAAGTATCCCCATGTAGGCCAGATTTGATCTGCCGACTTTGCAGCATGTGGTATCATCTATTTCATGTCTGCGAGCAGCTCTTAGCACGGAGTGGAAAGAGGCATTGTCAAAAGCCTTCTGAATATCTATAAAAGCTCCTAGTGCAATTTCTTTGTGGGGTATAGCCATTTCCACCCTCACTACAAGGTTGTGAAGGGCTGTGCCACAAGATTTGCCTGCTTCATATACATGTTAAATTTCATGGAGGGGTTTGCCTGAAGTGTCTTGTCTCCGATGTACCTATCTACAAGTTTTTCTAGCGTTTTTAGCATAAAAGATGACTAGCAAATAGTTCTATATGCCTTGGCCACAGTGTAACTCTCCCTCCCAGGTTTTGGTATGAAGGTGGCTAGTGCAAGTCTCCATGCCTCCGGGATGTACCCTGTTGCAATGCATAATCTAAAAATTCTGCACAGTAGGGGCAACAATACTTCTAATCCCCGCTGCATCAGAGCAGGGTAGATATTGTCTAGACCTAGCGCTTTGTACGGATGAATCGTTATTATGGACCTTTTGATTTTTTCATAGCCGACTATTTTTCTGGCAACGTCCCAATCAGCTCCTTTGGCTCTGTGCCCTAGGATCAGTGGTGCCTGATGATCTCCCGGCTGTCTAAAATTGGAACCCGTGACTGAGGGAAAACTTCCAAAGTTTCCCTTCTCTTTCCCCTCTTCGTGTCCTCACCCGTCGGGTTTAATATTGTTCCAACAGAATTTGTTTCGCCGTTTGAGAGAATTCGGTTTGTGCGTGCCGCTTGGATGGTGTTTTCAACCTCCCCGCAAAACCGCTTTCACGACTCTGTTTTGACTTTGCTCAGGGCTTTGTTGTATTTGGCTAGTGTCCGGGAGTAATTATCCCAGGTATCCATGGTTTTTGCCCTGTTAAATGCTTTTCTGGCGTTTGCCCTTAGCCCAGCTAGGTGATTGTTTCACCAGGTAACTTCTCTGTTTGAGTTTTTCTGATTTAACGGGCAGTTTCTATGTTTGTGGTGTTGGATAGACTGGTTTTAACAGACATCAGACTTTGTGTAAGTGGATCTCCGTATGAAAGCCAGTCTGCGTTGCGCGGATTTCGGTAGGTGATTACACACCTTACCGAGTTTGTGATTTTGAACTGTATGCATCTGTGGTCGGAAGCAGATGGCTTGCTCGATACTCGACAGTTTAGTTTACTGATTAGTAAAAAAATATTTTTATTTACCAGATATTCCAGAAAGGCTGTACACGAGGGTTGTCGTCCGTGCTTCCCCATGCGGTGTTGTGTGCGTTAACATCGCCTCCCACTAGTAGTTGGAGTCGATTTGCCTTACAATAATCCACTAGGGTGAACTCGGTGGGCGGTGGTTATTCTTCTGAGTCGCTCAAAAGGTAGACTGAGGAGATGACTAATTCCACGTTCACTTCCTTCCTTGGCGGTCGCTAGGTCCCTGAAACATAGGTTTAACGGGGGCATGCATTCCACGTCGTTGCTAACGTAGATGCAATTGGATTAAAAGGTGATTTGTCATAAATTAACATACCTCCTGTTTGTCCGGAGCCGTTTCACCTAACCCTGCACGATCCAGGATTCCTGGATCGGGGCCACTGCCATGGTCTGGGTAGAAAGTCTGCGACAGAGTGCCGCAGACCCTGCCCTACTGTGTTGTAGGTTTACTTGCACGAGCTTCAGGTTCTTTGACGGTGTTTGAGCCATCGTTTTTCCCTTTGCAAGTACCCTGCAAGTTGCGTTTCACAGTTATCTTTCACAGTCCCAGACATGCTTTTATGACGGTCGTTTTCAGAACCTTTAAAGAAGCTTTGTTGATGTTTATAACCAACGTTACTTCTTTAGGACCGACGACGTGTTTTATGACGTGCCAGTCCTCAGTTTTTAGACCCTTGTTCTGGGTTTTAATCAGCTAAAAAATCTTCTGCTGAGACTCGCTTCTAAGGTTAAGGAGAGCCAGCATAATTACCTTCGCAGTGTGAAGCCCTGGCAGTTTTAAAGATATTTAAAAGTTGCGGTACTTTTTACTAACCCAGTATGTATGTTCATAAGAACTTTTCTTCACAAAACGACATAAGAAATCACCAATTCAAGTTTAGTATCGTAGTTAGAAAACACCCTGTATGTATTTACAAACTTATGTTTTGTTTTAGGCCACCAATTTGGTATTTGCGATTCCATTTTTCGTTATGTGTATTTTTCAAATTTACATACTTGGCTGGAATGCAAATGAAATTATAATGCAAGTAAGTTATTGTATTTGGTACAGTATTTAAGAGCCTATCCTAGTGTGTTGGACCACCATTAGATATAGGATGTATCGAAATTAGCGTATAAAGTTTTAAAGGCGTATTCTTTAAGGACGAGCAATTTTTATAGACCTAACTTGAGGATTTGCTTCTTAAGAAGACTAAATTTTAATTAAAAAAAGTATTTTTACGTATAGTGGTAAACATATAATTACTCTCTAGAATTATTATGTGTATATGTTCTATAAAAATAGCGCCTGCTTGCTTTAGTCGCTTTTGTATGGAAAGCTGTACGTTCACCTGTTAACTGGTCATATTAATCACACAGGTTCACAAAATAAAAAGGTAGTCTGTTATCGGTATCGGACAAATATTTTCTCAGTTATTTTTTCTTTCCAATTACGAGTCTAAAATCAAAACTAGGGTTTAAATTGCAAAAAAAAACGAATTGCTGTTACTAGGAAGGAGCAGCGGCGGCTGGTGATGGTCATTTTGATGGGCACAACTCACACCTTGATTAAATATACTATTTTTTATTGTTATTTTAATTGTTAATAATTACAGTCTAAAAATGTTTTTAATTTGTTTTTTGTTTTACTATTTAACATATTATTACTAAAAATAAAATAATTACCTATAATAAGAAACCTAAATAAAATTTTCAAAATTGGTTTTCACCTATGGTGCGGGCTATGTCCACCAAAATCGCCATCACCAGCCGCCGCTGGTAATAAGGCTATGTAGCACCTCGTCCTTAGGGCTTTTTAATACTCTACTCAACGCCACTTAACGCACCAAAGCATTTACAAAACGGTCTTACCGTTCCAGCCCTACAAGCCAATACCATTAAATTAGCATTGTTTGTACAGTATTTAAGCCAAATTTTAAATGGTATGGAAAAAACTGATTTTTAAAAACTAAGTGTTGTTCAACATAAAATTAAATGGCATTTAAACCAATTCTTCTTTTTATCTAAAAATACCAAATAATATTGAGGGTGGACGTTCAATACTTACTGTCTGGTAGATTGGACCGAAATATTTTTGATTTTTAAAATAACACCTGCAGTTAAAAGTTGCGTTTCAAAACGCAAATTTCAAGTTTAAAGTAAGTAGATAAAAATAATTTTCTTTACTACCACAAAGACTCTGTACTTTTTAATAAAAAGTCATTTTGGTACCAAAAACTATTTAAAAAATTGTTGCCACTAAATTTTGTTGTTATAGATCAGCAAAGAAAAACAAAGTCATTTGGTACCAAAAACTATTTAAAAAATTGTTGCCACTAAATTTTGTTGTTATAGATCAGCAAAGAAAAACAAATGTTATTAATAAAAATAAAAAAGAAGAGCAAGAAAAGAAAATTAGAGCTTAGAACACTTTCATTTAATTTTTCTACGGTGGCTTTACTTTGATGGACGGAAAGACAAGACTTTTGTGTTTCATATCACAATGTAAAAGAACCTGGTTCTGAGTATTTGGATCACATTTGTTCCACGTCTGGCACTCCTTTCGGTAACTCTTCAAAATTTACTGAAACTAAGTATTCGACGGGACGCCCAGAGGGCATCTTTTGTTTTTCAAGTTGAAATAATTGAATTTTTTTGCTCCTGATTTTTTTTCCTAAAAAGTATTTCATGGCATGCCAAAAATATTACTTTACATATTTGTGTAAAATGGCACGTTCATACAAAAAGGTTTGTCATCCTTGTCCTAAAATATAAGACATATTAAAAATTATACTTGGTATAACTTTAACTTTATAGTCACTTCCGGTTTAACCAGAAATGAATTTAATTTTAAATTTTTACATGGAACAGCCGCCGTATATTTTATTATTTTTGTACTCCCGAGACATTTCTAAGTCAGAGTATAACATTTAAAACATTTTTTTGCCTACTTAAGGTTTCATCTAGGTGGCCATGAATCGATGCAAATTAATCTAGTGACACCCTGTGATATTAGAAAAAAACAATAGCAAATTTTTAGTGACTAATATAAAAGATTGGAATAAAAAAATGTGTCAAATTGACATTTTCGTGTCTAACAATTATTGTTAAACAAGTGTGGCTTGTCTACAAGATTTCTTAACACCCGGTAAAAGAAACAAATACTAATATCAAGAGAAAATATACCCAAAAATGCATCAGAGACTTTTTTGAACATGATGCTGCCGTCCAACGGACAAACACCGTATGTGTATAAGCCTATTCACATACGGTGTTTTTTCGTTAAATGGTAAAATTTTTGTTATTTGAAAGACGTATACACTGTTCACTACAAATTGAAAAACATACCTAAATAAAAAATTTATTTCATTGGTTTAAAAGTAAATAACCCTAGTTACCACAATAAAAAATGTATTTTATTGGTTTAAAACTACAGTTACCCGAGTTACTTACTAGATATTCATTATCAATTTATAGTGGCCAAAGTATAGTTTGTTTTTTAGTTATAGTTTTATAATGTAGTTAAACTGTATTGTATTTTTGTTAACTTTTATGTGTCCTAAACAAAGTCACCTTTAGCCCAAGTTAATTTGTTTGTGTAAAGGGTAATTTTCTAAAATCTACGGCAACTCCAATTTTGTTGAAATTTGGTATACGGGGGTTTTGGGGCGCTGATCACGAATAGAGATTTTTTGGCAGAAACTTTTCGAGGGAATAAAGTGAAAATAAGCTTAGTTCAAATTTAAACTTTGATGATGAATATCTCGAAAACGAAACGTTTTTGCCAAAAAATCTTTCAGATTCGTGATCAGCGCCCCAAAAACCCTCGTGTACCAAATTTCGTTAAAATCATAGTTGCCGCAGGTTTCTAGAAAATTACCTAAATAAGAAAACAAAAAAAGTTTTATATTAAATAATTTGTATTTGTTGTGATTTGTGCCGGTAAAAATGATAATAGATCAAAGTACTACGAAGTAAGTTATCATACATCTTTTCTAAGGTCGGAAAACCTAATTAAAAAAAAATTACCTACAAAAACATATTATTCAACGGTTCACCCTACTGTATAGTAAGTATGTTTGCAGATTACTGCTGGACGCTACAAAGAGAAATTCAACAAAAAAGGAAAAATCGGAGCGGTTAAAAAAATTGTAAGAAAACGACAAAAATTTTAACAATGTGATTAACATGCAGATAAATGACTAAAATCTGACTTTAAGCTGTTTTTTTGCCTTTTTCAGTTTTTTTTTGCATTTTGGCCCCAGATTTTTACTTTAAATTTGTGTTTGGCTGGAAAAAATACGTAAGAAAATCTTTGTCCGGCAGCCAGCACAGACCACTTTTTTAATTTTTAAACCTGTATTATTATTAAAAATATATCTGTTTTAAGAGCTCATATGAACTTTGCATGGCTATATATAAAAGCAACTGGTATGAGCAAAGCAAAGACACTAAAATAATTGTGCACATGATGATGACCAGATGCAAACGGCCTGTTTCTCTTTCTATTGGACCGTTTGGTGATATGAATCTTTTAGCAGCACTATCAGTAAGTATAGTCTAGATCTCTAAAAAATACTTTTGGGCATTTCTTCATATATTCCTAATGTCCATTAAGTCAACTTTATACAAGTTCGCTTTTATGTATGGAAACGGTCGATTATTTGCTAAAGTAAGATAGCTAGCGAAGAATAATAAAAAAATCACTTTTAGGGTTTTTAGAAATTTATTACACTGCTCATAAACCAAGTATACAGGATCAGTTAAAAAGTCATAGAAGAACAAAGTTACTTTATTTTAAATGAAACCCTCTGTATATTATTAAATATTTTTATTATTTAATGATTCTAAAAAAAATTAAGCACACTTCATACCCAATCTTAATCGTTTTCGAGATATCGAGTTTCAAATATCGTTTTTAACTAAATCTAATAACAATAATAAAAAGATAACTAAGTTTTAGTAAACAACAACTTGAAATCCTATTTTATAAGGTGCCCAAAGGGTCCGTACTTTACCTCCTGGCAGAAATGAATTCGTTGAACAAGATTTTGTAGCGAATCTAAAAGGATATTGGGAGCAATACTGGAAATTTTATGCATTATTATATCATCCCCAAAGGAAAGTCAAGAGGGGTCATATCAGGAGACCTAGCAGGCCACTTAATTGCACCTCTGCGCCCAATACATTTACCAGGAAAGTTTTTCCTGGATATTCCCTCACCACCCGTCCAAAATATGGTGAAGCCTCATCTTGTTGAAACCATTTTTGTTTAGCCGGTAAATTGGGATTATTATGGTCTAGGAATAATCATCTCAGCTGTGGAACAATATTCTCTTGTAAAAGTAATAAATATCGTTCAGAGTTCAAAATTTTATGTGTAAAATGGACCCTATGACGTTTCCACCAATAATACCCCACTAAACATTTGTTCTTTGTGGTCGTTGGGTATGCACTTGTTTTATCCAATGTGGGTTTTCGTCTGACCAATATCTACAGTTGTGTCGATTTACGTACCCGTTTAAACAAAACGTTGATTTATCAGAAAATAAAATGTGGTTGACAAAGTTGACATTTTCATTCAATTTATCCATAATGATTTCGTAAAACTGAATTCTGCGATCAACATCATCTTCACTTAATTCTTGTAATAAATAAATTTTATATGGTTTCAATTTTTCTTTCTTGATAATTTTTTAAATCGAATATCGACTTATATTATGATTTATAGCCCGCTGTTGTGTCGAATTTATTGAATTTTCTACCACATCTAACATGACATTTAGAGATTTTTCTTCATTAGTAACGCTTACCGGTCTTACCGGCTTACCACTTTTTGGTCGATCTTTCACACCTCCAGTTTCATGAAAACGCTGCAATGTTTTGAAAACAGTTGATTTAGTTATAGGTTCCCGAGCTGGATGCAATTTATTAAAAATATTCACCACTTGGGTAAAACTCGTGTTCTATTGCCGTACCTTATTATCATTAAAATTTTAATGCGCTCCGTATCACTTAAACGTGCCATTTTTACGCAACAATTGTTCACAAATTGTAATTGTAAGTTTTTTGGTATATCTGATGAAAATATGACAATACAACATTGTAATGGAGATAAATATTTTCCAAGGTAACTTGATAGACTAGAAAATTAATGACTGTATAATTCATTTCAAAACGATATTCGAAACTCGATATCTTGAAAACGGTTAACATTGGGTGTGTAGTGTGCTTACCATTTTTTAGAATATTGTAAATAATTGAAATATTGGATATTATACAGGGGTTTCATTTAAAATAAAGTAACTTTGTTCTTTTATGGCTTATTTACTGATCCTGAATACTTAGTTTATGTGCAGGGTAATATATTTCTAAAAACCCTTAAAGTTTTATATTTAACATTCTTGGCTAGCTATCTAACTTTAGCAAATCATTAATCTTTTCCATACATAAAAGTGACCCTGTATAAGTGATCTACATATACTTATCCAATTACCTTATAGTCAAAAATGGCATCCAGCTTATGGGCGCGGATGAAGAATTAATTAATAAAACATTAAATAAAAAGAAAAATATTTAGGTTAGTTGATCTGATAGAATATAAAAAGATTATAAAAAGGTGTTAAGAAAAGTCAATGTGCAAACATTGAAATAAGCATTTTCACAAAATAAACATAGATATATTTTGTTAAAGTTTTTAAATAGAATTACAAATCTTTCATTTTAAAAGTATGCTAAATATAAAGTAACTAATTATAGGAGGTATAATAGATTTTATTTCGTTTACGATTAAAACGAGAATATTAAAAAATTGTAAATCCTGTGAGCTCCTACTCTAACTGCGTGAACCTTCGTTTTTCTAAAGAATATATTAGGATTTTACATTAAAAATCTAGGAAATAATGGCAGAAAAGCTCATAATTATTAAATAATATTAAACGTTAACAGTGTCTTAACAGTTCTTTTCTTTTATATTTTACTTAGACTTAAATCACATACTAAATAATTAAAGCTTATATTAATACATAAAAATATTGCACATTTTAAACTGGTTACATTTGCAACATAAGTAGGTTTTACAACAAATCCAACGCATAAATGAAAACTGATTGGCGTAATTTAAAGTTAACCATAAAATTTGAGATTTTTAGTTCACCTAAAAAAGCAAAAAACCTTAATTTTTTTATTATTTTTATTTCCGGTTTTAACAAATCAAATTGAAATGAATTTTAATCACCTATTTAATACATTTTTTAGACATCATGAAAACTAACCTCACATTATATAGTTCTTATTTAATTTTAATATTAAAAAATTCTTTACCACCACACCTGAACCGGATATAACTACGGATTTTTAAGTTACTTAAAAATCAAAGGTGATATATGATCATTTTTTGGCGATCACTGTATTAAATCAAGCTTTACCATTTGATGGTTGCATGTAAGAGATGCAGAAACGTTTTGTTATTAAATTTTCTACCAGATAAAATTTTAAAAAATAATATTTGACTTTGACTGACTTAAAGTAAGATATAAAAGTAAAGATATGATATAAAAAGTAAGAAAATTTAGTGCACGTATTTCCTAGATATTTTATATCTATTATTTTATATTTTAGGTAACAAAACTGGCTTACTCTATTCTGTCTGTAACACTTTAAGGCCAGAACCATCTTAAACATCTACTTTAGCGAAAAATCATAAAACGGCAAAGTTTACCAATATAAATATGATAAGTTGCAATAAAAAGTAGAAAATTAATAATTTGCACACGCATTGTGTTGACTACTTAAGATGTGTAAGCACCTAAAAATAAAATAAAAAAAAAAACAAATGTTTTAGGAACATTGAAAAAATAATGCTTATAATGAAAGAATAGTAGGCCAAATAAAAAAAGTAAATTGCACAAAAACAAGGTACGTAGCTATATATATAGCAAAAGGTATAAAATAATAAAAGAGGAATAGTTGTTTGCGTATCTAATAGCTTATAAAAGTAACAAAACAATGGTAATAAACTTCTAGGGGTAATTCAGTGCAAGAGTAGGAAACATTTGAGTATACGAACCCATGTCCGGAAAAGTGTCACTACGGCACTACAGCTGTAAGACGCGTTAAAATTTAGAAGGACGATGAATATCCTATAGGATTTAATATAATTAATTTTTTCCATTGAACATGATATTATCACAACAATTATTAAAAATGTCAATGTCAATGTTTAGAATTTTTTATTTTTTTATTAATTGTTTTTGTTTAATTTAATAGTTATATTTATTTTTTATTTAATAGTTGTTGTTATGAAAGCATGTACATGAGGCAAAAATTAAATGCAATTATTCTTATTTAGGCAACTTATCTTTTATCTAAATTTTCCGGACATGGGTACATACTCAAATGTATTCTACGGTTGCACTGAATAACCCGTCAAAGTCCATCCCATACTTCTTTTATTGTTTTGTTTTATTTTTAAATATGTTACTATATTTTACTGAAGACTAGCATTTTTATTGAGTTTACCCTTGGCAACCGACAGAAAAACGAAAGTTGCCAAAGGTAAACTCGACCGAACGTAATGGCTAAACTCATGGAGATGCATTGACCTATTCCATTTAATCGCATCGAGTGTCGAGATACTCCTGCAGATCAAAGCCAAAGTCACATTTTTTTATTCTTCAAACAAATCTCATTACTATTGGCTCAATGAAACACACATTTTGTAGTAGGTTATAGGTATTCGTTAAATAATATCACTAGAGGTGTAGGGAAAATATCACTTGTATTTAATTTTTAGTTAAATGTGTGGTTTGAACCGAAAATCAAAAAGCTTGCAAATTTAATATCTATCTAAATATTTGTATTACAGTACTTCATTTTATAGAATAATATTGAATTGTCTCATTTAAAAATGATATTGTAAAAAAATAATAAAAATATATTTTGTACCAAAAAAATAGACGCGATAGAGAATGATGGAGAGGGGTTATTTAAAACTTCAGCAAGTATTAGTAAGGGGTGGAAGGTTAAAAAGAATTGTTAATTAGTAGACGTTCCCCAAAAGAGCTTTTGTTTAAAATCTGTAGATATACCTAAAATTTTCGTAACACACTGGTGCAACTTGTTGGAACAATATTCATCCAGAAATATTTGGCGCCTTACTGAACTTAAAAGTACTGCTTTTATAGAAATGAAAGAGCTAAACACTTTTTACAGCTTGTTATTCCTTGCATTGCAAGGGTCAGTTGCGATGCCAGTGAGGGAGAGGCAGGAGTGGTAAGGGCCTTCCCCTGTAAGGTGAAAGGTAGGAAGAAAGAATGTAAAAAGAAAATTCATGGTGCGCCTTTTTTTTGTCTTCAAAATTATTGGGAAAGAAGGAACAGAGTAGGGTTTGAGAAGTACTTTTTTTTGGTCTTTAACATGTCATGGGCTCAAGAAAATATATATATAAGGCTTTCGCGGCCATCTTCTGCTAAATTTAAGTTTTTTGGGCTATTCGGCCGTCGTTGTAGATTTTATATCCTTGACGTTTCGCCAGCGCGTGTGGTTGGCATCCTCAGAAGGATCCTAGTAGACTATTTGCGTACTACTGTGTACTACAGGTTTTTTCTTTAAACTTAATTAAGATCACCAACCGCAAACCGATTTTAAACTTGCAGTGTAAGGAGATAGCAAGTAATAAGCAGTTCCTAACTCGTTAATTTCTGTAAAATGATTTCGACTGCTTGTCAAGAATACTTCTTTTATTGTAAATAATAGAATTAGGGTCATATATGGCAACATTTTACAGCACCTTTTAGATAACGTGGTGGTGCCACCACCACATTTTTTAAATAACTACTACCAAAGAATATATTAGGTACGTAGCTTTTATAGTCTTTGCTACTACCTAAAAATGTCTCTCTGGCTAAAGATCAAACTGGGGCTTTTTAGGTTAGAGAACATGTTTACTGCGTTACTGGGGGATATTGGTATCTAGTATGTGGTATTTTATTTAGGACACGGTGAAAATGCTTCAGATTATTAACATAAAAGAAAATTTTTGTAGTATGTAGGATTTGTGATTTAAAAATATATGTAATAGACCGTGACCCAGATGCAAAATATTGTCAGCTATGCTCTCTCAGTCCATGACTAGTAAAATGCTTCAAGAGACTTGAACATGACTTGTTGCGAGCTTCAGCTGCGTCTTCGATACTGGAATTGTACAGGGTGCTCAAAAAAAAGATCCATATTAAACTTGTGTTTTTTAAATGGAACACCCTGTATATAAGGTTATTTTTGGATTGTAGGAATAAAAATAAAGTAAGTTTTATAAGCAATCCCTATACCAAAACGGAAAGGTTTTTAAGACGTTTGGGGTTTTTGAAAAAATTATGACAAAAACAAAATTTTAATATATCGTCGGCGATCTGACAATACGTGCTAACTAACTTTTTTTTTTGAAAGTTATTTTTTTACAATATCTGCTGTCTGTCTTTTTATTTTCGATAAATTATTATCGGCTTAACACAGCTGATTAAGGCTTAAGAAATGTTTAAAAAATACATTTAAAAAATATGAACGTTAAATGTTATTAAAAAATATTCCACTTTTTTCACCTACTGTAAAAAGAGCAGAAGCGCACTTAGAAGGCATTGTCAGATCGCCGACGATATCCCACCTTACTTACGCTTGACTTTTAATATGTTATGCAAGAATACTTAAAAAATAAGTGTACGGTCACCTACATTTAAATGTATTACTGGAAATTATACAGAGTGCCCAGAAACTAATATTTAATAATATATTTATATCTGGAGACCCGGTATAATTTTTGGTTTAAAGTATAGGATCGCTTATAAAATTTACGTTATTTTTATTTTTACAATCCAAAACTAAACTAGTTCACAGGGTGTTTTATTTAAAAAACACACAAATTTAATATGGATCTTTTTTGACGTGATAACGTTTTATAATTTGATGACTCATTGGGCGTTCCATTTAAAGCTTGAAGTGCAAGCGATAGCGCAAAAGAGGCACAATCGGCCTCCGCGATCGGCAGCGTTCGACATCTGTTTCTCTCCTACTTTAAGCGGTCCGCCTACTATACAATAATACATTTACATGTTTTCGTCAAGTAGGAAGTGCAGTGAAAAGTGAATGGGGCGTAAACTGTTTAATTTTCTTTTAAAAATGCAACCATCCCATTAGTATTTTCTTATGACATTGTCACGTTCAACTAATGTCGAATAACCGACTTTGCAAAGAACAGATTTTTTTCAAGCACCCTGTTTAATTTCACCATCGTCGCCGCAGCTAACGCTCACAACAATTCAGAGGACTAAGAGGGGTCAAGAACCATAATAGTTTGTACTTTAATATTTTGTTTCAAAAGTTGAATTTTTAGAAGCACACATTTTACAATAAATATACTTCAATAATATTTACTTTACTTGTTTTATAACCCATAAATAATTATTTTGTTTGCAAAAAAAGGGCATGCAATTAAATAATAAATAAAGCTTTTATTTAGGTGCACCAAAAAGACAAAGTATTTTTTTCCTTAAAACTTTTACTATAAAAATGAAATTTTATTACAATTTATAGAATAAATTAAAATTACTAAGATAAATCTCGCGACAAGCTTTTATGTCATATAAATTGTGTAATGAACTTTTTATAGTAAAAATTTCAAAAAAGGTATATTTTAATCATATTAGTTCATTTAAATAAAAACTTGTATAAAAATTAGTTTTTTACTTTTACTTTATTTTTTGCTTTTAAGTTATCGCTGAACAGGTTTCCCAGTTTGTTTATCTTAATCAACGCATTATTGTTTCAAGGTATTTTTCCAGTAAATTTAAAACACTGCAGCTGCAATACGATTAGGAATTTGCACCGAGGACTCCTTTTACTCAATACTAATACTGTATAAAAGCATAAAAAGCATGGTCCGCGATATTGGATTTGATTTCACTTTATTTTTTAAATTAATATGATATTGCATCATATATTTTTGTTATACTTAAATTATTTTCCTTAAAATAAAAAAAAAATAACCACGTTTGGGAATGTTTAAACGACGTTTTTTTACAAATTTGTAGCTTTCCTGCCTTTTCATATTAGCGGAATTCGAAAAAACGGGCGACGGACCAACTCTATCGAAGAGTATGTAGTCAAATGAAATCTTTCATACGTAGGAGAACGCGGAAAGTCGGCAAACTCAAAGGCTTCGTATTTTTTTTATCAGTCTGTCCATCGAAGCCGGCTTAGTGTGTAAAGGCGCTTCCGCTTTCTTTACGTCACACAGTGTAACAAACTTATGGGACTGTTGGACAAAATTAATATATCCAAAACTAATAGAGATAGACATATCAAATTTGGTATTTTTGTATAACTCTTTGGACGATCCTTATAATAGTGATATAATAAACAGGATGTTGCATTTAAAAATATCATACCTTTTGTCCTACCCTAATTATCTTAAGAGATAATGATTGATAATTAATTTAAAAATACATAATTAGTCGAATAAACTAATATTTTTTGTTAATTTTGTAGGATAAAAGAGAGAAAAGTTAAGGGAGTGTAAATTTATAATTAAACTTCAGGTAGTATTCATACTTACTATAAACAAAAACTGTAAATAATTTTAATAATTAACGGGTTGTACTAACTGCTTTTAAACAATTAGGATCTTAAATATTAAAAGCGTTTATAATTAGTTTCATTCCAACTTTTTTCTTGCCCTATTGCCGAAACCCAGGCTTCAAGACAGTAAAAAAGTAGGTAACTCTTTTGCAGAGTAAGAACGGTCCGTTTTCAGAAGTGTTGCAAATAACTGCAATTTTGCCACAAAATAGCAAACAATTCCAAATATATTTTTTATACTTTTTTTAATAGCTGAGTGAATTTGCCAAAATAAAACAATAAATATAAATCTGTACTATTTTCTTTTAATAAGAAAAACAAACTGATGAACGTGAAACAAGTAGATTCTGAGGTGTAATTATTAAGACATTTGCATGTATTTGTCGTCCCTATCATATAAGACTTATGAAAACAATTTTTTAATTGTAGAAATTCTTGGAATTTAGGCAAAATCGTAACTGATATGACTTTTGATATGAGTACTACCTACAATTTCTCTATACCCTTATGTTATATAATTTCAATATTGCATAGACATACAAATCTATGATTTTGGGAGATGATGATTTGACCAATTTGGTATTATTTTTTGCTAAAAATAAAGACCCATGCAAAAAAAAACGAAAATTGGGTTTTGGTCCTCAGAGCTTTAAAATTGTCAGATTAGTGAAATATACACTGTTTAGCATGTAACTAACTCGCCCTATGGTAATATGACGCGCCCTTAAAAAATTCTGATGGCTATATTTTTGTTTTTTACGATGAGCCCTGTATACGAGGCTCATATTTGGTGAAATAATCTGTCGCGCCGTAGTTAATCCCAAAATCACCTCTTGGGCTCCCCTACCACAAATAGTGTGTCTTAATTAACATTTAATTAGTGTTAGGAGATCTCAGTATCAAACAAGCCTTAAAAAAAGGTGATGTAAACTGGTGCAGTACAAAATTCTCAAGACCTTGCTGAACTATTACTACTTACAATTTTCAGTGTATCCTAGGTAAGCTTTTTTTCGGAAACATGCCAAAATCATAATAATGTCCCCCGACCTTTATATTTTATGTAAAAATCATATCTTACCAAATATAAAAAAAATACTTAAAAAAAAACTTTTCCATGTACCACATTCTTAAACTTGTACCTTTTTAAATGCAAAGCATTGACATTTGACATTTTTCAAAAGGTTATTTTACAAGCGATTTTTATTAGAATATACCGTAATTAAAAAAACAATAATTAATAAATAAAAAGTAGTTATAGTAGTAGAATAAACTTTTGTTTACATTTTTTATTCCGCTCTTACATTATCTCAGTAACATTTTTTTACACCTGTCTGTATAAATTTAGTTCACATAAATTTTAAAAGAAAATTTTATAGTTCGCAACATCACTGTGACCTACATAGATGATGTTAATAAAATAACATATTCAAGTAAATTAATAATAAATGACAAACTGCGCAATTTTTGAATTTTCCGCTTTAGCAGCGACCTTTTAAACGTGTTGGAGGGTGTAATATGATCACTGCAGTTAGTATTAAAATTATTACTGTACAGGAGGACGCCCCCTATTTTTTCCTTGTTTGACATTAGGAAATTCACCAACCTCAACCATTTTAACAATTAGAATTTGTGTATTTTTGCAACACTACATAGTTTTGTAACAAATGGTATCTTTTGATGTATGATTATTCTAGGTAGGTATATTTATACTCTCATAATCTAAGCATGTTTGCTTAATTGTAATTTTTGAGTAAAATGATACACATGTAATAAGTGTAAAATTACATACTATGGCAACGTGTCTGTTAAGGTTAAAACTTTTTTTTTGATGGTGAATAAATATAGGAGAAAGTCTACACGCTAAGGTTAGGTAAGTTTATTCACATACATATTACGTTTACGTTTCATATTCTTTTTTATTACATAAGTTTTAAATTTATTTAATTAATTCGTTTTTACTTTATGGAATTTTTATGTTCCTTGTTTCTATTCTGGATAAGGTTAACCTTGGCTTAAGTAATGACTGAGAATAAGTAATAAAGACACAATATATATATATATATATATATATATATATATATATATATATATATATATATATATATATATATATATATACTATATATATATATATATATATATATATATATATATATATATATATATATATATATATATATATATATATATATATATATATATACATATATATATATATATATATATATATATATATATATATATATATATATATATATATATATATATATATATATATATATATATATATATATATATTGTGTCTTTATTACTTATTCTCACTTACTATATATATATATATATATATATATATATATATATATATATTAATATGAACCAAAAATTACTAGGTATGTAACAATGTTTAAAATAAATATTATTAAAATCACTCTTAGATATTTCCCCACAGTTTTAACTGGTAATATAAGCAATCTTCATTTACTATTAAACTCTATTAGTATTCAACTAAAATTTACACTCGGGAAATCAAATGAGATGGCACGTATTCATAAAATATATGAGGAAATTTTAAGCACAGCCTAGATTACAACGTAACCCGATGGAATATAATTAAATTTTTAACTTTTTCATACTACGAAACCTATCCTGTAGAAGGTACTTTCAAAATAAAAAACTTAATTTAATGCTTTACAGTTACACTGTATAAGAGTTGGATCGAATACTGAAATTTGGTATCGGTATGCGGTATTCATTATTGGTATTGATCGAATACCAATACTGAATACCGTATACAAATAGTATTTGAATACCAAGAAAAAAATATCGAATACCGGTATCCATAAATACCAAGAGGGTATTTATGAATACTGAAGAGCAAAAGAAAAAAAAGTTCTCACACCTAAATAAATTATTAACTTCCTTCATCTATATCACTTTGTTAAGCACTTTAAAGACCAAAAAAATCCTTACCCAATGAAATAGCTCAGGTACCGCGCCCAACGACCCAGCGCTTTACACACCAGGCCATTACAACTCTTGTTAAATCTTGGTGAAACATTTTTAAAAAGTGTAAATTTAACCGTGCCTTTCGACTCTAAAAAGAGTTTAGACTTTTTAAAGAAATATATATATATATATATATATATATATATATATATATATATATATATATATATATATAATATTTTAAGTATATTTTTCTTTTATAATTTATACATAAATTAAATGTATAAACACATACAGGGTGTTTCAAAACAAATGCGAAAAATTTCAGGAGGTAATCTGTAGTTTAAATTTTAACCAATTGAGTGTGTCGTTTGAAATTACCCAATTAGAACACGTTTCACAGTTCTTTTTGTAAAACAAAAATTTTACTCCCAAAAAAAGTGGGTTAAAATCACATTCAATTCAACTTTTTCGTTAGTTATCAAAATTAATTTACTATATCTATAAGAAAGTTAGTTATTGGTTTTTACATTTTTTCAAAAGTAGTATAAAAATAAATAGCAAGTCACATTAAACAGCCATCAAACTTGGTAAATTTGTTAATTTATTTTTTAGTGACTTTTCTAATTTTTTATTAAGAAAAAATGTGTCAAGCACTTGACTCACCAAGATTCTATTTGGTCTTTCGAACACTACAGTAAATAGATTTTTAAAGCATTATTTATTTGTTCTGGTGCGTCAAGTGCTTGACAGATTTTTTTAGTTTAATATTAGAAAAGTCATTAAAATAATAATATTTTAACAATAATTATTATTAGGTTTTTATGGCCGTTTTATGTGATTTGTTATTTATGTTTTATATAACTTTTAAAAAAATGTACAAACTAATACCTAAACTTCTTATAAATATAATAAATAATGTTAATAAAAACTCTTATTAAGTTGACTATGATGGGCGCAGAGCCTGATTAAGGCATTTTTTTTGTAAAGGGAAGAATAAATTTTGCGCTCTTTGGATCTGACTTGTCGATGAAAAGAATGTTTTTATGCCAAAAAGAAACTGAGGTCTTTACCTTAAAAATTGCGCTCTTTTCCGTTACTTTGCGCCTATGTATAAGTATTCTAAATAAAAAGTGGAGACTAAAAAAAAGTCGCTTCCTTTACTTTGCGCCCCTTCCCATCCTTACCTTCATATATTTAATTTAACCAATACCCAACAATTTAGGAACACTTTACTTGTACTTTCTTGACACCCTAATTTTGCGCCCATCGCAACCTAGCTCTAAAGCTGTCTTAGCACTGTCACGGCTTTACGCACTGGATGGGCCAAAAATGCCGATCTTTACTTACCTTCTGTGACGACCTTGGCTGTAGACTACTCAGTCAGCCTGCTGATGAATTCGTCTGCAGTGGCAGGAATCTCTTTGTTTTCACGGATATAATACTATAAATAGACATTTTCAAATACTGTTACGATGGGTTAAAATATTTTAACTTTAACTATTAAATATTTCAACAGTATTTAAGGTGTAAATAATCAATTAATATCAAATTATTTTTTATACTTTTTCGTCTCGTACTAAACACGACATAAACTATTAAAATCTAAAAAACGAAACAGCTGATATTGACACTTCTGTTTAAACCAACTTACCCTGGTTTTTAGCTGCGTCAGCAGGATCAAACCCGAGTTAAGGATCTGATCAATATATGAACACGGGTAGAGATTGGCAGATCCTTTTCTAAATAGGTTTTATGGATCGGGTTAACCCAAAATTAATTTTTAAAAATGGCGTATGTTAGCCTTATGTATTGTTTAAATTTAGCTAGTCAAAAATTAATAATAATTATTGTATAAAATTAGAATCTAAAACGATTAAAAAATATTGATTTTTAAATGCAAATTGATAACCATAATTACCTCTAAAAAATCTAAGGACAAATCTCGTAAATGTTTAATTAAAAATTTATGGTATTGGCAGAATAGCCAATATTTGTATTATACTGAGTGATATAAATGTGAGCACCATAAAACCGTAATTTTTTTATACAATTATTAATAAATTTGCGTACGTTTGCTTGTGTTAAACGCTGAAATATATTTTTAATATTTAGGCATATTATTATTTTTTTGTCTGTTTAAGGTAAGTAAATATAGAAGAAAAGCAAAACGCCATAAGTTTTTTTTTCTTTTAGAATCGGCTTAATAATATCATCATTATTTTTAAAATTCTTAGTTTTTTTTTAAAATCTACTAATTTGGACCAAAAATATCTGGACTGGACTGGCTCTCGTAATAAATAAAATTTACAATAAATAATACAATTTCTAATAATATTACATGAAAAAAATCATAACATACGGATAAAATATTTTAACTGTAAAATACTTTGTTATGAAAATAGTTATGGTTAAAAAATATTTATTTAGAATCAGCGGTAAAAAATACAATTGGTGGGACATTTATTTAATTTTTTCTATTAAATAATAAGAGAGGTAAAAAATCTTTACTTTAAAACCAGACCTATAAATCATTTATTGTAAAATAAGTATAATTTACAAATAAGAGTCCAAATAAAGGATTTTTATTGGATTTGGATTTATAACTTTTTATGCAGCAAAATAGGAATAGAAATTAAAAAAAAATGTAACTGACTTTAATTTTTTTTTTAAATAGGCTTTGTTTATTATATAATTTAGAAGAAATATGTTTTTTTTTTAATTTAAATTTTTTGAGTAATTTTTGTTTTATTTTTAATTTAAAATATTTTTACAAAAAAATTAAAAAGAAGGTGTCTATAAAGTGATTTTTAGGGAGACATATTGTAAAAATATACAGGGTGTCCCACCAGGAAGTGCCGCTATCGATTTCTCACAAAGTACGGTTTGGAAAATTTTGAAATTTTGGTATCAATAAAGGTCAGTGGGGTACATACAATTAAAATATTTTGGCTCCACCACTTCCGGTTATATCGGAAGTGGTAGGAAGGTGGTCAACGTCCTTATTTTTAATAGAACACCCTATATATTATTTATTTTTTAGACTCTGCGTAAAATTCTAAACGTAATTTATGTATAATGTTCTATACCCAAGTTCAACCGTTTTTGACTTATTTTAAATTATATGTCAAAAATGACGTTTGTAAGCATACCCATTAATTTCTTCTAAACAATAGCCTTTATAATGAGTTGGGGTTGGGTTTCTTGTAAAAAAGAACTTTTTAAGTAGATTGTATCAATATTTTTACATTTAGTAAATCACGAGTGGTTAAAAGTAATCGTTAATAATTATAAGCACAAAAACCTTACAAGTCAATTTTTTTAAATGGAAACCCTTATCCTATTGGGCATTAAAAATAAGGGTAAGTTTGTAAAGGGATGTCTATTTCAAAAATTTACAATTTTTGAAATATTAACGATTTACTATTTATCTATTTTAACAATGAATTTAAGTACGGGTAGTTGGCTGTAACGCCGCATTTTGTTGTCAAGGCCAACTAAAAGCCCAACTAAACCGTGCCTAAAAGCATTTTTTTAGAATAGAAAAATAATAAATTCCGAATATTTCAAAAACTATACATTTTTGGAATAGACAATCTTATACAAATCTATTCATATTTCTGATGGTGAAAAGGATAAAGTAAAAAAGATAGGGGTTTCCATTTATAAAAATTGACTTTAAAGGTTCTAATGATTATTTTTGACCACTCTGTATTTATTAATTGTGAAAATATCAATACAGTTTACTAAAGTAGTTCTTTTTCTACGAGAAACCCAACCCCAAATTATATTAAAGCCTTTTGTTTAGAAGAAGTTTATGTATATGGATTAGATAAACTTACCCATCACTAAAAAAATTGAATACAAAAAAGTGTTTAAGTGTCATCATATTGAATTTAACAAAGTTGCTCGAATAAGAAATAAAGAATGCGGAACCAAAATCGTATTTCTTTTTAAGAAAGTGAATCCAAGTACTATAAAAATTACCTGCATTTAAAAGGCGGACACAACATCGTCGTTACGCTAGCAGATATATTAATTAATTATTTATTTAAGTATAAGAACCATCATCTGTTAACGATCTAAGTAGTGTTCTGATACTGCACTGAACCGCCTCTTTCAAAATTTTGCAAAAGTTGTCGAAATTCAAAGGGAAATGATTCAACAGAAACAGCTAATGCTATAAGTAAAGTAAACATTGGTAATAAATTAAAGACAACTGGTAATGTTTTGAATTTTTTACATCAAATCAAAAATGTTAAACGTGGTAGAATAATAGGTGTACAACCAACATCAACTAGTCACAGAAAACAAAGAACAGGGCTAACTGCAGGTTCAAAAGAATTTAGGCTGGTAGGCCAACAAAATTCGAAAACAGTATCGTTACAAAACGGAAGTGTTTGAGAAATCTGGAAGTGAATATTAGTTTGAATCAAACTAACCAGAAATCGCATTAATTTTTATAATACGTGTAAGTTCAGAATAGCTTAGAAATAGGCCATAAAAAATAAAGGGAACTTTAAAAATATTTTTTTGTACCGCGGTATACTTTGGAGTGGAAATAGGAGCGTATTGTAAGTCCATATGCTACTATGTTATAGATTGACTATTGGTCTTTGTTGCCTTGCTACTGGTAAAATATGTTTCAAGCCAAAGTAATAATGTAAAAATCTAGTGAAAACAGCTATTAAGGAGAAATCTAAAATATATGCCATATCAGAACATGATGTTAAAGCTATTTGCGATCAATACCCAAGATCGTTTAACTAGGTAAGGTTGCCTCGTAAGCCTTGCAACATGGCGGACCATACGTCACATATGTATTTTGCTCATAATTTAATGAAGTTTTTAACAGTGTAGTTTGTGTTTTTTGTCAATATTAAAGAAATACTTATAAATACTGTTAATTCCAGTTGTTACCGTAATTTCTTTATTTCCTATTAATAAATCATTTACCAATGATTATTCTAGCTGATTTTTAAATATTGTATATCGCGCTCTTTCGCCCTCATAGTATTATCCATCTAGACATCCTTGTTGGCGCCAAGGAACCAGCAGTGTGGTACATATGTGACGTAATGGGGCAACCTTACCTAGTCAAACGATCTTGATCAATACGTACTTTATTTTAAAAGGGTTGTTTTAGGTCTAACTTTGTTAACGTATGTTAATAGAAGTTACTTAATTGGTTACAGTAAGTAAAACAATAAAAAAAAATAATCAACAAGTAATTAAAAATGTAAATTTTTTGTATATTTTTTATTATTTTTTTAGTATTTCGCAAATTTCTAATTTAAAGACTATTTAATTCGACAGAGAAAGTGTATGTTTTCTCACTTTAGATTATTTATGTTTACTTATATTATTGCAAAATACAACCAAACAATCTTTTTTAAAAAAGCTAGTGCTTGTATGTAAATTATCAAAATACTTTTAAGAAACTAACAACTGTTAATAATACGTAACATAAATTACATACACATTTTATTTTATTTATATATATTTTTGCTTGACTATTGGCTTTATATTTAAAGTTAACTATCATAGTTAACTTACATTTAATAGATACACGGATTTTTACTACACTGAGAGAAATTTCTAGCACCCATAATTAAAGTTTTAATAATCATAACTATATTATCTCAGTTAAATAGGGGACAGATAAGATCAGTTAATGCCATAATTAAAGTTGACTTTCTACTTCCAAATTAGTTACTATAACTAAGTCGGCTTAATAACCGAAAAATATCTGATATGTTAGCGACCATTATTTGGCATTGGTAGTGTGGTTATTAAAATCGTCTAGTTACCGCTGTTAGTCCATGACATTATGGTAATTAAGTCATTTACTTTTAACTGCTCAATGGACTTAGTTGGGACTGATATTCAATCTTATTATCAGTATTACTATATCAACATTATGATCAATATTGTAATGTTAATGGACTTAACTAAGGAGCTTTTGTATGGTTATAATTTTTAGGACTTAGGGTAATACCTAAGCTTTAATTAAAGTAGCAAAAATGTAGCTTGCTGGAATATACAGGGTGTCCGGAAAGGTGAGGTCAAAAATGATAGGGGTGGTGGAGTGAGCCAAAATAATGTTAGTACTTCATATAAAAAAGAAGTTCTATCGCGCTTCCTTAGGGAGTTATTGAGGTTTAAAGTTAGAATATAAAAAATAGTATTTCATTAATAACTTTTGAACGGTTGCCACAATAATAATGATATTTAGGCATTTAAATTAACTCGTACCAATGCTTTTGTCCATAGGCAAATGATGCGCCGTAAGTCATAATTATACAGGGTGAGACGAATTTTTTCGTTTATTTCATGCATTTCTTACAGAGGTAAAAAAATTACATTTTGGTTTAACCGTATAATTTCTTTATCATTTTTGTACAAAAAGGTATACTTTATTTAAATTGATACCTTGGACCGTTTTTCATATAAACGCATTTTAAATCCAGACATACCTCCATTTTGTGTGTAATAAAAATCAATTTTTGAGAAAATTATTAAAATATGGTAAAATTTTTAAAAAACAGTCTTTATTTGTGTTATAAAGTTTCAAAGGCCTTTAAACACCATTTTTAATTTTTTTAAACCACATTTTAATATTTTCCTCAAAAATGGATTTTTTGTTATATACAAAATAGGGGTATGTCTGGTTTTTAAAATGTGATTTTATGAAGAATGGTCCAAGATATCGATTTACATAAGGTATACCTTTTTATACAAAAATGATGAAGGAATTAAACGGTCAAACCAAAATGTCAAATTTTAATCTCTGTAAAATATGCATATAATAAACGAAAAAATTCGTCTTTGCCTCTGGAAAAAAACACTGGTAAGAGTTTATTAAATGCTCAAATATAATTATTATTGGGGCAACCGTTTAAAAGTTATAAATGAAATACATTTTTTTTATTCTTACTTTAAACGTCAAAACTCCCTAAGAAAGCGCGATAGAACTTTTTTATATGAAGTACTAACATTATTTTGGCTCACTCTATCACTTCTACCATTTTTGACCTTACCTTTCGAGACACCCTTTATAAGCCTTAGTTATTGTAGTATATGGCTTTAGTAGCTTCAGCAAATAAGCTCTAGTTCCTATAGCAAATTAAATTTATAAAATATATATGGTCAAGGGAGTATATGGAGAAGTATTAGGAATTAAAATCTATAAATTTGTATGTATAGGTATGTATTACGAGATAAGTGTGATAAGTGGATGAGGTAGGTTTTTTTGGCTTATTATTTTTACCAACGCCATTTGACTGATAAACGAGTAAAAAATATATATTTTTAAAACCAAATATTTTATTCCGTTTTTCTATGTTTGTGGTTTGTTTTAGCGTTGTGCAGTTTAATAATGGCCAACAAACGTACTTTAACGGAATGGGGCTTTAATCAAAGTGCTATAAAAGCTTTTAAAACTAAGCATTAAAAAGGATTTGCAACTTCCTCATTAATAATGGTAATTATTTATTCTTTTATTTTGCGATTAAAATTGGGGTTACTGGGCGAACCATTTCCTCTTCCGTGGCTGGGCGGGGTAAAACCATGGTAAAGTGAATGTCTAGAAATTAAAGTGGGTTCATTACGTTTTGCTTGACAAAATTTGAGCAGTTTCTAAAATTTTATTATAAAATAGGCATTCTAAATAGCACATAAAAAAATCGAAAATTCACGTTTTGCAAAAATATAACTGTTAAATAATTGCCATTTATGACTGAACATTTAAAATTTTAAAAACTTGTGTCCGCAAAACCTATTGAACCTGCTTTAATTTCTGGACATTCACTTTACATCGTCTTTTACCATGGACTTACCCCGCCCAGCCACGGAACAGGAAAAGGTTCGCCCAGCACACAATTCACTTCGCGGTCCCGAAAGTTTGTTGATTCATAAATAAATAAAAAAAAAGATATTTTCTTGCTCCCTTGAAAAATTTATGTCAGTAACTGCCTCTAGAACAAGTGAGTTTTTTTTTAATCGAAAAAATAAAAGAATAAATAATTACCAATATTAATTAAGAAAGTTGCAAATCTTTTTTAATGCTTACCTTTAAAAGCTTCTATAACACTTTGTTTAAAGCCCCATATCTGTAAAGTACGCTTGTAGGCCATTATAAAACTGCATAACGCTAAACCAAACCAAAAACATAGGAAAACGAAATAAAATATTTGGTTTTTAAATAAATTAAGATTTTTACACGCGCCATTTTGGAATCAGTCAAATGGCGTCCGTAAAAATAATACGCCACGAAAAACCTACCCTACCCAAACCACACGAAGCACAAAACTGAAATACCAGCAACAACGTGCGCCTCTTTTGGAAGACTTTTCGTTGACGAGCGCTACCGAAGTATATCGATTTTTAACGATTCATATCTAGCTAAATGGCTTTAGTTATGATTATTAAAGCGCCCACTTGTAATACCTGAATATCTAATAGTATTAGGAAGGTCTGTTTCTGCCTTTATTAATGGAAACTTTATTTGATGCATTTAATAAATACAAATAATAAACTTAATTACCACAATTAAACCGCAACATAATATAGTAAATCTGGTAAGATTTTATTAACACGTAAATGGATTGTAACTAAACTAACTAGTTAGTGTTATGCAGAAATTTATTAACAGGTATTACTGTTAATAAATTAATACTTGATTTCAGAAAGACAACTTTATAGTTCTCGAAAGATCAATCTAATATCATTATTAAAAAAAGCTATGTTACCTAAAAATAAAAGAATGGTTATTAACAAAGCAACTGAAAGGTAGTTTAATTAACTGTTTTCTTTCAGTGTACCTCGCGCAGTAAACAAACTCGAGGCCCACCGAAAGGTTCTTGGTATACGCATTTAAAAGTCATTAAATCTTTTTAAAATCATTAAATAATTTAAAAATCATAAAATCTCAGTATCTCAATGTGTAAAGAAAAATATTCGTTATATATTTATATAATAATTTATATTATTTTACATTTCGAGTTGCCTTAATAAGCTCGAAAATTAATACCGGCCTTATTTAAATAGTGCTTATACCCAATATTCATAGTTATTGCAAATTATGTTAACAGTACCATTAACCTAAAAAAAAGAAGAAAATATTTTAATAGTTTTTCTTTATTGTTTTGTGTTGTAGGATTTTTTAAACACAAAAACAGAAATTCATTTGAAAAAGCAAGGTTTTAAGTATTTTTATTTCTAAAAACTTTTCGATTTTGTGATCGGTAGCCGTTCGGTTAGACGAACAGTTCCGAAGTTAAAATAAGGCCAAAATAAGACACGGCCTAAAACTGACAAAAATGAAGCCAGGCACAATACTTATTAAGGAAGCCCTCATCCTACCATGCATCTGCGCAAGCTCAGATGTCAAAATAAGGCCGGTATTATTAGTGCCTGGCCTTATTTCACTGTGCAATAATTCTCTTTTATCTTTGAAGTAAACGGATTACGTGGGTCACGTTGACAGGGATAATAATTTAGTATCGTAGGTTTAATGTCACTTGATAAAATAAAATAAAAAAAGGATCTGACCCAGATTCCGTGATGTATTTTGGACTACTAAACATGAATACATGATCAGAAAAGTCACAATTTTTTCCTGATCTTAAAAAACGTTGAGCATGTTTTATTCTTAGTTTAATAGACAGTTTTTTAGCAATTTGTTCAAGAATGAAAAAGTAATGATGGCTCATATGCAAAAGACGTTTTTTATTTAGGTTCTGAACTTAAATTAGGGGTAAATTTTGCTTTACCATGCACCAATATATAGTACTTTGCAAAAAGCATTAAAAAATTCTGATTGTATATTCCGATATTTTGAGCAAATCAGGTGATACCATTTCATTAATTCAGTTACATTATTAAAACTTATGTAATACATTTAGTTGATATACTTACTTATTTTACTTTCTTTTAATTAGCCCCGGATTTTTATTTTTGTAACAAGGGGCAAAACTTGCCGTATGCCGCCCCGCCTGGCCTTTTTATTGAGAATAAATTTAAAAAGCAAAAAAATGCTTCCTTTTTAAATACCTATGTATGATAACAAATTTAAAGACTACCAAAAACAAGTTCTTTCCCTTTTACAATCGCCACTTTCTTATACATTCCATGTTTCAATTTGCCGCCCCTTAAAGGTGTCACCCGTGGCAGACACCACCGTTTGCCCTCCACCCCTCCTAGATCCGGGACTGCTTTTAATATTTTTTTTCTTAAATACGGTAATAATTAACATATGGCGTATTAGACGTTTTTGATGTTACTGTATTTTTAAAATTTATTTAAATACAGTACTGATTCAACATCCTTCAAACGGAAAAGCGGCGATAAATTCACATGATTTTGCGCTATACTTCGTTTGGCGCCAGGCGCGTTCCCCTTCGATTTGCTTGCGCACAAACTCATTTTTTCGCCCAATTTGTATGGTTTAAATAGTAAATTATGAACTGCAAATTATTTTTATCAAAATTTGTATATGTACATAGGATGTATGTTACATCTTAAAATTTCATACATAAGACGTACATAAAATATACATTGGCTGATCTACAGCCACTTCCCCACCGATGAAAAAAGTATATATTATATGACATTTCTTCTTATCATCTAAGTTTTGCAAGCCAATAAGTTTCTATGACGCTCAAGTAAATCCCCATTTAGCATCCTGGGCTCTTCTACTATTAGTTTTAAATCATAAATGTAATTAATTGGTCTTCTGAATAAAATAAAAATACTTTGGCCATCAAGCAATGTTTGTGTTTAATTTAATTTTAAAATCTAGAGAAGAAACTAATTGGATCATCACCAAGCAATCATTTTTTGTCGTTTATTGTTTAACTTTTTACAAACAAAATTTTGATTTTTTTGTATAATCTTTAATAAACCTTTTTCTGAAAAAACAAATATACGTTGTATCAAAAACAATTGTAGTTGCACTATAGACTCCCAGAACAATGCTAAATTTTTGGTCATCAGTTTGGACGCTGGCTTGGCTGAATTTATGAAGCGGCAAATTATACGTACTGGTTATGTGTGTACTCGATGGATATCCGCTTCATAAATTCCACGAAGCGAGCATCCAAGCTGATGAAAAAAATTTAGCATTGTTCTGGATGTCTATAGTAAAACTACAATTGTCTTTGGTTGTATACATCTTAGCAAGCAACTCTTAACCACTAAAGTTATCTTTCTTTTTTAGTGCCGGGCACTAAACAAAGCGTAACCCTGGTTTTACACCAAGCCGGATTCGCCGGAAAGGTCTGATAAGACTCCATACACTTCGATAGCGTCGGTCCATGGCCCGGCTTCCGCTAATGTAAAACGAGAGTAACCGTTCTTTTGCACGTTGCAAAAACTGTTGTTACACAAAATCACGATGAAACATAAGTATCTCAATAAATTAATCATTTAAATACAGGTCTATATTTTCATCCATTTTGATGGCGAATAACTTTAGAGCAAGTAAAGTTATTAAGATGCGTTTTGGAAGACACTCTCGGATTTTTAAAGATTTTTATAATTTTTTATTATTAAGTAGTGATAAAAAACTGGCTGATTTTCCGATATGGGGCAATTTCGTATGATCTATTTTCTTAAAATTTAATGTTTTTCCCCTAAAAAATAGAGCAAAGACCATGTAAATTTAAAAACATAAAAGATTTATTTAACTCATAAAAAAGGTGCAGGCTGTAGTAAATATTTATTGTCAAAATATACTTATTCCTTTGCCATAGAATCAATTTTAAGAGATCGAAGATCCCTTATTTTTAAATTAATACTAGGGTATGTATCATTTTTTAAAAGAAAAAAAAATGAATTTTATGATTATAAAAAAATATACAAGGCGCTGTTGAAATGTAACAACTAACGACGTTTATGACAAAAAAACGAATCAAACATATTTGTTCTAAAGTTATATAAGATCACCCTCTATTTAAAGCATAGTCGACATTCTGGTTAGTGTTAGCTGTGACCATATACCAATAACGTAAAGATTGGACTGGGCCAAAAAAATGGTACTGTCAAAATATTATTTATGACGAAAAATGAAAAATATTCTAATTTTTTCCCTGAATATTACCATTAGGGGTGCGTCATTAGCACTATTAAAATTTCAACAATTGATGCATTTTTATACAAAATCTCGGAATCAATCCCTTGAACCTTTGACAAATTAATATTCTCATAGGAAATTAAATTTTCTACACAAAGTTTTCTTAGTAAATTTGCTTAGAACGAACCGTTTTCTTGTAATCGCGCCTTACGCATTAAATAATTTTTTAAATTTTGTCACCTAGATAATTAAAATAATAATAATAATATCTTCGAAAGAAATGAATTTATCAAAAAGAGACCTTTTTGTAGAGCATAAAATTTCACTTTAAAATAATTATTTGTTTTATAAAGATAATAATATTTATAGTAGTTTAAAAAATCCAGGATGTAAATGACAAAATTAAAAAAATTAATTAATGTTTTGAGATTTTGTATAAAAAATAATTGTTGAAAAATTAATAGTATTAGGAATGCACACGTTAATGTTAATATTAAGTAGTAAGTAGGCTATCAAATAATTAATTATTATTTAAACTTGGCGTTTGTATTTTATTTAAAAAAAGTGTCCCTTTTTTAAATTAGGTATTCTGTATATTTTTAATCCTGCCAGTTCTACGTTTAACAGAAAAGGTCAGTAATAATTTTTAGTTACAACCCAAAAATAACGAATATTTTCACTATTTATCAGGTGTCAGCGGTGGATTTACTAACAGGCTAAGTAGACTGAATCCTAGGGCAGCAAATTTTTAGGGGTGGCAGATTTAATTAATACATTTTTATGTCGATAAGCAAAAAACAAAAAACATTTATATTAGTATGCTTTAATATTATTAAGATAGTTTAAAAGTATGTTTTTAGGTAAAGACTTTTTTTACGTTAATGTGATTGTGTACTAAAGAAGCGAAATTCAGTGGCGTGAAATACGTTAATCCGCCACTGTCAAGTGTGCCATGAAACATGTAACTAAATCAAAATTATACAAATGATACATATCGGTTGTCAGATTTTCTATTATACTTATTATAAAATAGGTGCTTAATGACAATGTATTAATATTACAAATAAGTAAGTACATAAGAAGTAAAAATAAACATAAAAGCTATTAAAAAGTTTTACAAAGCTCGTTAAAAGACTAGGAAGCGCCATTTAGCAGGATCTGTTTTATTTTCGCTTTTAAAAGTTAAAATTTTATTGTTTTAAAGGCCACAAAATGGGTTTCTAGCATGTCCCAAAAGTATTGAGTTAAATAAAGACATTGGATCGTTTATTTTTTTTCAAGAATGTAATCAATAACTATTGCAAACCTATGTATCTAATATCGTGATACATTTTTTTATTTTTATTTAAATATTTAAAATAACTCCATTTTTACGCCGAAGGCATGTTTTTAACTTACCTTATAGTAACATTAAAGGGTAACAATGATTAAAAAGGTAATTTAGTACCTTTACGTAATAAAAATCAAGCATCCTAAAGCAAACTCTAACATCCTCTCTGCTGTCTGGTCCGGTCGCAGACAGCCACGCGTTTTATGAATTTCTACGACGCTACGACACCCTACAGTACTAAAATGCAGGATTTAAAAAATGATTTTATTTTAGAACATTGTTAAAATGCTACCACGCACCCAAAGAAGATAAACTTTTTAATAAAGAGCGCCCAATTTTTTATATTTGTCCGAAAATATAGGTTATGTTTGTAACGTCACCTTTTTGCCATAATATTTTTTATCTGACAAAATAAACCAATACTTGCATACCATAAAATAAAATTACCAAAAAACATTAAAAAAATTGTATCTTACCCTCAATAATGATAAAACTTAAATTCCCTGTAAAAAATATCCGAAGGTCAGTGACCCCTGTTTACAGGTTTTAAAATTCTCTAGGTAACTGCAGTACTAATAACTACTTAATTTAAGTATAAACAGTAAAAACTAAACATATATAAAAGTTCAATGACTAAAAAGCAGAAAAATAACACCAAAACCTCGAAAAAAACCTTTTGGTACGATTGTAAACAAAGAATTACGGGAAAAGATTGCGTCACAAAATTTAGCTAACATAGGCTTAAATGGGATCAAGCGATCCCCATTAAAAAGTTTATTTTCCTTGCCACACACCAACACCAATATCGCGTACAAATTTATAAACTAGAATGCTGAACTTAACCCTATAATTGCTGCGCATGTTGTAGAGTTCTCGCCAGTAGAGAAGATGCCACGGCGTCACCACTTCTATCTCACTTTCAATTATTTTCCTTTTTGTTGCTCGCACACGATGTAAACGATGCGTTTAGACAGCGATAGATGATTGCCGTCTTTATTTGTATGCATTTGTGGCATATTTGTAACTGGTTTTAGTCTAACCTGAAATGTTTTAGGTACCCGCAAATTTGTTTTTACATTTGGAATTCATAACGCATGGCACACACACGAGACGCTTAGCCCCAAGGGCGTTGCTACCGCCGTATCCAGCCGTATCAATGATACGGGGCTCCCGGGCTACAGGGGCCTCCTAATGTGTGTAAGCAAAGAAATTAGGTGGTGGAAAATTGTAAAACTGTCGGCTGAATTGGAAAACCCCGTTTTGGGTTTTCAAAAATTTTTGATAGAGACCAAAAAAGCAATGCTGAAATAAGAAAAACCTTTTCATATTTTTTGGTTTTTTCTTCAAATCTTCAGAAAACCTTTTTTGGCCCCCAAACTCATTGTGATATGGGGCTCTTCCAAGGCGCTATGCCACTGCTTCGTTCCCACCTTAAAATTTGTGGCAAAGCTAAAAAAAAATATTATTATCTTTTTGGTTATTTTATTATGTAATTAACATACTGGGTTAGTAAAAAGTACTGCAACTGCAACAACAGGGAGAATTTAATAGTATAATATATCGTAATACACGTATCTTTTTTTTTTTATTGGAATGTCCCATTTATTTTTATTGCAATAAATTTCGCAGCTCCAATTTAATAAGTTTACAAATTTTAAAATTTTACTTTTGGGTACTAACTGCAAAAATTTGATGAACTCCACATTTTAGGTAAAAACTTCAGATGCGCTTAAATATCTTTAAAACAGCTAAAGCCCTGTTTACAAATTTTGGTATATAAAGGTTTCTGGGCAAGTAGAATTGAACAGTGATACTGTCTTTTTGCCAGATTTTTCAGTTTTGCGCTACACATAATATTTTTGGTATTTTTAATGTAATGCCCTATTTATCTTAATTGTAATAAAAGGAGCGTGCTCACTTTAGTAAGATTCCCAATTTTTAAATTTAAATCTTTACCAGGTACCGAGATATGACAACACCGCGATTTTATTCAAATTTGGCAACAATGTTGATATTACTGATCAATTAGGCATGCCTAAAACCCCAAAATACCAAATTTCAACATCTTTGGCGGTTTTAAAGATTCTAAGGCAATAAATTACTTTTTCCGAAAAATGTAGTGTATCATATTTCGGCAACTAATAAAGGTATAATTTTTAAAATTGGGAAATTAATTAAATATGATTTGCCCATTGTACAAAAATAATAATGGGGACATTTTATTTAAAAAACTAAAAAAAATAGGTGTAGCACAAAATTGGAAAATCTGTCAAAACCACTGTTTAATTCCACATATTCAAAACACCTTTGATACCTAATTTGGTAAATAAGGCTTTAGCGGTTTATAAGATATTTAAAAGTTGTGGTACTTTTTACTACCCAGTACAGTGGAGTAGGTACAAAAAACAGTTACATTTTTTATTGTTTTGAGGTGGAAATTTTCTGCGGCGTTAAATATTGTCAGTCCTGCTTTAATATACAATTAAATGTATTTCTACGCTCCTTATAAGACGTAGATCCCATAGATAACCCACATTTAGATCCGCAGTGGCAAGAAGCATTTTTTATATTTTTACAATCACGCGCAGTAAATTAATCGGAGGTGGACGAACATGCGCACTAAAAAGCTATGGCAGAATACAAACACCGGTACACCGTGCCCTCCGTTCGCGGTCTGACCGTGATGGTCATTAGCTACCGTACTCCGAACAGGAAACCCAGACAAGGGCTCGATAAACTCTTTCCAATAATGCGGATAGTCTGTTTGGCGCCCGCGTAAATCTCGGAAATGACTGGTTCTCAAGCGCGCAAACACATTTTTTTCGTCCATAAAAAGTAACTTTGGTTTCGAGCAGGTAATTACATTGACAATCCATTCAGATCAGTGGTAGACCCAAGGTTTACAAACGCGCGTTGACTTACCCCTCCAAACAATGTGGTCACAATGGTGTATACTTTATTTCTTTTCTAATTACATATCTCTAATAAGTATCTTTCTTCACCCCCATACAGAAATCATCCTTCTGTATAATTATAATGACAAATGCGGATATTAAAGAATTAATCTAACAAAACAATATTTTTATGTATTTTTAAGATGGCTTTTTATTTTTTCTTTGAATACCTATTAGGAGCTTTGACAAAATATTCGGAAGTGACAAAAGTTAAATTTTTGTTTTTTGGTTAATAAAAAATTAAGTATTTTACAATAAAGCCACAGAAAAACTAAACGCTTACGAAGCAGCAAAATAAATATAAGGTAAGGTTAGGTTAACTATAATCTGGCAGTTTTAATTATTTTTTATAAGCACCAGACTGTGGCATCTAACGATTATAACCGCGGTAATAATTGGTGACAACTTTGACGTATAATATATTGTTTAAACGTCAACATAACCGATTGGTAAATACCGTTTTAGATTTGGTTCTTCGCCTAAAATTGATGAATGTTTTAGAAACAATATAGGTAGTTATCTCTGTGCATCGTATTCATTAAAAACGTTGTTTCGGTCATTTCTTGTAAACTTTTTACACACCAAATAAAAAATGTTAATATTGGGTGTAAACTAAAGTATATATTAACTCTAAAAAATAAAAATCATAGTCATAACCTAACCATTTATTGGGCTGTGACGCAACGGTTTGAACACCTAGATTTTCTTGCTTCTCATTTTTGTATTGTCTTTTTCGAATACGGTTTGAACCACTGAGACGACTACGGTTCGCATGAAAATTTGACTTAAATGAGATTTTAAGCGGTATTCATATACTTTAATAAATAAAACTGCCAGACGGCAGTTTTCTTCTTAAATATGAGCAATACATCTGGTGGTCGTTAAACCAGTGACAACAAAAAAATCTTATAAGCTTTAATTTCAACAAAACCTAATATTGTATTCAAAACATTCATTAGCTTATTTAAGTTTTTTGTTAGTAAATAATTTACCACACTTTTTATTTATAAGATAGACAAACTAAATATTTCTTTCTGTCCATACCTATTTCGTAAAACAAAAACTTTTACCTATTAAAATATTAAAAATTATATTGACAACACGCAGTTTCTTTCCATATATGTATGTATTTTTATTGGGAGCAAAAACATGACCACATATACAGAATCAGCTAAGTAACATAACACATAGGGAATGTAAAAAAGAGAAATCTAACGGTAATACCTGCATGTAAATATTTTTGATTGGATTAGTCACATATGTACATCCTTTTTTGTTGCTTTACTGGCCGATATCCCAATACTAACTTACTTAACCAGTATAGAAAAGTAGGTTGGCTAGCATTAATTTACCCAAAAATTATGTACCCTAAGTTCCCATGATTCAAGTAATAATTAGTTTTCTAAAAATATTTTAAAAATTTATTAAGAAACTAGTTATGATTCCCGGCTTCGCTCGGGAGTTAATATGAGATAACGTGGTAGTTAAAATAAAAAAATAGACTATGACGTAAAGTTAAAAAAAATATTGAAAATATTTTCTCATTCAACAATTTTAGGCGTTCAACCAATTATAACCGCGGTAATAAATGGTGGCAACTTTGACGTATATTACATTATATATATATATATATATATATATATATATATATATATATATATATATATATATATATATATATATATACATATATATATAACTTTTTATTTTTCTTAAACCATTTTTCAATAATTGAGATTAATTTATTCTTGGGTATAGGTTTATATATTAGTATATTAAGTAAAACGCTTTGATTTGACGTTTCGCCCCATATACTGGGCTTTTTCAAAAAATTATTTTTATTCAGTACTTTTAACCTAAAAAACAGAAAAAACATGCTTACATTGTATACTAGTTGTTAAAATTTCATTAAAACACGAAAACACATAACTCCACAAAAACACTACTTAAAATTATTCAAAAATTTTTTTCCAAACAAATTACGTAAATTTTTCTATAATACAATAATAACAGAAAACAATAACATTTTTTTATTTAAATAAAAATTATACGAACCTCGAAGAATCATTCTAATAATCTTACTGTTTAAAAATTGTTTGTTGCAGACAAGATGTGGAATGTATTATTTTTTTTATATAAATTTAATTCCTTAGTTTTTATACGTATAAGGCGGCCTATTGTTAGTTTTGGTAGTTTTTTAAGAGGAGTAATAAAGATTGTATATACATGGTGGTGTGAAAATTATATTATATAACAAGTTAAATAATTAAGTTATGATATATTTGACTGAGATTACTAATGTCTTGCTTATCGTTAACAGCATAAGGTTCTTTTTTATGTAAATCATTTCTTTAATCAGAAGTTTTTGATGGTGAGGTTCTTTTGTCAGGATTTCGGTATTTTTAAAATTGAATTCATGGTTTAAATTACTTTCATGTTTGTGTAAGGCGGTAGAGGCATTTTTTGTATATTTGTGTCCATTGAGTCTATTATCGAGGTATTGAGTTGTTTTACCTATATATTTTTTTGGACAGTTTAAACAAGGAATAGAGTAAACAACATTAGATTTTTTTTTTCTTGGGCACTTGGCTTTTTAAGGGTGTAAATAAAGATGACAGAAGATTATGAGCCTTATGGCATACAGTTATGTCATGTTTTGCTAGAATGTATTTTATTTTCTCGGACAATTCAGGGGAGTAAGGCATTGCTATATATTTTTTGGATTGTCAATTACAGTAGTATTTTTGTTGTTTTTATTGTTATTATATAATTTAAAAGTGCGTTGTTTGATAATTTTATTGATTTGTTTTATCGGAAAGTTGTTTTCTTTAAGGATTTTTCTGATTTTGTTTAAAATTTGTGGGCGGAGTTCTGGTGAAGTTAGCATCAACGCCCTGTCAGTTAGGCCTATAATTACACTATTTTTTTGCGAATTTGGGTGGTTTGAATAATAATTTAAATACCGTCCTGACCACGTAGTTTTCGTATACCATTTGGTTTTTAGTTTTTCATTATTTTGGTTTCTTATTAAAGTTAGGTCAAGAAAATGTATTTCATTATTTATTTCTACTTCTGATGTAAATTGGATTTTAGGATGGAAACTGTTAAAAGAACTCACTAAGTTATTAATTTGGTCTACTGGTACGGATGTCAGACAATCGTCAACGTATCTTTTAAAAAAGGTTATTGGAATGTTATTATGACTTAGTACATTTTCCTCTACATATTCCATGACGAGTTGTGCAACGGTTGATGATATGGGTGAACCCATTGCGCATCCATCAAGTTGTTGATAAAATTTGTCTTCGAATTGAAAATAGTTATTTGTTAATGTTAAGTTTACACCTTCAATAAATGTGTTTTGATCAAGAGAAGTGTGTTCTTTTAGCAAATTCCACTTTTCTTTAATTATTTGATATAAAAGATCGTTAGGTATATTGGTATAAAGAGAAACAACATCAAGGGACACTAGTTTATGATCTTTAGGTATTTTAGTCGAGTCAATAAATTCTTTAAAGCTAAAAGAATCCTTGATGTAGTAGTCGTTCTTACAAGTTATTTTGGCTAGACAATCACTAAGGTATTTAGATAGTTTGTAAAAGGGAGATTGAATACACGATACAATAGGCCTCAATGGAATGCCGTTCTTATGTAGTTTAGGCAGTCCGTATATTTTGGGCGCGACTGCATTATGAATCATAAGCTTCCTTGCTTCTGTTTCAGATATCAGATTTTTAGATAAAGTTTTTTTGACAAAATTATTATTTTTATTTTGGAAAGAGTTAGTTGGATCACTACGTATTTTTTTATAAGTTTGTGTATCAGAGAGTAGGTTTCCCATTTTTAAATTGTAGTCTGCGGTATTCATGACTACAGTTTTGTTGCTTTTGTCTGGTTTTAATATCGTAATGTCAGGGTTATCTTTAATAAATTGTTTGCTTTTTCTAATTTGTTTATTAATTTTACTTTGAAAATGATTTTGTTTAATGTTTTTATGTCTTAATTTAATTTTGTGATTGGTTATGACATTAACTACACTTGCTCGGATGGAATCTTTGATTTCATTTGGTTTGTCATGTATTGCAGATTCCACGCATGCTATATATTCTGTTGTGGGAAAACTACTCTCGTTTACAATCGGCAAGGAAAACCTATCGCCCAATGCTAGAACCTCAGCAATATCTTCTGGTATAGGTTTATCAGAAATATTCATTAGCCAATTTGAAGTGTTCACCTTAATGTCCAATTTTGATGTTTTTGATATTAAATTTGAGAGCTTTTTTGGTTTTTTGTTTTTATGCAATTAAATATTTTTTCTTGTTTTATTTTTTCATAGTGAGTAAAACTATCAAACGTGTTAGGCGGTAATATTTGTTTCAGTTCTGTGTTTAATAATTTAATATGCGATTCCAAGTTAGATATAGTATTTGTAGTTTCAGTAATTGTAAGATTTAAAATTTTATTTTTTGTGCTACTTATAATATGTTTAAATTTTTCTTCGAGGTACGTACCTGTAAAATTAATATGTGATATGTTAAAATTTAAAAAACTGGGTGGACATCCATATGTTTACATCTGAGCAAAAAATCCTTCGGTTCTTTTGTTTTGCCAATTTGTCATTCATTTTGGATAAAGTCTTCATTTTATCTGCACATTCTATTCCGTAGGTTGTTCGTACTGTTTCCAGGAATGTAGATTTTGATGTAACTTGCATTTTAACCCTTGCAATATTTATAACTTTTTATTTTTCTTAAACCATTTTTCAATAACTGAAATTAATTTATTCTTGGGTATAGGTTTATATATTAGTATATTAAGTAAAACGCTTTGATTTGACGTTTCGCCCCATATACTGGGCTTTTTCAAAAAAATTTTTATTCAGTACTTTTAACCTAAAAACAGAAAAAACATGCTTACATTGTATACTAGTTGTTAAAATTTC
This sequence comes from Listronotus bonariensis, assembly GCA_014170235.1. Classification (NCBI taxonomy): domain Eukaryota; kingdom Metazoa; phylum Arthropoda; class Insecta; order Coleoptera; family Curculionidae; genus Listronotus; species Listronotus bonariensis. Next base: position 176,429 of record JACEGR010000822.1, read on the forward strand.
ATTAAAACACGAAAACACATAACTCCACAAAAACACTACTAAAAACTATTTAAAAATTTTTCCAAACAATTACGTAGATTTTTTTATAATACAATAATAACAGAAAACAATAACATTTTTTTTTTTAAATAAAAATTATACGAGCCTCGAAGAATCATTCTAATAATCTTACTGTTTAAAAATTGTTTGTTGCAGACAAGATGTGGAATGTATTATTTTTTTATATAAATTTAATTTCTTAGTTTTTATACGTATAAGGCGGCCTATTGTTAGTTTTGGTAGTTTTTTAAGAGGAGTAATAAAAATTGTATATACATGGTGGTGTGAAAATTATATTATATAACAAGTTAAATAATTAAGTTATGATATATTTGACTGAGATTACTAATGTCTTGCTTATCGTTAACAGCATAAGGTTCTTTTTTATGTAAATCATTTCTTTAATCAGAAGTTTTTAAAAACTACCAAAACTAACAATAGGCCGCCTTATACGTATAAAAACTAAGAAATTAAATTAATATAAAAAAATAATACATTCCACATCTTGTCTGCAATAAACAATTTTTAAACAGTAAGATTATTAGAATGATTCTTCGAGGCTCGTATAATTTTTATTTAAAAAAATTGTTATTGTTTTCTGTTATTATTGTATTATAAAAAAATCTACGTAATTGTTTGGAAAAATTTTTGAATAGTTTTAAGTAGTGTTTGTGTGGAGTTATGTGTTTTCGTGTTTTAATGAAATTTTAACAACTAGTATACAATGTAAGCATGTTTTTTTCTGTTTTTTTGGTTAAAAGTACTGAATAAAAATTTTTATTGAAAAAGCCCAGTATGTGGGGCGAAACGTCAAATCAAAGCGTTTTACTTAATATACTAATATATAAACCTATACCCAAGAATAAATTAATCTCAGTTATATATATATATATATATATATATATATATATATATATATATATATATATATATATATATATATATATATATATATATATATATATATATATATATATATATATATATATGTATTTATAACACACACGTTTGAACAAAGTAATATACGTCAAAGTTGCCACCATATATATATATAAATATTTCGAATTTCCTATTCTTGAGCAAGCTACATATAGCTAACCGTAAGAGAGCAGGATTCTGTGAGGTTGATGTTGGTCCTTGCGCTTTGTTAATTGTAAAACAAAAGGTCAATTTAATTGGAAACTGCAATCATTTAAATTGATAATGGATAACTAAAAGTATGTCGCTTTAACTTTAAAATAAAAGTTAGCTACTGCTGTATCAATACACAAAATTTAATAATTTTATTATAGTAACAGATGTAATTTAAGACTTTATTGAAATTGGAATTTTAAATTTCTCGCCATTACTACACATGCTGCAAATGCTCGCAGCGCCTTTCAAAACGCAACCAAAATAACCGTTGTTCTGAATGAAATTGAAATACTTGACAACATATGGCGCCACTACACTTAATTTTTAAGTTAATGGGTTGGAAAAGCCCTTATATCTTTAAAAATACGCCCTTTAGGTTAAAACGGGATCTTTCTTTGTTCGAGAAGGGATAAAGGGCTATCACACTATATAAGTCCCTTTATCGTATCGGGATTCCTTTTCAAGTTTTATCGGCACAGACATTTTATCAACTTAGTTTTATTATATACTAGTTATGATTCCCGGCTTCGCTCGGGAGTTGATATGAGACCCAAATAACCGTTGTTCTGAATGAAGTTCAAATACTCGACAACAGATGGCGCCACTACACTTAATTTCCAAGTTGAAGGGTTGGAAGAGTCCTTATATCTTTAAAAATACGCCCTTTAGGGTAAAACGGGAACTTTTTTGTTCGAGGGGGGATAAAGGGCTATCACACTATATAAGTCCCTTTATCGTATCGGGACTCCTTTTCAAGTTTTATCGGCACGCACATTTTATTAACTTAGTTTTATTATATATATATATATATATATCTATATATATATCTATATATATATATATATATATATATATATATATATATATATATATATATATATATATATAGATAATAATGATAATGATTATAGTTACTAAGATTTTTTTAAAAGGATTTTTAGTTTTAATTAATAAAAAAGAAATATTTCTCCCAAAAAGTAGCGCAACTATTTATTTGGCGGTTTATATTGAGAAAGGAGGCTTAAGACCTAATTTATATTAGAGAAAAGTGACCATATATAAAATTCCGTGGCCAAAACACTTAGTATGAAAGGCCAACCAACCTAGATATATAAAAAAAGTACCATTTTGTTTTTTACACATAATTTGCATAAACATTATAAATAAAAATCTTTTATAGTAATTATTAATAATCATATATTTATTTAACTTTATGTTGTACATTTTTTTGTAACATTGATCAATTTTAATAAACATTTTGGTGATGATCGAACTACTGCTGGAACAGATTATTTTTTAGCTTCAGATAATCCATGAAGGCTAAAAGCCATAATACTACCGTACCGTGGGTGTCTTAAGCGAGGTAAGGGGAAGTTTGTTGACACGGGACTTATGTATTTAAAGATTCGAGAGGAGGGGGGAGAAGGAAATACCTTCACGGGTAGTAGGTTCCACAATCTAGAAACTCTAAGAATAAAAAAACAAAAAAGTGGAAAGTTTGCGGCCTCTCCATCTGGACCGTATAGAGATACATACTTGCGACACCACAAGTATTTCTATTGGAAACCGTGAGTGAAGGAACTAAACTGGATAATTTCTCGAACCAGAAGCCATAAAAGTACCTAAAAAAGCAATAAATCCCCCACAGGCCGACGATAAGCGAGAGAAGGAAACCTCTCTGTAAGCGAAAGATTATTTATGAGGCGAACAGCTCTTTTTAACTTGATTCTTTTTTTTTTCTGATTCTTTTCTCTATTAGAAGCTTTTTAAATGATCAATAAACCCAAATATGGAATATTTCATGATTGGTTACTATGATGTGTCCATATTTGGTTTTTCCCACGACTTTTGACTAATTTTTATATTTTTAAACGGTTTTACTTAACTTAACCTGTTTATTTATTTATTTGTTTGTTATTTGGGTCAAATCTAGTAATTAAAATTTGACTCCCTCCCTGACGAACGATCGATCTGAAATTTAATACACTGCCTCAATCTTGATGACAATTTAATATAACATATTTTTTATGATTGGTAATCTAACATGGCCGATTTTTACCAGCCATTTTTTTGTCTTTGTTAAATGGATGAGCTAAGCCATTGCGTTCAGTTAACTGAAAGGCCAAACTTCGAAGGTCACTCAAAGTAAAACCAAAAAGTCGTGATTCCATATACAAAATGTGTTGCACCAACTCTTCTTCTTGTTCTTCAGAGAAAACTGATTTGTGGCGCCCTAGTCCTTTTTTGCCGAATACTCTCGTTCAAGGCTCCCTTTTTAATTTTTTTACTCTCGCTTCAACGGTTGTTTGAGGTACCCCAAACTGTTTTGAAGCCTTAAGATAACTCATTCTTCCTTTGAGAACCTCTTCTATGGCTTATTGCATATATTCCTCATTCCAAGACTGCCGATTAGTTTTTCTTGTATATTTTCCCATAGTATCCTAAAACGAATCAAAAAACTTTGCAAATAAAATAATCACCCTTCTGCTAAAAACGGAATGTAGTGTACCTACTGGTTCTCTCATTTTAGCAGATGAGATAATAGATAGCGATGGACAAAACGGGATAGTATCCTGTTTAACCCAACCTCTAGGTATCTTATTTTACTCGAGTGCACATATCCAAAAGTTAAACTAAATTTTCACAACACAAAAAAATAGTGTGGCATTTACTTATACCTCAAAAGAAAGAAAAATATCTACAGAATCATAGAAACTACTCACCGTCGTTTAATGCTTTTGTTGAACCCAAAAAATATCGACGAAACACTAACAAAACAAATAGCCTAATTTTGCTATATCACACTGTCATCTGTCACTCATCACAGTTACAAAATTGATCAGAATCGCCACTCTGCTAGGTTTATACAATGGTTATTTCTAGCGATTAACGCGCACATTCGTCAGATGGCGCCGCCTGTTTTGAAATAAAGGCCGGTATCCTGTTTTACCCGACTATCCTGTTTTGGGCAACTTTCCCCTAGATATAATTTCCAATATACCTACCTACGGCACTAAACTGAGACTGTAGATGTAATGAAAATTATATCCAGATTTAAATAACCATATTTCCGAACGTAATAAACACAGATATATAAAATGAAATAGTTTTGTAAAGCTTTTTAAAAGACCTTTTAAATGATGACATAATATACAAGGTGTTTAAAAAAATAAAAAATTCCTTTTCCACACATTTCTGGCTTACTCTGTATCTGTAAAAATGTATTTTTTAACGGTCTGGATAATTTTCTAAAACTTTTGTTTTAAAAGTTTTTTTCTGCCTTGTATAATAAACGAGACAGGCGCTGTCTAAATATACGGATCAACCCTGTACAAATAAAAACTCCTAAAACATACAACAAAACATCTGAACTATCTCTAACAGTTATTTGCCGTGGTAATGTATATTTTTTTACACCATTAAAAAGTAGAGATTTTAAAGAACACAAAAGTTACTGACTTTTTGAAAATGCCGATATTTTGACACGTAAATTTTTAATTAAAAATAAGGGTACTTTTTCAAATTAAGTCAAAATAATGTGTAAAAATAATTAATTTTATTTCAAAAAATTACAGTGTATTTGGGACATAACAAGCCAAGTTCTCACCAAATTTTGTATTTTTTGTTTCATTTTTTATAAAAGATAATAAAAAATGGAAAACCCAAAACTTGTTTTTTTTCAAATTTTGAAATTTTGCGGTTATGCAAGAAAAGTGTAATTACAAAAGTTGTAGATCTTTTACCATCTACAACATTGTCATTTAATTTTGTTTCGTAAAACTTGAAGTTTTGCCGGAAATCAATAAAAATGTACTTTTTCTTTCCCCACCCCCACCCCCTTCCACCGCTTTTAAATTTTTACCCTATTGAACCACAAAAAAGCAACCAACTGGATTGGTTAAAAAATAAATGCAATATAGCGAAAAACCAAAATAAAAATTGAACTTTAACGGCTTGTAACTCGAATACGAATGACATTTTTAAAAAAATTATATGAAGCTCTCCCCTTATTTTGTCGAGTAGAATCACCCCCTTAAGCATCGTAATCAATTTTTGAATCACCCTGTATTTTGCCAAATTTTTACAATAATTGTGTAACACTTCTTAAGCATATGCAAGTAATTTCGTGGCACACGACATAGTTAAAAATTAATGTTAATTACTGCACTAAATTAGATTCTGGAACACATTAAAAATATTGATTTAAAAATGCAACATAATAACTATAATTACCTGACTACAAATTTCGTAAATTTTTAATTAAAAAATTGATGTCATTGGCAGAATTTGCAATATTTTTTTGGTATAAGTGACAGTGGCGTCCGAAAAAGGCACAAGTCTGTGCGATAGTTTTGTGGGGCCTTAAATAAATAAAATTATAATAAGTTTATTGCTTTCATCATTATTTTACATAGTTTAGTAAAAACACTATATTTCTTTATTGGTCTATGTAGATGGCTGATTTAAAAATATATATATTTATACAATTATTGTCCATAAGGCGTTTTTTGGACTTTAATTATCTAATTATAAAAGTGGCTATTTAAAAATAAAACAGAGCTACTGGATGCTTCAGGTTATTAAAAGAAACACTTACAGGCACGTGAATTTTTGATTTTAGGGGAAACAGTTTTGTTGCCACTTTCACCCTTTCCCTTGAACTGGAACCCTATAGTACGGAAGAGATTAAACCCCAAAATCTTAAATCGAAAAAGGGGTCAAGTAATAACCTATTTTAAAGGTCTCTATTCTAACTACAACTGCCAATTTTAAAGTCTTTGCTATTATTTTTGTTGTAATAACAAAAATTTTGGCAAGGTAAGGTCAAAAGTGCTAGGAGTAATAGAGTGAACCAAAATAATGGTAAAACATTTCAAAGATGAGGACCTTTTTTTTGCTCCTCAAAAAATGTAGAGGAAAAAGGACAATTTTTTTCTTCTTTATTTATTTCTCATTTGTCCCGCTTTCTATGATTGAAAATGTGGTCACTTTACTCTAAAATCAATATGATGTTGCATAACATAATATTTTTTCCTACAATATTATCACTTTAATGTTTAGAGGTTATTGTTAAAAAATGTATTAATAGTAGTCAAATACTATTATATTTCCAATCATTTTTGGTGAAACCGGAAGTGGTAAAAGTTTATCGTGTTCGCATAAAAATCACTTTTCGTTAGTTTAACAACCCTACCAGATTTCATCCCTATCAATAAAAAAATAAAAAAATGGCGTCCGAAAAGTAATCTTGCAAGGTATAAATATGTATTTATCTCGTAGTAAGAAGTAAATTTTTGTTTTTATGAGAATCTTTTGCATTTTTTATTTTTTTATTACTTTCATTTTGTTGTAAAAACTGTAAGTTAATAATCCACCATTAAATGCATTATTGCTTGCTTCGGAGCGCCCTAAAATGAAAGTGACTACCAGAAGAAAATTTATAAAAAATATGTATATATTAAAAAAGACGAAATAAAATATAAAACAATACCAAAGGAATGATCTTGTATAAAAAAGCTTTGTGTAAAATCTAACAGATATATTAGGTATTTTAAAAAAGTGAAGTAAGGGGTAACCATAATGACTTTAAGGAGAAAACGATAAAAAGGAAAGCAACGGTAATTAAATATTTTAGTTAAAATCACATGTGGCAGATCTATAATATCTTTCCAGTTATTTCAATGTTTTCGACCTAAATTGTTCTACAGCAAAATATTGTTCCGTAACACCTCGTATAAAAACACGTGTCTTCGTTTCTATACCATTTATTAACAATCGAACGTAACTATGGTTACAATAACGACATAATCTTTAGTTATCAATGTCTCGAAGTACACACCACATAAGTCAAATTTATATATCGCAAAAGTTCCATAGTATAGGATGGCATAAAAGTTCTCAATGGATAATTTCGGCGTTTTCGGAAACCGTTAAAAATAATGATAGAACTGGAAAAAATGTAGGAAAATTATTTTAGATAAATTAACAAACTAAATTAAATAATCCTAACTCTTTAAAATTCCCTAACCGAAACACATTTTTAAGAGTTTGTAACATTAATTTAATCCAGACATCACCAGGTTTTCCATCTGTAAAAGTTATTAGAGGGGCATTTTGAATATTATAAGTTTAAACTAATTGTTGATCTCAGTTTTTATTGGTGCAAATCCCAATTTTGCTATGCTACCAAGCTGCAACGCTAAATCGATTTTACTTCAACGGACAGGACTATTTTTTTTTCTATTTTGTGTTTTCTTTTGTGAACATTTCGATGTAACTTGCTAAATACATATATTGAATAACTTAATTTGCGGCTTTTTTGGGATATCTATTGTGTATTTGTAAGCTTTACAAATATACTTTCTTGGCATTTTCCGAGGCATTTTCAAACCTCCCCTAAAATATTTAAATTATGGTGTAATATTTTTACACCAATGGATGACTCATTTTCAACCCTCAATGAGTCTTAAATTTACCCTTTGACTTTCTTACCCCTACTCCCATATTCTGCTTGAAAAATACTAATTTCAAGACTGTCCTACACCTACGTGCAAGCTTTTGCCCGCAACGCGATTTTAGCAGAGTGACTATTTATGACCTGGGTAGTTTTGGTCTTTATTTTTTAGTTAAAAACATATACATATACAAATAAAGGAACCGAGTAATTGTATTCATAAGTGGCGTAACTTTATTTTAAAAAGAAGACCTGTAATAACTTAAAATATTTTTTTTTGTTTTATTCAAGTCTATACCGGTTTAATTATAAATAATTACTGTTGTCATAAATTATATCCTATTCAGTGCTGTTTTTTATTACTGCCCCACCCTTTAATTCCACCCTTTAATTATTTAAATGTATTAATTAAAAATAAATAAATGTAATTGATACAAATATCTTAATGTGACAATTACGAATTAAAACTTTAAGATAACTGCAAAGGGTCATCTTAAAAAAGCTAAGAAGGCGAATTTATAAGTTTTTTAAAATTTCATTTCCATATATAAATAACTAATAATAACAATAATATTTTGTAACATGTGTTAAAATATATCATATAGGTAAATCCGTAAAGAACAATAAGGGTGATATATGATTAAAATTAAGAAAATGGTATTTATTTTTTATATGTTAGAGGTGTCTTAATTTTTACCAAAGAATTGAATATCCTCACTTGACTATTCAAAATAATGCTGTTATTGCTAACGGTTCCTAGTTTTTAAGAAAATGTTATGAAGAAGTATATTATTATATAAATATAAGCAAATAAAAAAAACAATTTGTTATAAAAAGGGTGAAATATGGAAAAGCGTGTTTACGTAAAAAACCTAAAATGTTGTTTTCCCTTTTAAAATAAAACATTGTTTTTTTCGATTTGCCTGTATAAATTACTAAAACATTATTAAATATTTAGCCATATCAGCCCAATAGTTTTGGTCTTTACTTTTTAGTTAAAAACATATACATATACAAATAAAGGAACCGAGTAATTGTATTCATAAGTGGCGTAGCTTTATTTTAAAAGAAGACCTGTAATAACTTAAAATATTTTTTTTTTGTTTTATTCAAGTCTATACCGGTTTAATTATAAATAATTACTGTTGTCATAAATTATATCCTATTCAGTGCTGTTTTTTATTACCGCCCCACCCTTTAATTATTTAAATGTATTAATTAAAAAATAAATAAATGTAATTGATACAAATATCTTAATGTGACAATTACGAATTAAAACTTTAAGATAACTGCAAAGGGTCATCTTAAAAAATAAATAATTGGAAGAGGAGACCTGTGGCACATTTTCTTAAAGCTTCTAAAGTCATTAACTTTACCTAGTACAAAATGATTGTACTCTTATAATTACCTGGATACTTGATTTAAATGAATGTAACTCCAGAGCTTATTAAGTAAGATATACATAAATAATGTGGTAGTTTTTTATTGGTAATATAAAATAAAAAGTGTATTAAAAAAATATACCTTTGTTGTGCCATTTTAAAAATTAATTAGCACTTAAAACTGCATACAGGGTGTTTCAGACCTATGGGATCAAACTTCTAGGGGTTGTTCAGAGCAACAGTAGAAAACATTTAAGTATAGGGACTAATGTCCGAAAAAGTATCACTACGGCACTACAGCCCTAAGATGGGTTAAAATTTAAAAAGACGAATTGCCCAAACAGTGACAGTTTTTCCAGACATGGGTCTCTATAATTAAATATTTTTTACTGTTGCCGTGAATAACCCCTAGAAGTTTGATCCCATAGTTCTGAAACACCCTGTATATTAAAAAATCATTCATTTTATTTTTGAATGTATTAGAGTGACAGATTATACAGATTGTACAACTCAAATCGATTTGACTAACAAAACGATAATCGCATAATCTGGCGCATTGTCGTTCAAGTTGTACAACTGACTGGATGTGATGATGTGCAAAAGTCTACGCACACGGCACCGATTGTCTGTTATACTAACTAATACAACCTATCGTACAACAAGTTGTATAATATGTGGACCGATTAAGCTCTAACTTGAGTTATAGAAAATTTTAGGAATTCCAGTACTAGTACTAATTCATAATTTATAAATATAATTTTTGGATGCTGTAGGACATGAACAACAAAAAAACAATCTAAAAAGGACGTCTTGGACTTTAATTTTATGCAATCATTTTGCCATTTTAGATCGAAAGCTGACTGTCACTTTAACTAACATACTAGATACAAAGCTATAATTTTGTTTATAAAAAATGTATTAATAGTCAAATATAAAAATTAATTTTATGCATTGATAATGCAATGGCAAAACGTATTTTTATTATTATAAGTATTTTTCAAAAATTAGGAAATTTTTATACATTACTTTTCATTACTCAATTACATTTTTGCAAAAATGTATAAAATTGCTTGTTTAACAGTAAGTGTTTGTAAGTAATGGGTTATTTGGAGGTACGTTTTTTAAAAAATTAAAAAAAAACTATAAGTATGAAATTTATTAAAAAATATGTTTATTATACGAAAGAACCAATTATTTTTTATAGATTATGCCTTTTAAATATTGGCCCTGACTGCGCCTAACATAGACTGTTCTTAAAATTCTATTTCTGATGAAGCGTTAAAGCATTTCAACTGGTATTTGGCGAATGACGCGACTTTTTTAGCTCTTGCACAGGTTAAATTTTGTGTGTTTTTGACCAAGATCCTTACATAAAACACCGCAAGTTGTAACATATGTCCAGACGGCGTCAAAAATTCGTCAGGATCCTCGCGAACACTTGCAGCTACTGCTGCTATATTTTCTGCACTACGTGCTGCATCTGGTCTATATATTTGGTCAAGAATTAATTTTAAAAATTGTTTGAATTTTTGTGATGGTACAGCGAATATGTTGATCGGTAGGCCAATTACGCGTGGACCATCGATTGCCCGAAGCGCATTAATCACATTCTTCGGAGAATTGTGATTTTCATAATACAGTTAAACAAGTTTAAGACGTTTCGCCGGGATATGTCTTTTTATAATGAATTGCAAAACAACATTTAACACAAATACCATAAGAGTTTGAAATTTGGACGATCTTATTCATCAAAAAATACCTATTGGAAAAAGTACCTCTAAATAAATAACTCGATACTATTGTGGTCAATATTTTAAATGCTGAAGTAAATATTGTCGAAGTCCCCTTTAACAATATAATTAAAAAGTGTTTGTTTAAAAAAGACTTGTCCATATTTTATCAATTTTTTTTAAGTATGTTAATTGTGAAATCCCTATTATTATTATTTTATTTGTTTAAAACCGATACACAGCATCAAAACACAAAAAATATTAAATAAAATAAAAATACTCCACCTTATAATTTTTACTGCACGTTTTTCTTTTATTTTTTTTTTTATCTTTTAACAATCCAAGAAAAAGCCTATATTATAAACGTTCGTGGGTGTCTCAAGCGAGGTAAGAGGGAGTTTGTTGACACGGAACCCAAATACCTGACTATTTAGGGGAAAGAAAAACCTTTGCGGTCAGCAGGTTCTACATTCATAAAACTCTAGTGTGTTTTGGTCCGCTAGGGGCTCATTTTTTTGTTTTTTCTAATAAATACAATAAAACATATATACTTTAATTGAAAAAAATTGAGAACTCGTACATTTTGTTACTTTCGTCAAAAAATTAATATTATTTACACTATTTGTAATTAAAAAAATCATTTCAGTTTTAAAGCATTTATAAATGTAAAAGTTGGATTACAGTTTTTCTCTGGATGGGTAATGCAAGAGAACAAATCAAAGATTTTTTTAAATTTTAAATTAGCATTTTGGAAAAACTGTTTGCATGATACAAAACTAAGTAATACAAAATTTTACTTCGATTGGTTTATGCAGAGCAAGTTATAACTAAAAGTTAAAAAAATGACATAGGAAAAGATAATTTTATTATTTAAAAAAAATGGAACAAAATTGTTGCGGAAAATTAAATTTTATGTTTAAATTTAAATTTAAAGCAATAAAGTAAAAAAAAGTTGTTGGCAGAGATGTTCTCTTGTCACCATCCCCGACGCACTAGATACCTGTAATTCAACTTTTACATTTAAAAATGTTTAAAAACTTTTTAAAATATTAAAAAAAATAAAATTACAATTTAAATAAATAATATTTTGTGTCTTTAACTTTTTTATTTGAAGTATATATTTTTTATTGTATTTATCAACCAAAAAACCAAAAAAAAAAAAAATAGGCTCTTGGCGAACCATTTTTAATAAGAAATTAAAAATTGTCATTTTTGTTATAAAGTAAGTTTTTATAAGAACGGCTGCATATTTGTTAATTAAAAAAATATATTATATTTAGAATATTAAAAAGTATATTTGATCCAACTTTTACCCTAATCAAACTCTTTTTGTTAAAGATAAAAATTAAAAACCGAAAAACATTTTTTTCACTTTTCTCAAAAATTTTGAGGTTAGAGTAAAAATAGTTATTACATAAGTTGTAGATTTTTTATAATGTTGACAACGTTAACATTTAACTTTTTTAATAGAATGTAAAGTTTAGCTTTAAATTGCAAAATAAAACATTTTTACCTTTAAAACCACCCCTAACGCATAATTTTGGTCCGGAAAAGATTTTCTTACAGAGTTATGATCACCAAACAAAACTATATCATTAGTTTACTATAAAGCATTTTTTTGCAATCAGGTATTTTGCCTGGAGTACAATATTAAAACGCATAGTAAAAATTGTAAAATTGGATTTTAATAAAAACTGCGTTATGATTTTAAGTTTCTCAAATACAAAAAAAATATGAATATCGATCAAAAGAAGACATTTTTCACTGCATGTTTGTAATAATAAAAAATAATAAGTTTTTCCTTATGGTGTATTGCCATTTTTTATTAAAAGTTGAGATGTTTGCTTGTTAATTTTTTCTCCTTTGTTTTAATTTTGTAATCTTAAAAATAATTAAAGGGTTTGTTTTAAAAATAGCTAATGTCAATTGTTTTTACATTTAAAGATATATTCTTTTATTCTATAAGCATGACAATAAAATAACATTGGTTGTTTTTGCAAAAAACCCTTTAATTTTAATATCGATTTAACAGAACTTAATAACTGAATTGACACTTAAGGCAGGGGTTTTTACCTTATCGAGATTTTTTATTTTCCATGGGCTACTTATGGTATTTAACCAAATAAAAGTTTTGAATGTAAAACAGACTTTTCAACAACAGTTAATACCAAGTATGTCCATATACTGTTAAGACCTAGTATTTGATATTTTGATTTTAATGAATTTTAAAGTCAAACGTTTTTTTGCGTTTTTTTAGAATTGTAACTGGACATGTCCCTTTTTAAATGAAAACTCTACATTTATATTGTAGTTTGTACACGCACTTTGTATCAGCAATGGTTGATGATGGTGATAGCAAAATTAATTATTTTAAATTTTATTTTGGCCTCTTACTATAAATATTTAAATCATTGCTAGCGCCAATCTCCTAAAAAGTAAAAGTAATTTATAGACTGTAATAGTAAAAAATTTAAACTGTATTTAACAATGGTGAGGTATTAAAAATATAAAAAAACACATTTTTAAATAGGTATTGTATTACCTAAATTTTTCATGATATAATTTAAATAATTTTATTATAATATATTTTTGATTACAGATTTACCTAACTTACGAGTACGCCATTGATCGGATAAAATATTCTTTTAAAACCTATAATTTTGTAAAAACTTTTCGTTATATATACCAATGCAAATACTTTTTTCTCATTTAAAATGACTGCGACCGTGGAAAATCAACTGTTTAAGTATTGGAAAATATTGTCGATAGTCGGCGGAACTTGGTTAGAAGAATTTCCTGGTAGATCTAAGGGATGGCTTTTCTTATACCGTTGTTATGTTATTATAAATTTAATAATATTTGTCCTAATGATACCAAGTTTTGCTATAGAACTGGTTAAATTAATAGAAGAAAACAGATTATCAAAAGGTAATTAAAAAAAATTAAAATAAAATAAATAGGACCGAATTCCGATTAAAAAGTAACCTTTACCAACCAAGTAACCTACTAAAACTTTTATTTTGTAAAATAATTTTTGAAAACAAAAGTATTCCAAAAATAATATGGTAAATGATTGTATTTTTAAAAACATCCCAAAATATTTGTTAACACTCTGTATAATTCTTACTAATACTTTTTTTATAATCGTGGTAGCATTAATACTTTTTTATTTCATATTTTTGCATTATATTTATACACGAAATTACTTCGCCCTTGTACGAGATATAAAAATAACTTTAAAATAAAAATGTTTTTTCAAATACACTCTTCTTTGACTGATTTTATGATAGTACTAGTTATTAATATACAAGGTGTCTCAAAAACATAATTTTTATTATTAAGTAAGTTTTTTTCTAATGGAAAACCCTGTAAATTTTAACAAATTTGAAAGATGTAATAAATTCTTTATCAAAAATGTATAACACACTATACGTTAATTATTGTTGGTTTTTAAGATATTAGCAGTATGCTATATGGTGTGTAAAGGGATGCCATCCGTCTCGTTATATCGGGACAGCGTTATTAGGCCCTATGTCCCGACTTTCGACATCCCGATTTCTTAACGAAAAGTCCCGATTTACGATATGGAACAATATATTTAATTTTGTGTTTACTCCTTTATCAGCATTAATCAAAATATAAAAGTACTTATTTTTAATTCCTTCACATAATTTTTCAATAATGGCAAGTCAGCGGACCGACGAAAGAAATCGACTGTTGCTAGAATTTTTGAAGCAATTTTGCAATAACACTATAACTTTAAAATGCTGCTGAATTTTATAAATACATATACTATAACACAAAAAGATATAGTGCACCTCTCCCTCCCAAACTTAAACATACCAGAAATTAAACTGGTTACTCATTACCGATTAAAAGTGAAGAAAGAAAATTATATAATATTGTATCTAATAATTATTTTGTAATACTTCGTTCATAAGATTATTTTTGTATCTTGTAAGGGGGTAAAGACGAAGTTATTTCGTGTATAAATAAAGTTTGGATACCCTGTATACCTAAACTAACAAAGCCCTGATCAAAGTTTAAATAAATTCTAGCGTATAAGAAGTAGACGGTAGGTGATAGAGGAGCTTTCCTCCTGAGGAGGTACCATCCCACTTACCCTTCAATGGACCCGTAAAGTCTTAACGGACTTTTCGGGTCCAGGGTGGGTAAGACAGGTTTCCTTTTTTCTTATTTTTTTACCCCAAATGATGGTAGGACACCCGGAAGTAAAATGTTTCGGAGGTAAAATACCCCTTCATTCGGATCTTTGGGCGAGGAGTGCATCCGGGCGGGGCATCATCAAGAATTTTAATTTCCTTTGCAAATATATGTGGGTACCAATATTAACTTCGAACACCATCACCTTAAGTCATCTAATTTCACATATCTTTCTAACGAAAACTCAAATAAGTTATAAAATTTCAACCAGCCACCTTCTGTTCCCAGGCTACGAACTTGTCTTTTCGCCCACATAGTGGCGTATGTGCTTACGTTCGCAACGATCTGGCTTATGCTTAAGTTTTTAATCTTAAATCGGGTAGGCCCCATGATACAAAGAAATACAAGATATGATAAATCGCCGTTCCAATTTCGTCCAATTTGCGCATTACGTCATGCGGTTATTTAAATTTGAATATTAACATGGGGGATATAACTTAATCGTATTTAGTAATACATTATAAGGTTAAGGAGCGTTTAAATGAATTTCTATTGACATTCTTAGTGCCCTGGAACCTAAAAGTCGTATTTTTTTAACCAAGTAAAGTTAATTCCATTACAGTGCCAGTTAGAAAGAATAATTTTGCAGAGTGTATCATAAAAAAATTGTCATTTCAACGCAAACATTTGTTGCACAAAGCTAATTTAAACTTAGTTTTACTGAACCCTAGGGTCAAAATTTTAAACATACATTGCTGTCAGTGTCAAGAAATTATAGGAAATTGAGATTTTACGAAAAGTTCAAAAACCTGACCTCAGTTTAGTAGAACTGCCTTTAAACCTGCTTTCAACAACTGGGCCTTGTGGTTCCTATGTTTTAATGGGTGATTATATTACCATTGATAATAAAAAAAAATACTTTTTGGTATACAGTTTATTTACAACTAAATACAGAGTTATGCGAAAGTATAGGAAAGGACAAATAACTTATATTATTATTCATTTTTTTGATACCTAACTAAAAGAAAATGAATATAATTGCATTTCATAGGTTTCAGACCATGCAGAACTTTTTATAAAGATTTTTTCGTAGAATTTATAATAAAATAGTTTCCCATATGTAGCAAATTAAGGCGAACACACTGTACAGTGTGTCCCAGGGAAGGTGTTAGAAGAGGACAATATGACCAAAAATCTTGGAATTTTTAAACGTCCTTTTGAGAAAAGTGGTCGCATGGTCAAAAACTAATAAATACAATATTTTACTCCGATTGGTAATATACAGGGCTAGTTATAACTGAAAATATAAAAAATTGCCAAGAGAAAAGTACCTTTATTTTTAAAACTAAGACAAAATTATATAAGTAAATGTTGTAGAGATTTAAATTTTATGTCAAAATTTTAAGGAAAGTAAAAAAACAATTTTGGTTATTTTTTACAGAAGACATTAACACTTTTTAAAATACTTGGCTAAAGGAAGCGAATTAGAAAAAATTACCCATTTAATTTTTTTAATTTCGCTCCCTATTTCTTATTGTATAAGTTGAAATGTGTAATTTAAAAAATAGACAAATACATTTTTTTACTCTTATGCTTTAACTTTAAATATTGACATAAAATTCAATTCTTTACAACATTTACTTATACAATTTTGTTCTATTTTTAAAAATAAAAGTAGCTAGCTTTTGGGAATTCTGGGGTTTGTACAGGAGTATCCCAAGAGTTTAAATTTTAGGTTCCTTTTGTAACAACTCTCCCCCAAATATTTGGAACAAATCCGCGAGTTTTTACCGTTGCCCTTGTCAGCCCGCTTACACGCACCATTGTTTAATAAGATTCTCGTCCTTCGGAAATCGAAAAAACATTAAACTCTTAACAAAATATTTGCTTTGATAGTCTGTGCTACATCCAACTACCGCAGACCGCATTTTGAAAGTAGAAATTCTTTAAAAACCTCTAAAAACCAGGAATTAAATCACACAACAACACAAAACAAATGACTTTACTTGCCTTTCCCGCAAATATTACTATTCACGTGACGTCACACGGCCTGGCTCCACCCACAATGCGCAATGTCATATCTTGTATTTCTTTGTATCATGGATAGGCCCGATATCCTCTGGCTTTAACTTCCCTTAAGGTCTTCTACTAAATTTATCCGCTGTTTGTACCGGTCCTATCTAAAAATTTCTATGTCGAATTCTTTGACATTCTTTCCACAAAGGTCAATTGCATAATTTCCTAGTTTTTATGGGATGAAGTAATCGTGCTTGGCGACTTTGATGAGGATTGGCTAGGCTCTTCAAAAACTGACCCTTAAGGCAGAGCAGCCGAAATCTTCGCGGTCAGTAACTTTCTTACCAACCTTATTATGGAACACACTAACTTTCCTAGAGTCTTCAACCCCGAACTCTATTAATCATGTGTCACAGCTCCACTAGGTCGCTTAGATCATACCTTAGTTACTATATCTTATTCTGCACATCCCGAGTTAAATGAATGCATGCCACCACGCACCGTTTGGCACTACAACCCAGCCGAGAGGATGTCCTGAGGGACGTCTTTGCCACTTGAAATTCAAGTTGTACAGCGTAAAATTTGCTGAAAGTTTTGTTTTAATTTTTTCTTATGCGCTTAAGATAGAGGGCGGAGAGCCCGCAGCGCTCAGACATTTACTATGATACAAGGCCAATGGTAAATTCCGGCGAATAATACCTTGTATCATAGCAGTAGCGCAGCATGCCTTGTAGGGGCCCCGTATCACAAACAGGTAAGTAGGTCCCAAAAAAAATCAATCCATTTCAAATCTATTCTTTTCCTTAATTTAGCATCACAAACAGAATAGGAGGCCCCCAACAAAAGTGTTGAAGACCGAAAAAAGTTCCCCACTGGCAAAATCCACTCCTTTTTTTATGTCAACATTGCTTTTTATACAAATAATTTTTCCTTACACACATTTGGGGCCCCCGTATCGTTAATATGGCTAATACGGCGGTTGCTAAGCCCCTGTATTATAGTTAATTGTTTTTATATAAAATATAATTTTATAATATTTATTTTTCAATACATAGTATGTAATTAAATTTTACATATACATAGGTATAAATAAAAATAAATGATTATTTGGCTTTTCTCCAGAATTCTTATACTTATTTATTTAATAAAATAATGATTTTTAAGTTATCTGGTAAAATAGTTTAAGTGCTACCCTCATCTGAAGATGACCAACTAACCTTACATGCCTAAATCCAGATTCTTTTTCAGATTTAGCCGGTGAATTTTATAAAAACAAAAGGATGGCGTACCTATGGGCTCTCCAATTTCTCCTTTATTGTCGGAAATTTTTATGGCTCATTTTGAAAAAGAGTTTTTGTTTAACTCTAATAACCCAACTAATTAAACACATTTTTTATTGGAAAAGATATGTAGACGATGTTTTTTGCATTTGGGAATAGCACAGAGAGTAAATTTAGATAAGGCTTTAAATTTTTCTAAACTCAATAAATAACAACATTCAGTTCACTATGGAAAAAGGAAATAAAAATGAGATAAATTTTTTGGATATAAACATTAAAAATATTGACAACCACATTGAATTCGATATTTACAGAAAACCAACGACGACAGACACGGTAATAAATTACGCATCGAACCAATCATGGAAAATAAAACTATCTTCTTTTCATAGTTTAATTCACAGACTTGTCACTTTCCCATTAAGTCAATCAAATTTTAACAAAGAACTCTGCATTATTAAACAAATAGCAAGAAACAACGGATATAAAGAATCACTTATTGATAAATTGTTAACAAAGAAAAAACAAAAGTTAATTGCTAAAGAGTTTTATAGTATTACAGAACCTAAAAACAATAATTTTAAGTTTATCAATTATATACCAAACATCAGCAATAATGTATCCAATAGGCTAGATAAGTTAGGCTGTAAAACTGTGTCTGTAAATAAGAGTAACCTAGGTAGATTATTAGTTAACAATAAAGACAAAACAGAAAAATTAGATATGTCAGGGGTTTATAAAGTTAATTGCGCAGACTGTAATGCGGAATATATTGGTCAAAGTGGAAGGAGCATAAAAAACAGAATAAAAGAACACAAAACATCAATTTTAAATGGTTTAAAAAACACAGGCATTTCAACACATTGTATAGAACAAAACCACTTTATAGATCTTAATAATGTTAAACTACTCCATAGAGAAAACAAAGGTAAAAAATTAAATTTATATGAACAACTAGAAATTAAAAAATCACTTATAGACAATACAACTCTTTCTACCAATGATCAAATAAATTTCGCAGATATGCCAATTATAAATAAATTTATTACCACATCTGGGCCGCATAATAAAACCCCTAATAATATTTTATAGACCTTTTTGGGAAAAACGTGTTAAATGGTTCTGTTTGTAAATATTTCTCTTTTTTAAATTTAGTATACGAAGTACTCTTGATGAAGCCCTAGAAAGGCGAAACAATTGTAGAGTAATGCTCTAATAATTTTTGAAACATTAAAAAGCAATTTTTCCTGTCCTATACTTACACTTAAACAAAAATAATAATTTTATTAAAAAGAATATATTATTAGTACTATAATTTTTTAATTAATTGCCTTTTATAATAATATTTTATTATTATTGCAAGATCACACTAGCTCCTTAAATTGTTTAAAAGTGTATTTTTTAATAAATATTAACATCTGTATTTTTTAAAAAAGCCAAATTATGTTATATTTAAGTTGATATTCCCAGAAAACAAAATAACTGACATACTGTCCACGGATGGATTAAAAATTCTTTACAATAGTTTTTGCTTTTAAAAAAATGGGATTTACGAAGAGAAAATGTTGATTTAGTATGCAGGGTTCGCAAACACTTAATTAACATTGTTTTTCTCCAAGAGTAAACTACCTTTATTTTTCATTTTTGGCACAATGTTATGGAAAAAATTATTTAGAATAATGCTGTTAAGTGATAAAAACCGTAATACAATTTTTTATTGAACATATGAATAATTTAGCAAAAACGTCTTGAATTCATTCTTTTATAGCTTAAAAATTGTATTGTGTAGACATTTGAAGAAAGCAGGTGTTTGAAAATCAAATTATAAACTTTTATAAGGTCATTTTATTATAAAAGTTTAAAATAATTTATTTTTGATAACTTTAAAATTAGTTTAATTAAACTTCGTGATACCCCTGTAACATCAATACAGCAATTTAAACTGCTATTTTAAATAAATTTTCTAAATGATATTTTGCTTAAAAATAAAAAATAAAGGTAGTGTACTCTTGAAGAAAAATCATGTGTTTTAAGTTTTTGCGAACCCTGTATACAATATCCCATTTTTCTTTACAAGCAAAAATGTTTATAAAGAATGATTTTTTTGAAAAATAAAATTTTGGTTCATTTTCCCTCTTGTTATAACCCCATCCGTCGAGAGTCTGTATATACAATAACTATATAGATAAAAACTTTGGACTTTTTTTAAATCCCGCATACACCATGTACATTATCTTACCGTCCTCGAATTCAATTTTTTTCTTCAAAAAAATGTTACATGAGCTATGGCTATTTTCAAAAATATTAGAATTATTAATTTCTAAAAAATTAACTGCATGCCAATTAAGGCCGACCGCAAACATCAGATTTTGATACGATTAGTCATTCCGACTTTTCTACGTTGTCATTGGTTGTATTTAAAATATAGAATGTCACAACCAATGACAATATAGCCCTTCTAAGACGTACCGACTAATCGGATGAAAAAAACTGTTTGCGGCAAGCCTTAAAGTATTATTTGAAAATGAAAATTTGCTACATAAAACGTAACAGAAAAAAATAGGGCTACAAAACTATACTCTGTTTACTAAATAATAATTGTAGTAAGGCTAGATTACGATTTTTAAATTTCTTGGTAATATTGCGAAAAACCTGTAGCATTGTTGCCGTCTTAGTTATTTGCGATCTAGGGTCAAACGGACACCCTGTATTTTGTGCTATCCAAAACCAAAACCAAAGAATTATTTAAATCGGGGAAAAAATAGTATGTAAGGCATATTTCCGGACTCTTGGTGATTGCTGGACTCCTCCATCGTCCAGAAATATGTGGCATTTCCTACACGTTACATAATATACCATTTTATTTACTAACAGTGGAGAATTATTAGAACACCTTTTTGTTGGAGTGAAAGTCTCATTTTAATAATATTTTTATAACACTGTTAACACTATAGCGTAACAACAAGGAATTGTATCCGCAGTTGGTTTCTTGTGAAACATTTTTTAAATATTAATACTAAATAGGAAAAATTGCTTTTTAATGTTTCAATAATTATTAGAGCATTACTCTACAATTGTTTCGCCTTTCTAGGGCTTCATCAAGAGTACTTCGTATACTAAATTTAAAAAAGAGAAATATTTACAAACAGAACCATTTAACACGTTTTTCCCAAAAAGGTCTATAAAATATTATTAGGGGTTTTATTATGCGGCCCAGATGTGGTAATAAATTTATTTATAATTGGCATATCTGCGAAATTTATTTGATCATTGGTAGAAAGAGTTGTATTGTCTATAAGTGATTTTTTAATTTCTAGTTGTTCATATAAATTTAATTTTTTACCTTTGTTTTCTCTATGGAGTAGTTTAACATTATTAAGATCTATAAAGTGGTTTTGTTCTATACAATGTGTTGAAATGCCTGTGTTTTTTAAACCATTTAAAATTGATGTTTTGTGTTCTTTTATTCTGTTTTTATGCTCCTTCCACTTTGACCAATATATTCCGCATTACAGTCTGCGCAATTAACTTTATAAACCCCTGACATATCTAATTTTTCTGTTTTGTCTTTATTGTTAACTAATAATCTACCTAGGTTACTCTTATTTACAGACACAGTTTTACAGCCTAACTTATCTAGCCTATTGGATACATTATTGCTGATGTTTGGTATATAATTGATAAACTTAAAATTATTGTTTTTAGGTTCTGTAATACTATAAAACTCTTTAGCAATTAACTTTTGTTTTTTCTTTGTTAACAATTTATCAATAAGTGATTCTTTATATCCGTTGTTTCTTGCTATTTGTTTAATAATGCAGAGTTCTTTGTTAAAATTTGATTGACTTAATGGGAAAGTGACAAGTCTGTGAATTAAACTATGAAAAGAAGATAGTTTTATTTTCCATGATTGGTTCGATGCGTAATTTATTACCGTGTCTGTCGTCGTTGGTTTTCTGTAAATATCGAATTCAATGTGGTTGTCAATATTTTTAATGTTTATATCCAAAAAATTTATCTCATTTTCATTTCCTTTTTCCATAGTGAACTGAATGTTGCTATTTATTGAGTTTAGAAAATTTAAAAACTTATCTAAATTTCTCTCTGTACTATTCCAAATGCAAAAAACATCGTCTACATATCTTTTCCAATAAAAAATGTGTTTAATTAGTTGATTATTAGAGTTAAATAAAACTTTTTCAAAATGAGCCATAAAAATTTCCGACAATAAAGGAGAAATTGGAGAGCCCATAGGTAGGTCCTTCGTAAATTCGATAAATTGAAAAGAATTTTTATTGAGTGCGGAGACTGAAAATTAATTAAATCGGGTAGTATCTTACTTAATTCTTTTGCAAGTTTATAACAAGGACGTTAACATATGAAATGACCGGTCTAATTCTTTGCAAAGCAGACAAAGGTAACACGGTTACAATTTTAACTAAAATAGACTATATTAATAAGGTAGAACATTTATTAGAAGACAGCAATATAATTAAAATACCAAATGACCCCACAAACAAACATCAATCTGAAATTATTAAGATACTTAAAGATAGTCCCATCATCACACAAAATCAACCATATAAGCTTAAAGTAATGAACCCTTCGACACCTCTATTATATGGTTTACCAAAAATTCACAAAGAAAATAACCCCATTAGACCGGTCATTTCATATGTTAACGCTCCTTGTTATAAACTTGCAAAAGAATTAAGTAAGATACTACCCGATTTAATTAATTTTCAGTCCCCGCACTCAATAAAAAATTCTTTTCAATTTATCGAATTTACGAAGGACCTAACGATTCCAAACAATTCAAAATTAGTTTCTTTTGATGTAAAAAGTCTTTTTACCTCAATTCCAATAAAAGAAGTTATAGAAATTTTAAATAACTTAATCGGTGCTTCTAACTTAGATATTAAAACAAAAACAGAATTAAAAATGCAGTTCGGACATGCCTAAATCAAAATTCTTTTAAATTTAATGGTGAATTTTATAAACAAAATGATGGCCTACCTATGGGCTCTCCAATTTCTCCTTTATTGTCGGAAATTTTTATGGCACATTTTGAAAAAGTTTTATTTAACTCTAATAATCAACTAATTAAACACATTTTTTATTGGAAAAGATATGTAGACGATGTTTTTTGCATTTGGAATAGTACAGAGAGAAATTTAGATAAGTTTTTAAATTTTCTAAACTCAATAAATAACAACATTCAGTTCACTATGGAAAAAGGAAATGAAAATGAGATAAATTTTTTGGATATAAACATTAAAAATATTGACAACCACATTGAATTCGATATTTACAGAAAACCAACGACGACAGACACGGTAATAAATTACGCATCGAACCAATCATGGAAAATAAAATTATCTTCTTTTCATAGTTTAATTCACAGACTTGTCACTTTCCCATTAAGTCAATCAAATTTTAACAAAGAACTCTGCATTATTAAACAAATAGCAAGAAACAACGGATATAAAGAATCACTTATTGATAAATTGTTAACAAAGAAAAAACAAAAGTTAATTGCTAAAGAGTTTTATAGTATTACAGAACCTAAAAACAATAATTTTAAGTTTATCAATTATATACCAAACATCAGCAATAATGTATCCAATAGACTAGATAAGTTAGGCTGTAAAACTGTGTCTGTAAATAAGAGTAACCTAGGTAGATTATTAGTTAACAATAAAGACAAAACAGAAAAATTAGATATGTCAGGGGTTTATAAAGTTAATTGCGCAGACTGTAATGCGGAATATATTGGTCAAAGTGGAAGGAGCATAAAAAACAGAATAAAAGAACACAAAACATCAATTTTAAATGGTTTAAAAAACACAGGCATTTCAACACATTGTATAGAACAAAACCACTTTATAGATCTTAATAATGTTAAACTACTCCATAGAGAAAACAAAGGTAAAAAATTAAATTTATATGAACAACTAGAAATTAAAAAATCACTTATAGACAATACAACTCTTTCTACCAATGATCAAATAAATTTCGCAGATATGCCAATTATAAATAAATTTATTACCACATCTGGGCCGCATAATAAAACCCCTAATAATATTTTATAGACCTTTTGGGAAAAACGTGTTAAATGGTTCTGTTTGTAAATATTTCTCTTTTTAAATTTAGTATACGAAGTACTCTTGATGAAGCCCTAGAAAGGCGAAACAATTGTAGAGTAATGCTCTAATAATTATTGAAACATTAAAAAGCAATTTTTCCTATTTAGTATTAATACTAATATGTTTAAACAATTTGTATTTTTATTCCCTACTTTTATTATCTATTTAAAAAGACTGTACAGAGGGTTAAAAGGTAATTAAGTTTAATATATTATATGTGACTAAGGGTGTGTTTATGTCGGAGAGGTTTTCAGCGAGGTTAATAGCGCGGCTCGATAGAAGCATCCTCATGTTACTGTTTCTTTTCCTCACATTGCCTATGTGTTAGGTTATTTAGCTAAACCGGTATCTGAAATGTAATTAAATACTATGTTATAGTTATTAAATATTATGAAATGTTTATTTTATACATTATTTTAATAAACTCTATACTTTATTAACGGTATTATTCGCCGGAATTCATCATTGGCCTTGTATCATAGTATATGGCTGAGCGCTGTGGGCTCTACGCCCTCTATCTTAAGAATGGTAAAGCGCATAAAAAGATATTTAAAACAAAACTTGTAGCAAATTCTACGAAATACAACTTTGATTCTTAGTGTAAACATCATTGAAATAGTAGAAACTGAAATAATCGCAAAAAGATTTTTTTTGACATTTGACTTTCAAGAACTAACGACGCAAACACGAGATTTTATGTGACTTGATACGACATAAGGTCAGACCACACATAACCGTACCAAGTCCGATTTTACGGTGATAGAGAAAAGTGGGACAAATTAATTCGGAAAAGTCAAAAGCACTTTTCGTGCCCTCAAAAATATACAACGCATTTTTGTCAAGATAAGTCTATTGTTTTATGTATGTATGTATGTATATGTTATTGTTTAAATAAAACAGATATTTCTTCTTATCTCTGTTCCCTTTTTTCAAATTTTAAGTAAGTATAGGTAAAGATCTGGCCACACATAACCGCAACGATGTTCCACAAGACCTGCATCGTAGCACAACCCTGTTTTGCATAGACAAGATTATTGTGTCTCGTACGGTCTAAAACATGCCCAGCAAATAAAATCGTACGTGGATCAGATAGCGCAGATTTTTCCCAAGCCAAGCTTTAAGTTTACAGGCGTCACCTTTGATTTTTGTTTATTACGTATAAAAATTAAAAGTTAGTGGTTAAAGGTTCCTGGTAAAAACAAACAATACAAGAGAAAGTGATTTAATAAGTAATAAAAAGTGTAAAATTAATTTTTTTGTTACATCTCGTGAATATATTTTTTGTTATATAAGTTTTTTTAAACTAATATTTCGAGAAATCAAATAAAATAATGTTTGTTTACTTGTTAAAATGTGGTGCGGGGTATGTGGTCGGGCACGGAGCGGTGATATTAAGCCTACGGCATTTCTTTACAATGGTACATTTCAAAGCCGAGACACGTCGGTGCTACGGTGTAAGATTCGGTGTGGTTATGTTTAGTTAAACCTTAAAACTGTGTTATCCCTTTTGTAAGGATTTTTTATTAATTTATACCTACCTTATAACAGTAATAGTTTTGACCACCAAAAAGTACTTCAAGTATCTGTATCTTAGCTGATACAGTCGTGCAAGCTTTGGACTGGGACACTCTAGCTCTACTGATTTGCATTTTATCTATTGTGTATTATGATTTGTATTATCTATTGTTTTAAGACACTATTTTAATATACTCCAACAATGCAAGTTATCTCTGGTATTACCATTAACGTTGTCAAATGCTATTATCACCAGCTCTCTATATCTAATTGTAAAATAGCTATAGGCCAGCCGTTTTAAATGCTTTGAAAAAACCTCCAGAAATACTAAATACGTTTTATTAAAAAAACCTTCCTATAACATCAAAGGTAACATATTATTTATCAAGCACAATGTAAAACATTCTATATTTATCCATTTACTTAAAAAAATTAATAAAATTGAATTATTTTACAAAGTTTAGATATAATGAGAAACCTAAAGATAAAAAGTGGAGGCGTAAGTAGGCAAGAGGTACATTTTAAAGTCTGTATGAAATGTTTCGTTCCACTTTAATGTTTAAGTATTTTTTTGCGGTATCTTTTAAAAAATGGCGTAGTTTTCATCAGGGACATTATAAAAATAACTACTGCATCTAAACATCGTGCTTAATAACCTTAATTTGTTTTTTGCAATGCAGTGAAAAAAATATGTAAAGCGTTAAAAAGATTTGTTTTTTAATTTACAGAAAGATTTAAAATTACTAAAATATGTTATTTTGTAAAAAAATTGGTAATTAATATTTCTGCAACTACTTACTTTGGACACTTTAAATTAAGAAAAATACAAATTATCTTAAAGAAAATATTATAATAAAAAAAGTATACAGGTAAAGTTAAGTCCATCCATGGACATACTTTATAGCTAAAGCTGTTTAACTAGATTGTTCTAATAAAAATACTTTTTTTAAGCAATGGAAAATATATCAAAAATGATATTTGTCGCACTGTTATTTCTAAAATGTATTTTAAACCAAAGTAAGGATATAAAGAATTTAGTAAAAATAGCCATTAAGGAGGAATCAAAGATATATGCCAGACAAGAAAATGATGTTAAAGCTATTTACGATCAACATCTACTTTATTGTAAAAAGGTTGTTTTAGGTCTAACGTTTTTGACGTATATGGTTGGAAGCTCCTTAGTTGGTTGCAGTAAGTACAACACTACAAAAATTATTCAAAAATTTATTAATGTTGGTAGAATAAATTATTTTTGTATATTTTTAGGGTGGTTTCTAAAAATCTTATATTTATATACAGTGCATTCCAATTAAAACGAACCACCTCCCATATTTTGGTTATTTGTATACTTATAAAAATCCTGAAATATGTCAATTTTTATTTTTGGGGGACACATTTTTGTGTCAAAATTTTCTTATTAAGGTTATAGGGATATCCCTCATGCTCGCCCTCAATCTTGCCTTCCAGAATGAGTTGTAAAACACGTAGCCTTTAAGAATTATCATGCGTATGTTAATGTTTAGAGTTTTAATTTGAGTTCTTATTTTACAACTATAAACCCCCGTCTAACTAATTATACAGCCAAGGAAACATATTTTATTTACTTTTTCAATAGTGTATCGTTTATCGTGAATTGGGCGTTTATGTTAGTGTTCTTGCTAATGATAATTACTTTAGTTTTCTTCTAGTTTAGTTCTAGGTCATATTCAATTAACGCTTCCACGATATTATCTATAATTCTGTGTAGACCCTCTGCACTGTCTGCCAGCAGTACAGTAATATCCGCATATCTAATAATATTGGTGAGTTTGCTATTAACGGCAATACCGTCTGCTATTTATCCAAGGCCTTCCTAAAGAGCTGCTCGAAATATATATTAAACAATGCAGGTGACAAGATTCACTCCTGTCGAACTTCCTTTTCTATTGCAAAGATGTCGATCAGTTCGTTTTTGAGGCGAAATGTTGCCTTTTGTTAAAGATAAAGGTTTTTACCTTACCGTCTGTTCTCGATGTTTTATCCTCAAATGTATTAATCAGCTTAATGCTTAATTTGTCAAATGCCTTTTCAAAATCAATAAAGCATGCAAATACTTGCAAGCTAAAAGAGATTTTTTTCAAGGCCAACTCGGAATCCAATTGTGCTTCACTGAGATGTTTTGCTAATTTGTTGTAAATGCAAGAGTGAATAATACTAAGGAATATTTTAAATGCGTGACTCATTGGGCTAATGAATCTGTGATCCTTGCATTTCTCAGCGGTTTTTTTTAATTGGACTGTTGGACTGAAAGTTGATTGATATAATATATCGGCCAGTAA
Source organism: Listronotus bonariensis (assembly GCA_014170235.1). Classification (NCBI taxonomy): domain Eukaryota; kingdom Metazoa; phylum Arthropoda; class Insecta; order Coleoptera; family Curculionidae; genus Listronotus; species Listronotus bonariensis. The sequence continues at coordinate 204,607 of JACEGR010000822.1, forward strand.
TGCAATAACAAAATAAGCACTATAGGTCACCCAATCCAAAATGTTCACGTACCAGCATTCGCGTCTTCTTTTCAAACATTGCCTATGAACGATTTTATTTAGCTGATTCTGTATGTTGTTGAGTAGTTTGGTAAAAAAGTGATTTGGGGTCCAACATTTTTTCATGCACGTAACACGTAATACAGTGTTTAATACACATTGTTAGTAAATAAATTTTACAATATAAAACCGATAACTTATTTAAAGATGTTTGTGGAATAGATTTAGATTTTTCGCATGATCTCTATTGTTTTCAGGCATCGAGACCTTAAGGTAGTTGTCGTGGTAACCTTAGAATTTAACAGGCCGACCTGGGTGCGGTTTATATGGAGACCATAACATCCACGAAAAGTCTAAAGATTTTTGAGGGTTTAAATTGTAAAGAAATAAAAAAATATATATGGGAATTTAAAATGTCAAATCGCTTACTTTACCTTTGTTACAAAAAGTTCAAGGATTTCGAAAAAACTACATTATGTAAAATTTTTTATACTATTAAATATTTTCTAAATCGTAAAGTTGGACGTAATTGTTCATTTTCATTTGTTTAAATTGATTGATTTAATTTGATAAACTTAGCTAATAAATGTTAATTTCCCGAAAAAATTATAAAGTTATTTTCGGTGGCAAATTTGTCAAAAAATTAAATAATAATCCATCAAATATTATTTGAAGGATTTTTTTCTTAACTGTCAGAACAATTGCGGTTTAATAAAAATTCTGACCAAAATTCGAGCTGCCATTAGGTGTTTTCGTAATCAGCATTTTATTTTGAACATGATTCTGCCAGAAGATTCCACGAGAATAATTTTTAATACATTGGCGCCCATACGACCTAGTCTATTAGCACTCATTTGACTCTTGAGGTATCTGTAGTACTACTTTAATGCTAAGTACATACATACAGCGTGTCTACGTAAGTTGTTGTCATATGGGGAAGTTTGTTGGTATTTATTTAACGAATAAAAAATATTCCTTATAAAAAGTTTTGTATGGTTCGAAACCTAAAAGCACCCATCAAATATCAAATTGTGTAAGTCATCTAGGAGGTGTGGCCAAAAATGTAATTTCTTGCTTACGTGTAAAGTATCTAAACATTTTTGCTTTCATCGAATTTTTATAAAGGAAAGATGCTTAGAATTTAAAAAATTCTAATAAAATTTTATTTTTTTACAAAAAAAAAAATCTGCAATATTGGTGAAAATTTAGGTTTCTGCATTGGTGCAATACATTTTATAGGTATAAATTGTATGAAACAATTTTAAATAAACTTTTTAAATTTAATGTTATCAAAACTAGAACATGTACAATACACTAATGTACAAACTTAATTTTGTTTTGGATTAAAGCAGAAAAAAATACATTTCTTCTTCTAAATAAACAATTTTTCTTATTTACAAGTAATTGTTAACTCCAAACATATTTTCTTTATGATAGTTTTTGATATTAGCAAAAATAAAGGAACCCTACTCCTAGGCAAGCAGTTTTCAAACCTCGTAGATAACTGATACAATTTAATATCTAATGGTTGCATTTTAGGGTTTAGACCATGCAGAACTTTTTATAAAAAAATCCGAAAATTAATAATAAAAAAGTTTCCCATAAGACGCCAACTTACGTAGACATACTGTATGTACTTTAATATTGTATCTATGGATCTGTTTTCCTTTATAGATATATAAACCATTTTTATTTTTATACGGGTTGTTTTCTAACTATGGTACGAAACTTTAATCATTTAAAAAGTTTATATAGACACATTTCCGGACTTGCTTTGTTTCAAGGATCGGTACTTCATAATTATCCTAAATATCCTTAAACCGATTATGAATTTTCTTACATTTGTTTAATGTAATAAGACGCTTTAAAAGCGCTAACTAGATTGTGTTTATTGGGTTTAGTGCCGTCTCAGTGGGCTTTCCAGCCAATAATATTAAAAAAGGACACCCCTGACTTTTTCCGTGTTTTTTTTTTAATTATAAACTACAAACACAACTTTTTGCTTTCTTTTGGTACGCAGCTTTGCATTCAACAAAAAAAATTAATGCCTCATTAAAACAATCCAAAAGTATCCATAGACAACATGAAATAAAAGAAAAATAAAAAATAAACAATATTAACCTTAGTATATAAGTACAATGCCTAATTTTTGTTAAAAAACACGCCCATCTATGTGAAGGCTAAAATTGTTTATATTTTAATTCTCAGTTTTTATTTTTTGTTGTTTATGGAAACTTTTTAAAATATTTTAAAGAGGGTTTAAGTTATTTCCTGAAAACAAAGCTAAATTAAAAAAAAATTGAAGACCTTAACTACAGTAAAAGTCAGTGAGGTACTTTTTTCCTCCAAAAATATTGACTGTGGTGCCCACTGAGACGGTATGGCACCCAATAAACTTAATGAAGTTAAATATTTAAAGGCGTCTTATTACAATAAATAAACGTACCAAATTTCAATCAAATCGGTTTGATGATATTTAAGATATTTATAAAATGCCGATTTTTTTTTAACTTTAACGCCTTGTATCTCAATTTTTTAAATAAAATAACAAAGGAAATCATTATTTAAAGTTTTGTACTGTACTTAGAAAACACCATTATATATATATATATATATATATATATATATATATATATATATATATATATATATATATATATATATATATATATATATTTTTTTTGTAGGTATTTATGAATCATATCAATATTTTAAAACAGTTCCTCCGGAACTAAGAAATATAACTACCAAACCCTTACCAGCACCGATGTGGTATCCGTTTGATACAAATAAGTATTACTTTTTTCCTCTTTTGCTACAGTCGTTTAATACATTGCAAACAGCTTTTTACAATTCTTCGATACAAGCTTTAATTTACAGTGTTTTTATATTCATTCAGGTGGAGTTAAAAATTTTGCAGCACGATATAAGAAATGTCGATCAAGCGTTTGAAGATAACCAGCAAACTGAAAATATTAACGATTTTACTCTAAAGATGTTGAAGGTGTTAGCAAGCAGGCATCAACAACTGATTGAGTAATACATACATTTTTTATTTTCTTAATTTAGGAGAGGTCCGAAAAGCCCCGCTTAACTAAGCAAATTGGAATATCTGGCTTGCTAGTTCAAACTGACTGATTTATTGTAGTAAAGTTGTAAAAAGTCGGGAGTTAGGGGGTCCCCATATAAAAAACAGGGTTGGAACCCTGAAAATATTTTGAACGTTTAAGAAAATGTATACCATAGCATAAAGAATAAAAATATGCAATGGAAACGCAAGCAAAAATATTAAAACTAAATACCTGACTAGTTTTTTTACAAAAAGTAATAATATTCTACGAAAAACATAAACGTGAAAAAGTTGTGTTAAGTGCAATATTAAAACGGTTCTGATTTGGCCAATTTTTATTAGAAGTTAAACAATATTTAAATAAGTTAAATAACTAAAAAAATACTGATAAAATGAAGACTGCCCAGGTCAAATCTAACTTACTTTAGGATCTCATAAATATTTGGATTTTTTTGCGGTAAAGCCCACAGCCAATCATAACTTTAGTATTGAACTTGGCTCACGCTTTTCACATTTATGTTTTTAGTGAGATTGTAAAATGTCAGTAGCACATAGGTCTCCATTAAAACGGCCCTAATTGCTCAAATATATTTATATTAACCCTTGAACGACACACACGAACTAAAATTTTTTATACATAAATGACAACATGGGTCGCGCATATGACCCCATGAAGAATTATTGGTATTTTAAATTTCAAACAACAAATAACTTATCTAATTTCTTTTGGGTAATTGTTTTATAATTTAACCAATCATTTTGTTATTTGCACATCTTTGTTAGATTCTCATATTTGTTTTTTAAAACATTATGTGTGTGCGGTAAAGTATTAAGTCTTTCAATTTTGTTTGATCGGTCTGCCTTGTGCTTTAAGAAAGGGTACCCTATTTCTACGTAGTTTTTCGTTTGTATGAGTAACTATTTTATGCAGCATGTTAAAATTTTTAAGCTTTCTACTCAGTTTTTGTCCCTTTAGGTTTAGGAAGATGCAAAATTATTTTTTTCCTGTCCGTGTATACTTTAAAAGGGTTTACAGTGCCATCTGTAACCACTGCTTCCATAAATCATTTTTTTGTGGATGTCCTAAAAGTACTTCATCATCACGATTTATTTTTTGTTAGCTCATACCCTATTTCGACTACCTCCGCTTCTTTCTCTTCTTGTTCTTCAGATTCACGTCCACTCAAGTAATAATAATTATTGTCAATAACCTCATTACTTTCTTCATGTCGCCTTTTAATCTCTTTTAGTTCCTTTTAGCTTTAATATTCTTTTAGATAGGTTTTTTTGTTAAGCAAACAACAACACGGGTCGCCGGCTACCCCAAATACCTAAAATTCAGGCAATAAACTTCTGCGGCATACATTATTTGCTGTGGTAATAGTAACAGCCACACGCCTACAAAGGTAGGTGTAGCAGAAATATTATAAATCCGGCTGTCCATGAGAGCGGTTTTCCGCTCGCGGATGATAATTCAGCGTTGTGATTGGTTAGTGCAAATTTAAAATGCTTTTCCCGCCATTTTTGACGCGGATCCGCAAAAAGTTGAAATGAAGTTAACTTTTTGCGTTTTTCACTAGATTGTGCGGATTTTTTAATTTTATAATTAACCAATTTAATAGCCAGGAACTATAACCTTGAACTAGTTGATTACCTTGATGAGTTGTTGCTTGAAGATAAGACAAGGCGTTAAAGATCCATTTTAAATAAAAGACGTGTTATGGACGACATTAACTACACTTATTTTATTTTTTTTACTTCAGTATGATATTTGGCGAAAAAAAGATATTTATCCTACTTTCAATACGACCAAAAAAACAAAAAAGGAGGCACAGGTTTTGGGTTAGAAAAAAAATTTACAAAGAAAAGTTTATAGCAAATAAAAATAGTACCTGCATAATTCACAAAGCACAAAATTAGAAGATTTCTTTATTTTCTTTGCATTACAAAAGTGGATTTTTACATAATTACATCCCACAGACAGATGATGATTGACATCTAGTGATCTTCACAACCGTAGTATCAAATTCTAACATAAAATCACCATATTCAAAACAAAACACTTTAATATTTTCCGCTACAATAGACGTGTCAGCGGATTTTCTGCGTATAGTTTTAATACGCAGGCGGAAAACCGCTCTCATGGACAGTCGGCTTAAGACAACTGCTGCAAAAAAACCTTAAATTTAATTTGGTGGGTCACGGGCTACCCCGTGTTGAAAAAAAATGAGATATATAAAAGTTGTATTTTTATTTGCTTATTTTAAAGAAAGCATAGAAATGTTACCCTGATTAACGCAGTTAGTGGAGTACCGTTTTTTCTCGGAATATTCTTTCAGTTGCTGCTCGAGACGCCACTGAACCTATTAACTGTAACTAAGTTTTGTAATAAATTATATCCCAAATGCCATAAATATTATTGCAAAATTATAACTATATTGATACTTTAGATATTTAAAAAACAAATTTATTTTTTAAATGTTTAATACACTTCATCTTGACAACCAGGAATTTGCGGGACCATGTTTTTATGAACTGTTTTTAACTTTAAGAAGTAGAATTTACCCTAAAATTTTCTTAACAAATATTTATGCCACCCTGTATATTTTTTAACAAATAATATTTTGACGAATTTACAGGAAGTTCAATTTGTAATTGGTTATCATTTTAAAAACAATAGAATATAAAAAAATACGCTACTGCATTTTACGTAAAACCTAATGTAAGAATCCGATTTTACTCTGAGTCAACTTAGATAAAAGAGGTACCTTGCTTTCCGAAAGAAGGATTTCAGGTTAACGAAAACCTCTTGGTCCTATGTTTATTAATATCTAAAAAACCGGCAGTTGCACTAAGACAACCTGTAAATTTGTCCTGTGTTAATATTAAATTTATTGTAGGTGGGTCAAACAGTTTAATAATTCCATGAAATATTTGCTATTAATTGAGTACTCAGTATCTTCTATGATACTGGCGTCAAATTTAATTCAAGTAATTTTGGTAAGTACCAAATACTTCATTTTTTTTTTAAATTTTGCCCTTCTATCTGAACGTTTAGGCCTCTGACACGATACTAAGCGTCAGCGGCCAGCGTAGAGCGGAAAATTTGAGAGCGCTGTCTTTGATCTTTATGCGAGAATAAAAGAACTTGTTTTTTAATTAGCCACTCGACGCTGACGCTGGTTATCGTGCCCAAGGCCTTCTGGTTTCACCAACTATTGACAGGGACGCTGGGTAACATTGCATATACTTGTCGCTCCAGTTTGAAGTAGGCATAATGACACTTCCTTAGATCAGCAATATACCTGATCAAACCTTGTTAATAAAATAGTTCGATATTTAATGTAGCAGTACGTTTTTAAGCTACGACATAAACTTGTATTTGTTTTTAATGGAAACTATAGCTGACAATGATATTTTAAAAAGTTCTTTTTATACGTTTTTACCGATGTATACCATGATGTACTTTAAATAAAAAATAACTTAGTTTTTGACATAATTACTTTTAAATTTGTTTTTAAACGGTTTAAAAAAAAGAAAGTTATTAATTCGCCTGTATGTTTTTTTGTGAATGTATGTTACGCGATTACTCCGTCCGTTGTGGACCAATTTCGTTGATGACTTGACAAAATGGGTAAATTTTACCTCAAGGTTGTCTAATCTCCCTTGAAAGAAGTACCAGTAGTTTTGACACCTGTAATTTGGTTGGTTGGAAGAGCTACATACGGTCATGAAAAACTGTCACATTGGAGGAAAGGGGGTCATGGTTAGCTCTGGTTGGTTAAATCTTTTTTGTTTTTTTTTTTTTGATTTGCTTTATAAAGGAATAAAAAAATATGGACCCCTCCAATGTGACAGTTTTGCCTGACCGTCTGTAACATTTCAAACCAATCAAATTACACGTCCTTGTAGTAGTAGTCCCTGAAAGAGGTACTGAAAGTGTTTTAGTGTATGTACGAATAATTAGCAATAATAATAAATTATAAAATAAAAATAAACTAATAGCAAAAATATACACTTAAAATTAAAAATTAAACTCACTTAAAAAAAGTTAAAAATCATAAATTAAAAAAAAACTGCTAAATGTTAACAACTAAATAAGCATAACCTTTTTATACTTTAATACTATATGCTATTACCTGATCAATTTTTTTTTAAATAAATATTTTAAAATTTTTAGTGTGTAAAATTAATAAACAATGACTTTTCTTTTTATCTTATTCAGTATTATACACATGTTTTACATAATTTTAAATACATTTAAAATAACTAAAGATAAGTACTAACTTTTAAAAATAAAAATATTTAAGTTGTTATTTTAAGGGTTTTTAAAACGCTTAACGAGATAATATTGGTATTTTTAAATGTATTTAACTTTAAAAACAAACCAAATTAAATAGAAAAATAACAAAAACTAAAAATAATTTACAAGTAGTAATCAATTTAATTACCGAATTTATAACAATAATAAATGCAATAAGGCTTTAAATTTAACTAAGTTAAAAGAAGAAAACACTACTGTTCAAAGATTATATAAAACTTCACTATTATTGCCTAAACCCATGCTATAATCTTTTTAAAAGCAAATGTTGCCTTTCGGACACAAGGCCTATACTTTTTTTTTTATCATAAATACTTATTAATATGAAAAGTGAGTCTCATAAGCATATGAGAGTTAAAATATTTATCGAAAAGTCTGTGAAAAACAGGAAAGAAAATTTCAAATATACAAGTTTGCTTGTCTCGCGGCCAACTAGAAAATCACACAAATCTAAAATTTATTATGTCCAAAATTAATTTTTCGATGAAAGTATATCCCGATATGCATCGTTGAAAAGCTTATAAAAAGGCATTTTTAAAAATGTTATAGCCAACTATGGTTTCCATTAAAAAATAGCAAATTTATGTCGTAGCTCAAAAACAAACTACTACATTAAATATCGGATTACATCTTTCTATTGGAAAGATAATTATTTACGAGTTTTCTATTTACACCTTTTTTTTTTTTATTTCAATATTGATTGAGCTACAGAGAAATTCTTTTTACATTTAACCCTGTCTATAGCTGCCACGGTTTCTAAAATCTCTGTACTAAACATCAAACTCACCCTGTATGCTCTAAGAACGTTTCGGTGAACGTCTGATGTCTAAAGTGAATGCACCAGATTTATACCAATGTTCTTTGTCTAATCTCTACCTGGTTGTGTTTATTCCTCTAAAACTAAGTTAATAGCATTAAGCTGCCACGACGATTATTTTGCTGAATTAAGATAATTGTGTAGCTTCATTATTCGTTAACATGCTTGGTTGGTGCAAAGTATATTTACCAAAACTTGAAAAAAAACATACTACGATTTATTTTAAAGCTTTTATAAAATAAAATAAAAATAATTTTAAATATGAAGGAATTTTTAAATTTTTAGTTCTTTTTTTTTAATAATAGGGTCTAGAACCGCAGCGGTCCATTTTTATGGCTACTTATGGAGTCTACCCAACAAAAACTATCCATTTAGCGTAAAGAACATTAAATTAAATTATGTAAAGCAAATTACCACAACAATATAATTCTTAGATAAACAAGAACATTTTAAAGTCATTCAAATTAAAATATACATCATACCCCAAAATGTTAAACTTTGTGGAAAATCATTTTCATATTTACTAGACTTCATTTAAATTTTCTCCAAAATTTTTACAATTACGAGTTTAGTTTAGGTTCAGTTAAACTTGACTGGTACTTGAACCTGTCCATTTAAAATATATTGCTGTTAAGTAAATGCCAAAAGTGACAGCATTATATTTTAAATAGATAAGTTCATGTACCAGTTGAGTTCAACTGAACCTAAACTGAACTTGCAATTGTAAAACTCGGCATAAAACATATTATTTAATTAATGCACTAAACTCCCTTATTATCATTTTCGAAGCACCGGTATTACAGATGTATTTTGGGTATTAATTAATCTATTTATCAGAGATATTCATGAGTTAAATAATCCGGTAAACTAAAGGATATAAACAGACTTTTTTAGGGAGTTAGGGTCCTCTTTATAATTCCATTTTTATTGTTAAATCTTCTTCAAGTGTACATACTGGCTTGGAATGCAAATGAAATTATTATTCAGGTAATTTTTATTATTTTACCGGTTTTTGCTAATTAAACTTATTTTGATGTATTTATAGAATAATTATTAAAAACTGGTTTTATTTATACAACCATGTTATTGTTCTTTTTATTCCTTTTTTATATACATGCATCTCTTTTTTGTCAATAAAATAGTATACAAAC
>JACEGR010000823.1:0-213989 GCA_014170235.1 Listronotus bonariensis
CGGACTTTTTTTTCCCAGGGAGCCGTCTGCATGTCCGGTGGCACTGCAGCCTGAAGGCTTATTGTACCAAACTCCCGTTTTATTGTACCCATTCCAGTACCCTAGTTCCTTGAAGAAGGCGGTATAGGTCTGCTGGGTGCGTACAATATGTTTCCGGGGCACTCTAATATCCCCGAAGATTGTCTGTCTTTTGTGATCCAGTGCCACACACTCTGACAGTATGTGGGATACTGTTTCGGTCTCTGCTCCACATAATCTGCAGTCCAGATCTCCGTTGTATAATCCCATTTTATTTAGGTGTTCTTTCACTGGAGCATGTCCGGTGAGGAAACCTGTGATCGTTCTTAGCTGATTCCTACCCATTTTGAGTAGTTCTTTAGCTCTTTTTGTGCATGGTCCACTGATGTATATTTTCCCATGCATGTGTTGAGGAAGCCTTTCCCAGTGCAGTCTTTGCTGTTCCTTTACCAAGTTTTGTACCGCACTTCGGAAGGTACTCTTTGGCACTCCAAGGACTGGTTCTGGCCCGACGTATGTCGTGGCTGACCCCTTCTAGTCAGTTCGTCTGCGTTTTCATTGCCTCGAATTCCGCAATGCCCTGGCACCCACATCAACCTCGTGTTGTTGCGTTCCGCCAGTTCCTTGAGTTCCTCGAGGCATTCTAGTACCAGCCAAGACGATACCTTGGGATTAATTAGTGCACCAAGGGCTGCTTGACTATCCGTAAGAATGTTGATTGTACAATTTGTGCGGGGCCTTTGGATGTTAATCCTGGCACATTGTAAGATCGCAAAAATTTCTGCTTGAAATACAGAGGCGTGGTTTCCCAGTGGAAAGGTCAAACGAGTGTTTCCCTTCTCACTGTAGACACCTGCTCCTGACCCTTCTTCGGTTTTGGACCCGTCCGTATACCAGGTTTGACCTCGAAGAGAGAGTCTGAAATTTTCGTTTGCCCAGTTCTCCCTTGGGTGTATTGTCATCTGAAAGGGTCTTCTGGGTACGATTTGTGGGGTCATATAGTCTGTCCTCATATCCATTATGGGACTCCTTATGATATTTTTTATTTCCATGTGTCCTGATCTAACTTTTGTGTTGCTCAGTTATTTTTGAGTCTGTATACCCCCATTCTCGCCTCCCCTTGTACCACTATATGCAGTGCCGGGAGGTCAAGTAGGGTCTCCAAGACCGCTGTTGGTGTACTTTTAATGCATCCTGCTATGCCAAGGCAGGTTAGTCTTTGCACCTTTCCCAGCCAAAGCATAGCCGTGTGCTGTCTGGTCTTGGTCCACCAAACAATGGATGCATATGTTATGGCTGGTTTCACCACAGTATTGTACAACCAGTGAACCATTTGTGGTCTTAGTCCCCACGTTTTGCCATATGTTCTGCGAGTCAGAATTAATGCTACTACTATACTACCTCTCGGACTTAGACTTACTAAAAAATAATAGAATTAAATAAACCAGAAAGTAAGAATCTATTTTTTTTTTTGGAGAACGTCAAGTTGGGTAGAAACGATTTTTAAAAGTCTAGTTGGGACCCTTCTTTATATTTTGCCCCACGGCCCATGCTTATATAGCTACTGGTTCTTGTTTTGGTAACAATAAATTTTAAAAGTGTATTTAAAATTGTCCTATAAAGTTTATAATTATAAAATGTATTGAACTAACGTACAAATCTAAATTCTTACCATTATTAAAGAAAGAAAAATCCAAAAATTTTATGGTTTTAAATTACCTTTTAATTAGTCTTTAGTTTTTTTAATCGGTTTAGTATTTTCCGAGAAAAAATATAAAAAAATATCGAAATCCGTAGTCGGTGACTGAGCCCTATGAGAGAGGGAAGCCTTTCTGTAAGTGAAGGATCATTAATGAGACGAATAGCTCTTCCTTGAATAGAATCAAGAAGGTTTAGGGTTGTGGGGGACGCCATGCGCCAGATATGGGATCAATATTCCAAGGGAGGTCGGATTTGGGACACATATAAAGTGTATAAATTAGAAGCGGAAAAATACTTTTGGCTCGAAAAGAAATCCAAGCTTTTTGAAGCTGCCGTGGCTATAGATACAATGTGTTTATGCCAGTTAAGGTTACTTTCAAATGTGGCGCCCACAAGATTGAAGGTGTCTTTGCTCTGTAAAACTTGGCCGCTCATAAGTAGAGGATGAGTATTTGATGACTCTTTTCGCGACAAGGAACATGATTGTGTTCTGGATGCATTAAAATGGACGAGATTTTTGGCGCCCCAATCCAATATTAAATTAAGATCCTGCGAAAGAGATATCTGCATCGCTCTGCGTTTGTTTTCCAAGTCAGGTTTAGTGATGGGCTTAGGAACCTGAAAACTGGAGTGAAGGGTACTATCGTCGGCGAAACTATGTGGACGAGAGAAGGTCGTTGATGTGAAGAAGAAACAATGTTGGTGCCATAACTGAGCCCTGAGGGACTCCAGCATTTACTGGGCGAAAGCTTGAAGAATGGCCGTCTACAATAACTGATATACGTCGATCAGATAGATAACTAGAGAGCCAAGTACAGAGTTTAGTTGAAAGACCATAGGAGGGAAGTTTATTAAGAAGTGCGGCATGACAGACCTGGTCAAAAGCTTTGGATATATCAAGAGCAACGATCTGGGACTCACCTAGAAACTCAAGAGACTTATTCCAACAGTGAGATACGAAGGAAAGAAGATCTGCTGTAGATCTTTTGTGGCGAAATCCATACTGCCTGTCATGCAATTTTGTGTTTTACTACTTAGTACTTATGAATTTGTGAATGAATTAACTTTTCCATTACTTTACAAAGAATTGAGAGAATTAAAATTGGTCTATAGTTAGAAGGAAGGGATTTAGATCCTTTCTTGGGAATAGGTTGAACACGTGCAGCTTTCCAGCTCTCTGGAAAGATACCTGTGTTGTAAGAAATTCGAAAGAGCCGAGTTAAGATTGGTGCAAGTTCTGGAGCACATTTTTTAAAACGATTGCTGATGGTATGCCATCCAGCCCAGACGATTTCTAGGTGTTAAGGAAGAAAGGATACGCTTAATGTGTTTTACTTTAAAAGTAACATCGGGCATTTTATGAGGAACTGGGGTAACCGCTGGAATTGGATGATTTACGGAAGGGTCAAGGGTTGAATTGGCAGCAAATTGTTTGGTAAATAGTTCTGCCTTTCCTTTAGAGGTGGAAATAATTTCATCTTCCAAAGTTAGTGGTGGGAAAGAACTGGTACAAAAATTCCTACTTATGTTTTTCGCAAAGGACCAAAAGATTTGCTGCTATTTGAGCAAGAAAGAACTTTGTTTTTAATACGATTGTCGAAGGAGTCTTTGGCTTCAGAATTGTTTGATATTACTATTTATTTAAAAAATCTCAAAGTGAAATTTTTTAATTAGGTTTATTACATAAGTGTGCATTCTTTTAGGCATTTGGTTGTTTATTATTACTTCCGGTTTATCCGGAAACGACTATAACTTTGTTATTTTAAATAAGACACCCGATATACCATTCAGAACATATAAAACATCCTATTTAAAATAAGAAAGTTAAGATCATTTCCTGCTAGACCGAAAATAATTAAAACACCTGAGTTCCTAAAACAACATTTATGTGATATACCTTCGTTCTAAATTTTATTTTAATATTATTAACAGTAAAATGGTTATAGGGGTGAGCCACCGACTACTTACCCCGGTATTTGGGTAATTTTTTTTGAAAACTACCGAACTGATTTTGGAAAAGTGAAAATCGTTAAAAAGATAATTTAAAACTCTTCAAGACTACTCTCACTAGACCCCCACCCTTCCTCTTTGCTCTTCTTAAACAAGTAAATTTTGACACAAAAATGTATTTTCCTAAAATTACAAATTGACGTGTTTTAGGATTTGTTGATGAGTGTACAGGGTGGGTCGTTTATCTTGGGACACTACCTTATCTCAGAAACTATAGCAGATGGAGCCAAAAGTTAAATACAAAAGTTATTTGGGGTGTTACAAACCTTTAATTTATTTAATTGTTGTATATACAGGGTATTTCATTATTCGTGGGCGAATATCAACTTTCTTATTTTAAATGGAACACCTGGTATATTATTTTATTTTTGAATTCTGCACAAAATTCTAGACATATCTTGTGTATAATGTCCTAGTCTAACCTTTTTTAACATTTTTAATTTTTTATGCGAAAAATGACGTTTGCAAGCCGTAAAATATCTGCCAATTTCTTCATTCGGAAGCATTTATTGTTTCACTTCAGTAAGCTTTGTTGTAGAGAAAGGACTTAAATAACGGATTTTATACGCAATTTCGATAACTATTAATACAAGGTGCGCGAAAAATAAGATTAATAATTAATAGTTTAAAAACTAAAAACACGCTTTTATATGCAACCGAACTAAAAATTAAAAAATAATTTTTCATTAAAAAAATATTTTCACTTCATAGTAAAAAGCGTGGGGTGCTTAATATATTAAATGTTATAATTATTATATTTGCCAATATCTATGATGGAAAAGTTATGAAAAATAGTAAAATGCACCCCACGCTTTTTACTATGAAGTGAAAATATTTTTTTAATGAAAAATTATTTTTTAATTTTTAGTTCGGTTGCATATAAAAGCGTGTTTTTTTAGTTTTTTTAAACTATTAATTATTTTTCATTTTTAGTTCGTTATATTGCACAAAATTCTTAATATAACAGTAAATTAGAACATACTAATTAATTAAGCAGCAAAAAGAAAATAACCAGCCCCCTATGAAATGACAATGGTAGCAAATTTTAAAATTTGCAAAAGATTGCAACTCACTAAAAATTTCTTCTTCATTAAGTAGCAAAGTTTCAAATTTTGCCAACAGATGGCACTCCAGGAAATGTTTGGACCGTTGTCAACACTTTGCAATCCACTAAAAATTTCTTCCTCATTTAATAGCAAAGTTTGAAATTTTTCCAACAGATGGCATCCTAGGTGTTGTTTTTATAATATAATGGAATTTTTTTTCCTGGCGATTAAAAAAAAGATAAAGGGATACTGTTTGCAGATTATTGCATTGTCATGGGTCCTTAATACGTGTGCAAAGTTTCAAAGAAATCGAATAGCTGGAAGTTGGTTAAAATTAGGCTCAAAGATTCCGTTACATAGGCAGCCAGATGGATAGATTGATAGATAGATAGATAGTTACAACCCAAGTTAATAAAAGCGTGTTAAAAATAATGTCCTAGTTAGAATTAAAAATTAAGGCAATTTTATATTAGGTTGTTTATGCCTAATATTTTTACTTTTTAAAATATTTTCATTTAAACATTCGTCTATCACAAATAATATGCTGTTGCCGTATAAGCAGTTAGTGTGATAGGGTCCGGTTTTTATTGTTCGATATATAACTTTCTAACATATCAATCTTTTCCTTTGTGGTAAACATTAGTACGTAACCAAGCAAATAAACTAAATTTAGAAACGATAAAAAAATAAATCAAGATGTGTCAAAAAATATTTGAATTATGAGAGTAATCAACAACAAAAGACGCGTCCAATGAAACAGCGTTCTAGCACTTGTTTTGTTTAAACGCCGTCATGGCCACCTCACACTAACTGCTTATACGGCAACAGCATATTATTTGTGAAAGACGAATGTTTAAATAAAAATATTTCAAAAAGTAAAAATATTAGACATAGACAACCTTATATAAAATTGCCTTAATTTTTAATGCTAAATAGGACAAGAATATAAAAATACGTAGTTTCCATTAAGAAAAAACGTTTTTTTGCAGTTTATCAAATTTTATTTTTAATCTTATTTTTCGCGCACCCTGTTTTAATGGTTATCGAAATTGCGTATAAAATCCGCTATTTAAGTCCTTTGTCTAGAACAATGCTTACTGAAGTAAAACAATAAATGCTTCCGAATGAAGAAATTAGTAGATATTTTACGTCTTGCAAACGTCATTTTCGCATAAAAATTAAAAATTTCCAACAAGGTTAGACTTAGGTATAGGACATTGTACACAAGATATGTCTAGAATTTCGTGCAGAATTCAAAAATGAAATAATATACCAGGTGTTTTATTTAAAATAAGAAAGTTGATACTCGCCCACGAATAATGAAACACCCTGTATATACAACATTTAAATAAATTAAAGGTTTGTAACACCCCCATTAACTTTTGTATTTAACTTTTGGCTCCATCTGCTATAGTTTCTGAGATAAGGTAGTGTCCCAAGATAAACGGCCTACCCTGTACAAATAACGACAAACGACAATGTATATGATGTGTATTATCGTCCCAAATTTCATTAAAATACACCGAATGGTTTACAATAAAAAGCTTGCTAGTTTTACTTATGTAAAAAAATATTCCTATTTTTTGAAATTTTCTGGTAGAAACTTTTGCAAGTATATCCTGTTTTGTGCTTTATATTAATAACCAATACATCAATGTACTAAAGTACCTATTGCAACACTTTAAATGTATAGTAAAAATAACAATTAATTTTTTGTTATTGTAAAATATTAGTACTGAAATTAAAACAGCCTAAAGCCTTCTACGGAATGAAAACGAAAGTATTTAGTGTTTTGGTCCGTTATAGTTTTTAATTTAATATTAAACGTGCTTCTAAATACTTTCATGGGAAATTAATTTCATTTTTGTTTTCACTTTTAAAAACGGTATTTCTTGTTTCGACACCGTGTTCCTGCTACGTGAACACGAAAAATATCGATGTATACTTTTGATAATGTTTTAAGTGTTGTGTAATTTTGTTATGAATTAATATTTCGGCGGGTTGTATGTATTTAAATTGGCTGTATTGTTTTTACTTTAATGTTTTACAAGTTTTTAGGTTTTAAAAACTGTACCAAAAGTAATGTTATTCCAATTAGGGGTTTGGAAAAAGAAAGATGAGTATCCATAAAAGACTTTAAAAAGTACTTTGTTCGAAAATCATGACAATAAAACATCTTATTGGAAAATATGTATCTATTATTTTATTTAAGGGTAATTTATTGAGATATCTGAAAAATCCCAATGAAATTAAAAAAAAAATCATTCTCAGAGGAGTCCAGTGTCAATTATCAATATGTCATACAGTGTGTCTACGTAAGTTCGCAGCATATAGGAAACTTTTTTATTATTAATTTTACGAAAAAAATTCTTCTTTATAAAAAGTTCTGCATGGTCCAAAACCTAAAATTCAATCATCAGATATCAAATTGTGTCAGTCAGGTACGAGGTTTGGCCAAAAATGTAATTTTTGCTCAAGAATAAAGTACCGGTATTTTTGCGAATAGCGCAAATTTTTATTAAGAAAAGATTTTTAGAATTAAAAATTACTTTTAAATATGCAATTTTGTTCATTTATAAAAAAAAATCATTTACAGATTTTTTGCTAACATACGTTAGGGGCCCCTGTAGCCTGGGGGCTGTATCATTAATACGGCGCGGTGGTAGCTACACCCTGCCCTGCCTTTTGATGATGATTCTGATGTTGTAGGTTTGAAATTTATGTACCGGGTTTTAAGTTATAAATTTGCACCCTGAATAACTTTTTACTTTTTATCGCACAAAATAAATATAAACATTACATATTTTAGGTAATTTCTAAGTTTAACGTAGGTACCCAATTAAAATTTACAATTAATTTAGATTTGTATGGTCATATTTTCTAAACTAATAAATATAGATATAATTATTACGAAAATTTGAAAAGCTCTTTCGAATGGTTATATAATATAGGTACAGGGTGTTCCATATAAAATAATCATACTTTTGTCGTACCCTGTGTATCTTAAAATATAACAAAAATCCAATTTACTGACTTGGAAACTACAGAATTACCTCAACAAATTAAAAATTTAATTTATTTTGTACGAAAAAAATACATAAATTAGGGGTTGTAAATTTATAACTTGACACCCGAGACATACATATAATATATATATATATATATATATATATATATATATATATATATATATATATATATATATATATATATATATATATATATATATATATATATATATATATATATATATATATGACAGAGCCTAATTACATATTTTTTAGATAAATAAATACAAATATTGCGAAAAACCTATCACGTACTTAAAAAACATCCTCCTATTTCGTCTCTGGCGTGCCATAAAACCTGTAACGCGTGGCGTCGGATTGAATATTTTTTGCAGCATATACACAAAATCATTTTTGTGTACTTGGCGGCATTGTTTTTAGAATAAAATAAATATGGGTCTAACTATACCTCTACTGTGAATTTTTTTGGTTTTATCATTGAAACTGGTTAAAGTGCTCTGCTTATTGCAGATTACAATTAAGAAAGTAATTACCCATTATCTTAAATAATAATACAAAAAAAGGTTCATAAAAATATCAGAATTAAAAAAACTGATTTCTTAAGTGTAATTAAGTGTGTAATAAATTACCCCCTTAATGCTATAAAGAAAAAAGGATATTTAGGATATTAAAAAAAAAACATTTTTTTACAAGTTAAACACCTTTATTATCATATTCTTTTTATTTATTATAACCCTTATTAGCATTATCTTAAGAACGAGGAATTTGCGGACCTATGTAATAATAATAATAAATATCCTTTATTTCCAACAAATTATTTTAACAATGATAAAGGAACATCAGAAAATATGTGCATTGCACAATTAAAAAAAAAATACCACCGTTAAAAAAAAATGTTGTTTTTTTAATCGTTAACATAAAGGTAATGTACTCCATTTTAGTACACTACATAAAGTGTTAAAAAAGTATTTTTTTAACACTTCGAATTAGTGTTTTGTTTCACTGCCTACTACAATAAACTTAAATATCAATTTATGAAATGTAACAGTAAAAGCGACATTAACTGAACCAAACGGTCAAGTTACCTTTGATTTCGTGATTATCTCTTTTAGTTTATGTGTCACTAGTTTTAAAATTTGACAGTTTGCAAATAAACTTAATAGAAATTATTGAAAATTAATAGTAATAATGAATTTGGATAACTAAGAAATTGAAAAGGAAATTATACTGTTTTAGTATTATTTCTACAAAAAGTAAGTACATACGATTTTCTAAAATTAAATAATAAATGCATAGTTATGAAGAGGATAATTGCATCCCAAAAAATAAGAAGGCTATGATTTTTGTTGCATTATAATGGCTGTGCAGCAAAAATTAAAATAAATAAGTTTAGATAAATAAAACATGTATAAAATGGTATTTTGGAAAATTTGTATATGGTCATGGAAAAAGATAGTATGTAAAACATGCAAAAGTGTCACTTTATGCATTTGTTACATAAATTATCAGTAAAATACCTATAACCCTATACCTATGTTTATATAAACCCTTTTTTTCATATTTCGAATAGTAGAATCTGGTCTAAAATTGTTTTAACAACACTTTGTAACACTATTGTATTAATAAACTCTTCTTAGACTAAAAATTGGTTACAAAGAAGCCACAAACGTCATACAAATAAAAACGGAATCCACTATTTTTTCTAAACGCGTCGTTTAAATAGTGTGCGAGCAACAAAAAGGGGAATCATTTAAAGTGATACAGAACTGATGACCACCTGGCTTTTTAACTACTGCTTTTAAGTCTATCTCTAACGCATTATTATTTATTTGATTATTACTGCGTAATTATTAATTTATTTAAGAATTATTGTTGTCCTACATTTTTACGACTACTTTATCTCATTGTACTTGTGTCCTCTTATGGAAAATCATGAGAAGTTTCTTGACAATGGATTATACGATACACCACATGATCCTAAATAAGTAATTCTTGGTTAATAATAAATTGAATTACGAGTTTTTTTTTCTTTATAGTTCGTGAAGCCTAAGGTCAACAAATTGTTTCGCAAGAGTTTAAGTGAATTATAAGTTATGTCAAGCTTAATAAAGGGTGTGGCCATGGTTAAAAGTTTAATGATGGAGTGGATTAAATACTGGACGATTACAGCAGATTGTCATTCAAAGAGAATTTTTTAAGGGGAATAAAAAAGAACAAAATTTTTCTTTTTAAATATTTAATTACTCGTCTTCTAAAATAATACTAATAAATTACATTTTAATTTTTATATCATAATATGCGTTGTAACGTCTGTGTAACCAGAGGTAATTTATACAGGGTGGCCGCCCATTAACAGTAGGGTAGGGCGGGGCTAGTTGAGCATAGAGGTAAGTTGGGCAATCAAAATAACTCAAAAACTATCGACCACACGCGAAAGCATCAAATAGCATAAAGAAGGGGTTGCGCGAGGGAAACTTATTGTGCGACCACTAGTGGTGACGGGGCGATCGAGAAAAGTATCCGTGCGCATTGTTTATTTTGTGTTTAAAAAGTAAAATAATTGCAAGCCGGAAAATTTTATCTGTGACGGTTTTTTAATAAATTTATTTTTCCTTTAAAATTTCAGGTTGGGGTTGGTTGAGCTACAGTTACCCAACTAACCCCACGGTTTTAAGTATAAAATGTTTTTTTACGGACTTATAACAGTAAGACTACTAGAGTCTCCTCAGGATTTAAAAGAGGCTGCAACCCGAAGTTTGTACAAGCAACAAAGAAACCGACCTGACCTATCTAACTTATAAATTTTCTCTGGAAATAGTTTGACTGTACCCAGGAAAAGGAGCCAAATAAAACAGAAGATAGAGAAAAGCTGCAATCTTAACAGATTCAGAAGGCATTACAAGAGAAGCAAAATAAAACTGCCTAAAAAGTTTAAAAAACGAAGATGAATTGATAGGTATTAAATTCAGTGGTTAAGCTAAGCTAGGCACGATGCTGTTTTATTAATGAGATTTGGTGTTTTGTCACTATAAGATTATAAATGTAAAAAGCAAATTGTAAAAATGTATTTTTATTGTAAACGAAAACTAACATTTAAGCCATGATTTGACTATACTTTCTAAGTGCTCCACTAGCACCATACCCTTGCTCAACTTACCTCACTTATGGGGTACGTTGGGCATACTTGAATATCTACATTAAAATAGATGTAGCTCCTAAATTTGACTTATTAGAAAGAAATTACTATGGACACTATTAATAAGGGATAAATTGCTAATCTATTACTATGCATTATAAGCCATTAAGACTTATTTTTGAGGAGCTATAACCCATCAAGTGAAAAATTGCTTAACTAGCCCCGCCCTACCCTACATAGAGAAACCACAGATTCCTTATGCCAAAATATTAAGATTTAACCAAACATGCAAATATTCAATAGTTGATAATAAGAAAGATAAGGGGTGTCAAAGTAAAAAATGATAATTTATTAACCGACTTTAAAAAAAGAAGAAGTTTATATGTTCGACACCTATATGTATTTTTTATGTATGTACACCGATTACTTCGTCAATTGTAGACCGATTTTATTTTTTTTTATTCGAAAAAGAGCACTTTCGCAGTGGTCCCATAGGAAAACCCAGTCAGGATCGCGATAAATAAAGGTACTAGACTTAGTTTTCAGGCAAAGCTGCCTCTAGAAGATATATGTATGCTACCTATGCTGAATGTTTGAACAAACAAGGTAGTAATTTCAAAATATTTTTATTTGTCGTGCCGTAGTCATCGTGCATTTTATTTTTGTGGGTTAGCTGTTTTCATTTATACCCAACTTATAAAGTTAAGACCATATTTATTTCATTCTGAAAGCGATGCTGCCAAGTACACACAAAAAAAGCAAAAAACCCTTTTATGAACAATGATTTATTGCAGAAAAAATATTCAACCCGACGACTACGCCACAGTTTTTATAGCAGGCCAGAGACGAAATAAGAGAATATTTTTTGAAGTATGTGATACGTGTTTTCGCAATATTTTTATTTATTTATCTAAAAATATATAATCAGGCTCTGTAAGAGGCTATTTGCTTTCGAAAAAGTTTGTTTACTTTATTATTTTTTGTGTACTTGGCGGCATCGCTTTCAGAATGAAATAAATATGGTCTTACCTATACCTATTAATCTTAGCGTTGCCATTTTGTGCGAAGACTTTACGTGAGAGAAGAAGCTACTAGTAATGTTTTTTATTCGATGGTCACCGATTAAATGTTAATAATGGAAAACTAAAGAAAGTAAAATAAATATTAAAAAAAAAATTAACCGACTTCAAAGAGATAAATAAAACTCACTCAACATTTAAAAATAATGAATAAAAAAATACAAAAATAAGGTCGAATAAGAACATATGGTATTAAAGTATTAAAAATCTTATCTTAGTTATTAACATTTTAGTAGGTTAGCAGAATGGTATTACCCGACTTTCTTTTTCTATATTTTTTATTCATTATTTTTGAAATTTTGTGAGTTTCATTTATCTTTTAAAGTTGATTTTTTTTCTTTAATATTTATTACGATACTTTTTAATACGTTTTGAATATTGTGATAAAACTAAGTAGATAATTTAAGGTTTTTAACGTGAACCTTGTAATATTAATTTTTATGTGTAGATAAACTAGAGCGCGCTATCTATACTACTTTAAATTTCTCTAAAACTTCGCATCTTTTTTGTCTTACTTTGTATGTACTATCTACATAGGACAATGGTAGGTCCCGAGCCCTTCTGTGGTATTCCATCATGCCAGGTAAGGTCATCCATTAGATCATGGATTATGAGGGAATCACAAGACTGGTGGATGAGAACACCAGGACAGCGTCAGGCGAAAGTGTTCATCAAGGCTTATTCGCCAGAATTTACAAAAGACCTTCTGAATTATAACCGGAAGGCAGTAAGAATAATAGTGGGTCAACTGACAGGTCATTGCAGACTGAATAAACACCTGGAAACTATGGGCCTGGCAGAAGAAAACCTATGTAGGTTCTGCCAGGAGGAGGAAGAAACCGCAGAACACGTATGGTGCTACTGCGAAGCCCTTTGTCGTCTGCGGTTTGCAAGGCTGGGTGAAGAAAAACCTAAAGCGGCAAGATATACCAAGGGGCCAGTTTCAAGCTTGTGGAGTCTGATTAAACAGATTGGCTTGGATAGCGTGCTCTAACCTATGGACGGAGGACACACAATAAACCTGAGCAGGTTGCAGTGTTAGAGGATATGCAATCCACCTCCTAATCTAATCTAATCTAATCTAATCTAATCTACATAAACCAGTAAACTCTCCTATGCTTTCTGTACAAAAAATATATATATATTTTTTTACATTTTTAAACCCCGTAGTTCAAAAACTAAGACGTTTAGGACATCTGTTTATATGAAGTTTTTTTCTTATTTTTTGTTGTAGAATGTAAAGTGTGTCGGTTGTGTCACTGGACACCGTGTATGCATGTAGGTAATTTGATTGAAATTATTGAAAACTTTGATATCGCTGGGTGCCTAAATGGTTGGGTTTATCGACTTTAATAAAGAGTAGTAATTTAGGTTTTTGATTGTCTATAAAATGGCACCCCCAGCTTTGCGATATCTGTCAAAATAAAAAGTTATGATGTAAATAAATTTTAAGTTTCCTCTGGCGGTATTAAAAAGTACTTTTGTGTGCCAAATGTCAACTAGATTGGTTAAAAAATAAATGCGATATGGCGAAAAAACAAAAATAAAAATTAAACTTTTAGCCCCTGTAACTTGGTAACCAAGGAGATTTCGACATTTTGTCAAAGGGCTTACTAACAATATTTTTAATTGCAGAATGACACCTTAAAATTTTCTAACGCATTTTCCGAACACCCTATATAGGTATGTTCGGTTCAATCTTAATATTTTGGCATATTCTATGTGTATCATTAATTAGCGGACACCATGTATACACATAGCTTAATACGTTCAAATTGACTTTTCGTCCGTTAAGCACTAGCTGGTAAAGATTAGACAAAGAATGCTTGCATTAAAACATCTCAGATAGGATCGAGGATAGGATGATAATTTGTGCTTTGTATTTTGCATTGGTTTTAAAGCTAAATTTTTTAAAAGTTTGATTTCCAAATATTTTTATTTAAAGATTTAAAAGTTAAATGTTTATGCTTATGAAGAAGTTTCGTTTAACCGGATGGGAAAATAATTATTAAAAAAATGTATATAATATTATTTTATTTTTTACCATAATTAATATTATTAAGTAAGGTACTTTTTTTATTTTCATTATTTTTATAAGAAAAAATATTTTTACATTTATTTTGTTTGGATTTTATTAACTAAAGATAATGATACATTTAACAATATTAACATTCTATTATTTTTTTATCTTTGGACAAACCACGAAGGCTTAAAGCCTAAATACTAACGTACCGTGGGTGTCTTAAGCGAGGTAAGAGGGAGTTTGTTTTCCAGGTCAGGTTTAGTGATGGGTTTAGGAACCTGAAAACTGGAGTGAAGGGTACTATCATCGGCGAAACTATGAATGGAATTAGTTGTGGACGAGAGAAGGTCGTTGATGTGAAGAAGAAACAATGTTGGTGCCAGAACTGAGCCCTGAGGGACTTCAGCATTTACTTGGTGAAAGCTTGAAGAATGGCCGTCCACAATAACTGATATACGTCGATCAGATAGATAACTAGAGAGCCAAGTACAGAGTTTAGTTGAAAGACCATAGGAGGGAAGTTTATTAAGAAGTGCGGCATGCCAGACCTGGTCAAAAGCTTTGGATATATCATGAGCAACGATCTGGGACTCACCTAGAAACTTAAGAGACTTATTCCAACAGTGTGATACGAAGGAAAGAAGATCTGCTGTAGATCTTTTGTGGTGAAATCCATACTGCCTGTCATGCAAAATTTTGTGTTTTTTTAGGTACTTAAGAATTTGTGAATTAATTAATTTTTCCATTACTTTACAAAGAACTGAGAGAATTGAAATTGGTCTATAGTTAGATGGAAGGGATTTAGATCCTTTCTTGGGAATAGGTTGAACACGTGCAGCTTTTCAGCTCTCCGGAAAGATACCTGTGTCGTAAGAAATTCGAAAGAGCCGAGTTAAGATTGGTGCAAGTTCAGGAGCACATTTTTTTAAAACGATTGCTGGTATGCCATCCAGCCCAGACGATTTCTTGGTGTTAAGGGAAGAAAGGATACGCTTAATGTGTTTTACATTAAAAATAACATCGGGCATTTTATGAGAAACTGGGGTAACCGCTGGAATTGGATGATTTACGGGAGGGTCAAGGGTTGAATTGGCAGCAAATTATTTGGCAAATAGTTCTGCCTTTCCTTTAGCGGTAGAAATAATTTCATCTTCCAAAGTTAGTGGTGGGAAAGAACTGGTACAAAAATTCCGACTTATGTTTGTTCATATTTTTAATACCTGTCATGATGGACTTGTAATTTTAAATAATTAAAGATCATATTGAAATGTAGGACACAAAAATAAACAAACAAACATAAATCTTTAAAATTTAGTAGTATAATTCCTTTAGACCATAAATCACTAAAAGAGGTATACACGAATACACGTATACAGTTAACAATAAGAAAATAATTTATCTTACTTGAACTTGGTACTGTTAGAAAATGGGTTAAAGAAGAAATAATGATTATCTAATTTCGTAGGCATGTAATCGTAAACATATGTTTTACAAATGGTAATAAAGATGGTGATAAATGCAAATGAACATGTACCACGCCGTTTTGCAACATTGAACATTGGTAATGTTTTTAATACATTGGAGGTCTACTTTTATACGTATAATATATACTTGCAGTGTAAGGTAAAGATGGGCCCATATTTAATTCATTCTGAAAGCGATGCCGCCAAGTACACAAAAAATAATAAAGTAAACAAACCTTTTTGAATGCACATAGCCTCGGACAGAGCCTGATTACATATTTTTAGATAAATAATAAAAAATACATTGCTAAAACACGTATCGCCTACTTACAAAACATTCTATTATTTCGACTCTGTCCTAGTGTAAAACCGGTTGCACGTGGCGTGGTATAGAAGGAACAGTTAAAAATGTAAATTCGGTGCTCTTTAATAAGAAAAAAAATCACAAAAAGTTTAAAGCAAATAAATCAGCATGCTTGTCTTCGCGGCCGCCTTTGCTATATTTCTTTTATGATATGCCGGTTGATGCAGCTGGTCATCGCACTATGGGATAGAAATTAATTTTTTGGTCAAAATTCTGAAACTTACCAATATAACTTAAAATGAGGTGCTTTTTACTGGAAAAATATTATAAATTATTACAAATGCTTTTTGGAAACCTAGAACTTAATATATGTTATTATAAATTTACACCCACCTTAACATTATTATGTTTTATTGTACAAAATAAACTAAAATGTCAGCTTGTTTGGTTAATTCGGTAGTATTCTAATCAGTAATCCGATGATTATTATCTCATATGATATACAGGGTACGACAATAGGCATAATTTTTTTTAATGGAATACCCTGAATATTATAACACCACCAAAAAATCTTTTAAAATGTTTTTAAAAAATACTACATTTGATGTGTCTATCTCAATTGGTTTCGGAAATATGACTATCCAAATCTGAAAAATAATTTTAAATTATTCTTAGCAGCGTAATAGAGATACATCTTCCCAATTTTTTTTTTTAACGTATAAAATAAATAAAAACACTGTTTTGTTAGGTAGATTCTGTAGAATCCATATCTTTCATTAGAATGCTTTTATCTTTTAGGATATACAGTGTAGGACAAAACATATTAAATTTTAAAATGGAAAACCTTGTAAATTATAAAAAAATCTTGTATCTGTCCTTACACTCAGAAGAAGCAAAAAGTAGGAAGGCAATTGTAAGTACAAAAACTGATAAAGAAAAAAGTAAAAAAATCTCTGACAAAAGTAGCGAGATTTCGCGAGACTGCATCGGAAACACAACAATAGCTATTATTATTTAAACTCTTTTACTTTTTTAGTAAACAAGGCTAATAATAAACTAAGTAGATTAAATGTTGTATATTTATGTTTACTTAAAATACATTTTCAAGTTTCTTATTACCCCAATAGAAGTCGTCATTTCCTTTTATAATAATGAATTTCTATCCCATAGTGTATCGGCGCGTCGCTGTAAAGGATAGAGGCGCCTTTGTATAAAATAGTCCGATTGTAGGCGACCTTTTTTATGTTTTTTGTATTATTTTCAAAGAGTACCGAATTTGCGCTTTTAAAATGTTCTTACTATACTGGAAACTCGTCGGATTAAATATTTTTTGCTGCAATAAATCATTGTTCACAAAAGGGTTTCTTTACTTTATCATTTTTTGTGTACTTGGCGGCATCGCTTTCAGAATGAATTAAAGTTGGACCCATCTTTACTAAGGGCAAATATTCCTTTGGCATTAAATCTGTCATTATACAGAGCTTGTCTAAAGTCAGGAAGCCCCTTTTAGCTTTTGAATTGTTTAGTATTTTTTCATGAAGATTTAAGGATTTTACTCCGACAATATAAACCAAATTTTAGACAAGAAATGACAGACATAAATGTTAAACTGAGAGTTGGAGCCATTTGAAAAACAAAAATTAAACGGAAGGGTGTCTTGTGCACATTCTTTTAAAGCTCCTGACGAGTACTTTATAACCCTAAAATATAAAATCAATACATTTACCTAATACAAAATAGCGGTACTTTTAAAATTACCTGAATTCCTAATTAGGATGGTCATATTTCAGAAACTACTAAAGTTAGATTTACTTAATGTGGTATTTTCTTAAAACTATTTTAAAGATCTATTTAATGGTGATATGTGCCATAATATACAGAGTACACTGTCCATTGTACCACCATTAAAAAGGTATTTAAAAGACCTACAAAAAAATACCACCAAATGTATATCTAACTTCATTAATTTTGAAATTGTGGCCCTCTTATTCAGGTATTCAGGTAATTTTCAAAGTATCACGATTTTGTAAAGGGTAAAGGTAATTACTTTATATTCCGGAATTTTAAAGTACTTATCAGAAGCTTTAAAATGATGTGCCACACGATTTAATTTTTGTTTTCAAAATGGCGCCCAACTCTCAGTTTGACATTTATATCTGTAATTTTTGTTTTGTTTTAGAAGACCTATTAAGAGCTTCGACAAAATCTTCGTAGGTGTCAAGCGCAGGGCCGTCCGTATTAACTGTTTGAGGCGCCCTAGGCTACAATTCCCGGAGCGCCTATTTTCTACCAAAAAATTTTTGAAGAGCAAAAAAAAAGGTCATTTCCTCCCTTTTGCGCCTCAACCTAAAAACTCCCCTGTCTAGCGCCTATTACTCCCCTGTTTGGCGCCTATTTTTCACGGCGCCCTAGGCTGTAGCCTAGTCAGCCTAAAGGATAATACGGCCCCGGTCAAGCGTGTGATCCAGTTTAATTTTTTTCTACAAAAAAAAATAAGAATAACACCACAAGAAAACTAAAGAAAACTAAACTCTTTAGGGCTAGGTTAACTATTATTTGGCAGTTTTTATGAGTATAGCCGCCGGCATCTACCAATAAAATAGGTAAAAATCACCGGTAATAACAAGTTAATTTATAGTTTCAGCGGTTTTTATATACTCAAATAGATAAAACCTCCAAAGGAGCAGTACCGCCGCGCCGGCGGCGGTTGTTTAGCCAGTGATTTTATTATATCTCGAAACCAAAGTGATCGCTGAACACAAGGTGGCCTAACCTTTGATTTGACAGTTGATAGATGTGACGTCATAAGGGTCCTTTTATAAAAATATCGGTATTGCTTTGGTGTTTGGTAAATAAAGTGGTAATCGTGTTTACATTTTTGAGTAAATAGTGGATTAAAAAGACTTAACAATAATAGTATAAACTATATTTTAAATTTTAAACTGCTAAAAAAATGACGCCGATGTATCAGCTGTTTACTGTCATATCAAAGTTGGTCCACCTTCTCTGTAAGCACCTTGCACTGGACCCTATTCAGCGTGTTTTAGTATTTTAAGGACGCATTTTTAGGTTTACATATGACTTTTTTTCATTAACATTTTTTAAATTGCACCCACTCTGAGAAAACTGACATCACAAGTTGCTACACCCCTCTACTCTAAAAAAAAGTAAAAACTAATTAACAACAAAGTGTACATTTAACACGAAATTAATTATAACTAATATGTAACCTAATGTTATTTGTTGTATTTTTTATTATACGCAATTTTTGAAAAACCGATTGTTCATTACAAAAATGCAAGTGTGACGTAGAATTTTGGAATACATTATAATAAGCTATTTCACTTGGACAAATATACCATATGGAACTATCTTCTTGGGACCATGAGACCGGTCGACAAAAACTATCTTTTTCTTTTACTATAAGACACAGGAACTATTTGACTAACTAACCCCCCACTAGGGGTAGCCCGTACAGGGGCTTAACTAAAACATTACCTTTATTTAATATTTTTCTAATTTCTTTCTCTCAACTTCTCCCCTGCATTCTTGGGTAACTCTGTTTATATACCAAGTTGAACTTGGTCTTTTGGTGACTGAAACTTATATACCCCCTATACAGGGTGTTCACACAACATTTAATGATTTTGGTTTATGTTATGTCGTTATTTTTCCTGTAACAAATACCTGCTCTCTTTTTGGCAAAGGCATTTCTTAACCACCTATTGCTGTATCAATATTTGCTATTTTAATTCTTTAATAAAATTTAAACTTGTGATTTATGAAACGTTTTCTAAATTAATTTTAATATCGAAAAATAAAATGCATCGATGTATAAATATTGGCACTGCAGTATTTTAAAACGATTTTTTAAAATCTATGTGACATCTCATGAAGGCTTATGTCTTAATACCAGAGCACCGATGAAGGTATCGGGCTATTAGATTTTTAACCCATATCCTTTCCCCAATTTTGTCAACGTTGTCCAAGCACTAAAACATGCAGTTTTTGCATTTCACAGCACCTTTAAGACAACGCGATAGGGCCACCACGGACGTTATTTTTTAAATAAATACTTAGTAAAATTTTGTTACGAACTAAAATTTATGTTCTAATGTGGAGTTAATTAATCTTTGGTTATAGCCCGTTAATTTAAACTATTTACATATTTTGCTTCCATAATGTCCCCACATCCTATTAGTACCATTAAATAATTTTAAAAATATTATTTTTTTGCAAATTTAAATCATAATTACTATAATCTTAATAAAGATCTAAATGACCGCAGAACCAAGAAGGTTAAAATGCTTGAACCAAGAGAAGGTTAAGGTTTTAAGAATCATGACTTCATATTTATAAAGGCGTGCGTGTAGAATGCATATTTTTTTTGCTTTTGGGTAAAAAATAGCTGCGGTACTAACAGGATTTATAAGAATTTCAAAGATAAACGATCTGGATGTTGATGTTGAGCTTTTTATTACATTGAAATACCGGCAGTACTTAAGCTCATTAATCATCATGTTATTTAAACAAATAATTAAAATATATTGAACTATCGTTTATAAACTATCGGTACCATAACTTAAATATTTCTTTTATGTTTTACCCATCTATTATTGATCTGTAAAACCTTAAAAACGGAATATGTTATGGTAGCAATAATACCTGCTATCACACCTAGGGCATTATAAGCGGGCATTATGATTATGCCCGCTTATAATGCCCTAATGCGCTAATATGGAAATTTTATTGCTTATTCAATTTTATTTCTCCCACAATACAGATCAAGTTTATACAAAAACATATGTATTAAAATAAAATCAATAACTTACCAGTTCCTGAAAATATGCCATTAAACGGTTTCGGTTATGGCCTTTTCTCTTATATTTTGTGAAATTTCTTCCATTTTGAGCAAGTCGTTAAATAAAAAATGCCAACTGACTAACTGATAGAAACATCAAAGTCAAACTGAACACCAGTCATTATCTACTTACGTATACAGGTACAGGTGCAACTTATTTTTTATATTACGAATAAATAATGTAATTAGTCATTGAAAAACTCTTTTTGGGTAAAACATAAAGCATTGTATGCACCACGGGCCTTACTGGACTATAATGCCCATCAGGTCAAAATCTAGCCCTTGGGCCAGAGGCCCTTGGGCTATTTCGACCTTCAGGGCATTATAGTCCTAGTAACGCCCTTGATACATAAATATCTATTTTGTCAGTAGGTACACAAATATTTATACCTCCATATATGAAAGCGGCGCTTTAACCCAGCCTGTCAACGTCAAATGTTTAGGGTGTCGGACTGGGCGAACGCGTCACTTTTTTATCGGACAAGTTTAATACAATGTTTTAAACACTGTGCCAAAAATCGTAAGGGCTACAGTTACGTAACCCCCTAGTCCGATACCCAAAACATGTGTTCGATTCTTATGGTTTCATGACGGTAACCCTTACCATTTTTGGCAAAATGTTTAAAACGTTGTATGTAAAACATTGTGGTAAACTTGTCCGACAAAAAGTGACGCGTTGGCCCAGTCCAACACCCGAAATAGTTGACATTGACAGATTGGTTACAGCGCCGCTTCCATATATGGCGGTATGAATATTAGTAGCAGACTCGTCAAAAGGAACCCTTCTAAAAGGGTTTAAAAGGGTTCTTATCATGAAGTCCATTTCATTATTGCAATAATGGGGGTCTCTCCGGTGGCGTAGTGAACAGAGCCTTTGATCTCGTAAGCGAGAAGTCCCGGGTTCGATCCCCAGTACCCATTTTTACCAATGATCTGAAAAATAAATATGGATGATTGCAGCGAAAATCATAATAACGCCTACCTGGGCACTGCGCAGTCCCCTTGTGGGCATGCGCAGTAAAAAATTTCTCACTAGCGAAAAACAAACAACAGGACCGGGTTTAACATTTTGTATATGATTCATGTATAAAGAAAATATATAAGTAATTTTGTTTCTAGGTATACATATTTAAATATTTTATTTTAAGTCTGTATTCGTATTTCATAGCAGTCCCTAAAAAGTAAACCGGTTTTATATTGGGGACTATTTTTTGTTGTATAATTTTTTATTTTTCGGTCGTATCGCTGATTTTATTGAAATTTAGCAAACGTGAGTGCTTAGAAGCACTGATCTCAATTTAAATTCCGTTTTTTGCTAAAACACCTTATTTTTGATTCATGAGGACCTACTTTGACTCAACCTCAAACCTGCACGAATTTTTTTCCGCATTATTATCTTTCTTCTTAACACTACCTTGACACAACAAAACTGAATGGTTGGTATTTTATCATAAAAGCAATTAGTTTTGGTGTAACTTGTTTAAGGAATAAATCTCAATTCATAAACTGATATTTCGCTCCCGTTGCCGTAGCAGTTGTCGTTTAGTTAAATTTGGCGTGTAATGCCATTGAAATTGTTTATTTTTGGAGTTAGGGCTAAACTGACCTCATATTTGTAATTGAAACCACAAAAAAAAACGCGAAATACAAATATTAAAATTGGTAATGGCCCCATAATAGCTTAGTATTATATTTCTATGACTTTTAAAGATATCAAAATCTAACGTATGCAAATTTGTAATATTAAAAAGCAACTTTTTTAAGCAATTACATCAGCTCTAGTCAATTTTTCTACTTTTTGAGATACGACACTTCGTGATATTGTCGACGAAATTGCTTATGGCTACGTGTTATAACTTGAAAGTATATCAAATTATTTTAATTAAATTGCCATATTTTATTTTGTGTGATTATAAATGCATCAGTCAAATGCTACTACAGGGTGTCCGACTATATTTTAACCCATTTTGACCGTGAATAATTTTTAGAACAAATAAAATTATCAAAATGCGGTGTTCGCAGAAAGCCTTAGATTTTTTAATGTTTCTTTTTATAACCTTGCCATTTGGTTGTGACATTTATTTCTTTGGAAAGCGGCTAATTTTCGTATATAGGGCAAGTTTGTTATTTTAAATGGAACGCCATGTATATTTATCTATAATCCTTAAATACAATTTTCAAAAAAATTAACTCAAACCATGACTATTTTAAAAAATAATGGATTTATTGATCTCTAAAAAATTGACTGCATGGCAATAAAGAATAATATTTAAAACAGAAAATTTGCTACTTAATCATTATTTAGTTTTGGTTATGCAAAACTTAAATTAAACAAAAGTAAAAAAACGCCAAGAATTACTCACAACGCACAAATGAAACACCAAATACCAAATAACTATACCTGATAACGGTCGACCGTAGGTGGGAGATTGGATTTGGGAGGCCGACGGCGTCAATTTTACCTGGATTTTACGATCGGGTAATCCCAAATTATAAATTAAATTAGGATGAGTGTGGTCCTGTCACTGTATAGGTAAACGTTTTCAGTGTTGCAACCACTATATTTATTAAAATACTGCAAATTTTGTCAATGTTGACAACACTATATTGGGTTTTAAATGAAAAATGCTAACTTTTATAAGAACTGTGCATGTGCAAAGGTGTACAGCAATTCTTCCAGTGTGGGGTAAAAATTTCGTGCGCAGGTCTATTGAAAATATATGGGAATCATTTTCTATTAGCAATCCTTTTAATTTCCATCATTAATTTTTACCGCGTTGTCAAAGAAAGGTGCGGTAAAATGCAAATCCTGCATATTTCAGTGCTTGGACAACGTTGGCAGAACATACAAAAAAATGAAGATAAACTTGATATAGTCAGTATAATGATAGAATTATGAATTAAATTAATTGAGCTAAAGACATATAATAGAGGATAAATTATTTTTTATTAATAACTTGGTATATATTTATTCAAATGTTTTAAATGAATTATTTATCTTTTATTTAATTACATTAATTTGAGAATACAATAGACTTGACATTGAGTCGTTTTTAGTAAATCACACCCACTGTGCTAATTGCGATTAACAAAATTTTCAAAACATTGTATCATCTTCTATTATTTTCAGTTAACTAGGTAGATAATTCGTAAATAACACAACAAGAATGGGTGGTAATAATTATTTAAAAAAATAATCAATGGGCGTGAAAGCAAAAAAACAATATTCATCTTAGGAAATAGGTATATGCATATAAGCCAAAATAGAATTCTTACTCATGCTAAGTGTCCCCCCTTTTTTTATTAGCCTAAAATACTTTTCATTTAGTAAAGTATTTTATCTTATGTGATGTTGGAAATAACCTGAGGCAAGCAAATTACTCTTTAGATAAAAATCATCTAAAGCTTTCGACCAAGTCTGGCATGACGCACTTCTTAATAAACTTGCCTCCTACGGTCTTCCAACTAAACTCTGCTCTTGGCTCTCCAGTTATCTTTCTAATCGACGTATATCAGTCATTGTTGATGGCCACTCTTCAAGCTTTCACGAAATTAATGCTGGAGTGCCACAGGGTTCAGTACTAGCACCAACTTTGTTTCTTCTTCATATCAACGACCTTCTTTCTTCCACAACTAATCCCATTCATAGTTATGCTGACGATAGTACCCTTCACTCCACTTTTCAGGTTCCCAAACCAATCTCTCAACCCGATTTGGGAAGCAAACGCAGGGCGATGCAGATATCTCTTTCACAGGATTTCAATTTGATATTGGATTGGGGCGCCAAAAATCTCGTTCAATTTAATGCATCCAAAACACAATCGTGTTCCTTGTCGCGAAAAAAATCATCAAACACTCATCCTTTGCTTATGAGTGGCCAGGTTTTGCAGAGCGGGGACACATTTAACCTTGTGGGCATCACATTTAGCATAACCTTAACTGGCATAAACACATTGTATCTATAGCCACCGCGGCTTCAAAAAAGCTTGGATTTCTTTTCCGAGCCAAAAAGTATTTTTCTCCTTCCAATTTATACACTTTGTATGTGTCCAATTTCGACCCTCTCTGGAATATTGTTCTCATGTCTGGGGAATGGCATCCCCTACAACCCTCAGCATTCTTGTCGTCTTATTAATGATCGTTTACTTACTCTTGCCCATCGTCGAGCTGTGGGAGATCTATCGCTCTTCTATAGAGACTTTTACGGCTTCTGCTCCGACGAATTGTCCAGTACAGTCCCTCCTCTTGCAGTTCCCAACAGAGAAACTCGTGGTGCCGCGCGTATGCATCCCTATACAGTTCAATTGGACAGGCCCCGAACTTCCCATTTTGTTCGTTCTTTTATCCCTAGAGTTTCTAGACTGTGGAACCTGCTGCCAGCGGAGGTCTTTCCTTCCCCCCAAATCTTCACATTTTTAAGTCCCGTGTTAACAAACTTCCTCTTACCCTGCTTAAGACACCCACGGTACGTTAGTATTTAGGCTTTCAGCCTTAGTAGATTTTCCAAAGATAAAAAAAATCAGCATATTTTGAAAACCTTTAAAAATTATTTTTTATTAATCCAATTTTAAAGGTATTATTATATCGCACCAAGCAACAATACTAGAGTGTGATTAGCAATATTTTTTGTACTTCAGGGATTAAAGCGGTTCATTTAGTCCCTCGTTTCGGGGATTAAAGTAAGAAGTGACATAAACCAGTGTTGTGATATTATTTTAACGTTTTGTTTTTGACGTGTAATAACTTTCGTTTTTTTGTAATATTTATTTATAAAACGTGTTAGAGAAGTTCGAAAAATATTATAATAAACACCACAGTTAAGTTTTTTTATCCAGCAACGATTTGTATCCATTTAGACGGGCTACAAACTTGCAGCCTCGGGATAAAATGTTACACTATAGTCCGTTGCGTATAATATACCATTTCGTACATTAGGGACTAAAGTGGTTACTTTAGTCCCTCGTTTCAGGGATTGAACTGCTACTTTAGTCCCTAAAGTACTAAATTAAAAGTAACATAAACAAGTGTTGTGATATTATTTTGATAGAGTCCCTTAATTTTCTTGATTTTTTCTATAATATTTTCTTTAAAAAAATAATGAATTTTTAATTATTTTTATTATCTTTGAACTAAAGTGTCTTTTTATCACTCAAAAAATTTAACCCATTCCTTTGGTCGGGTTACAAACTTTTCACCTACGGATAAAAAGTTATATTTAAGTCCCTTGGTGTATAATATCCTGTTATGCCTACAATTTTACTTTGTATACATATCAAAATAATTTTGATATGTAATGTAGCAATTGTACGGCAAAAGATTTATTTAATAGAAGGAAATAACCAAATTACATAATTTTATTTTTATAAAAAACCGCAATTTCTAGCTATAGTTTTTAGCCATATTTAACATAAATAAAACGGATTTTAAATCCCACGAAAATTTCTTTGCGAATGTCAACGCAGTTCTTTGAACTTTTTATTATTTTATTTACTTTAACTATACTTAAAACATTTTATTTACAAAAAATAAAGCCTTATTTAACCATGTACTAAAAAAACATCTAATAAGTAAACATGGTTAATCTATGCATAAAATCAAGAGGATAATTATTTTGAATTAAAATAGTTTTTAAATAATCTTTTCCAATATTTATATTTTGATTAGAATAAATGACTTTAATTCTATCAAATTACCCAAACAAACATATTTTGGCATTTAATGTCAAAGTTTTCAGAATATCCTAAAAAACATAAAAATTTTAAAACCTAAATAATAGTAAATTTTTATTTTTATTATTTTTATTCCATTTATCTTGACAACGGTGGCAGATTTGCCACCGAAACGTCGATTTTTAATTATCTTTTTACTTGTTTAATTTTTTTTTGGTTTTTTAGTACTTTTAATTTTATTTTGGCGTGTACCCAAATAAATACCATCCCTTAAAAAATAATAATGTTTAAGGTGCGATTACAAGAAAACGGTTTGTTTCACAGAAATTTATTAAGAAGGCTTTTTGAATTTCCTTCAAGAATGTGAATTGGTTAAAGGTTTAAGATTATTTGATTTTAAGATTTTGTGTAAAACATACAACAATTGTTAAAAAATCAATTATTTAAATGATGCACCTCTTAATGTTAATATTAACATAAGTAGGAATTTTTGTACCAGTTCTTTTCCGCCACTAGCTTTGGAAGATGAAATTGTTTCTACCGCTAAAGGAAAGGCAGAATTATTTGCTAAGCAATTTGCTGCCAATTCAACCCTTGACCCTCCCGTAAATCATCCAATTCCAGCGGTTACCCCAGTTCCTCATAAAATGCCAACATATTTTTAAGGTAAAACACATTAAGCGTATCCTTTCTTCCCTTAACACCAAGAAATCGTCTGGGCTGGATGGCATACCAGCAGTCGTTTTAAAAAATGTGCGCCAGAACTTGCACCAATCTTAACTCGGCTCTTTCGAATTTCTTACGACACAGGTATTTTTCCGGAAAGCTGGAAAGCGTGTTCAACCTATTCCCAAGAAAGGATCTAAATCTCTTCCATCTAACTATAGACCAATTTCAATTCTCTCAGTTCTTTGTAAAGTAATGGAAAAACTAGTAAAAAAGTACTTAGAAAAACACAAAATTTTGCATGACAGGCAGTATGAATTTCGCCACAAAGATCTACAGCAGATCTTCTTTCCTTCGTATCACACTGCTGGAAAGAGTCTCTTGAGTTTCTAGGTGAGTCCCAGATCGTTGCTCTTGATATATCCAAAGCTTTTGACCAGGTCTGGCATGCCGCACTTCTTAATAAACTTCCCTCCTATGGTCTTTCAACTAAACTCTGTACTTGGCTCTCTAGTTACCTATATGATCGTCGTATATCAGTTATTGTGGACGGCCATTCTTCAAGCTAGCACCAAGTAAATGCTGGAGTCCCTCAGGGCTCAGTTCTGGCACCAACATTGTTTCTTCTTCACATCAACGACCTTCTCTCGTCCACAACTAATTCCAATAATAGTTTCGCCGACGATAGTACCGTTCACTCCAGTTTTCAGGTTGCTAAACCCATTGCTGTGGGGATTTATCGCTTTTTTATAGGTACTTCCATTGCTTCTGCTCTGAAGAACTGTCCAGTATAGTTCCTACACTTATGGTTCCCAACAGAGAAACTCGTGCCCCGAACTTCCCACTTTGTTCGTACTTTTATCCCTAGAGTTTCTAGGTTGTGGAACCTGCTGCCCGCGGAGGTCTTTCCTTTCCCCCAAATCTTCAAGTATTTAAGTCCCGTGTCAACAAACTCCTTCTTACCTCGCTTAAGACACCCACGGTACGTTAGTATTTAGGCTTTAAGCCTTCGGGGTTTGTCCAAAGATAAAAAAAATTAAGGGCAGGAAATTTAAGAATATTTTTCGTTCGTTGTCATAAACAATATTTTTACAGTATCGTTAGAAAAAAATTGTTTGTTTTTCATATATACATATCTTTGGTCGTAATCAGTTTAAAAGAACTTTAACAACGACCTTAGACTCGGTTATTTAATCGATTTAAGCATCTATTATAGACTTATAAAATAACAGTTGTTTAAAAACCACAAGGAAAATTTCGCAAATACTTTAAAAGATCTTTAAACTCTTTATTGTTGCTCGTATTTATAACGGGAAAAAATATTGTACTCAATTCTTTGCAAGTAATGCGATACAATAAAAAATTGGATTTTGTGGTTTAATGGCAGCTAGTTTTTTAAGAATGGTGGCAGAAAATGAAATTTAAAGAAAAGTGTTAGTAAGCATTATTTTTAGATGCAGGTATGACACAGAAGTTGGCAATGTTTTTATTTTTATGATATCTAATATAAAAGGAGAACATGTACCCAGAGTATAGTAATAACAACCATGCGGTGAAAGTATATTGCAAGGAATAAATAGGGTCCTTTTCTATACAAGGTTACTGCACTGATTTACCAGGTTTATTACTTATTTTATGGGTCATAAATAATCTGTCACAAATCTGTTCTTGAAAATACATAATCTTAAGCTATGTATCCACCAAAGAAACAAATCGGAACTTTTTTGTTTAGGTTGCATGTTCCCAACAAAATTGCCAAAATGTTCCAATAAGATGGTAATTGTTGTAGCACCAAAATAAAAAAATCTGTGTGTTTCGTGTTTTCATTTTAAGTTGGTAACAAGTTAAAACGCATTTAGTTGTTGCTGAGGTGAGGATCATGCGCACGTCAAATTTGTCGTTCCAGTAGTGCCATGTTTCTAATATTATACAATTATTTGTTGGAAACTGAAAAGTTTGCAAACTTTCTTCAAACATTACTGACAATTTTTAACATAACCTTTCTAAGGTAATTTTCTAAAACCTACGGCAACTCCGATTTTAACGAAATTTGGTATACGGGGATTTTTGGGGCGCTGATCCCGAATCTAAAGATTTTTGGCGGAAACGTTTCGTTCTCGAAATATTCATCATCAAAGTTCAAATTTGAACTAAGCTTATTTTCACTATATTCCCTCTTCTTTTTGCACACAATTCTTAATTTAAAGCTAAACTGTCACAAAATATTTTATTTTCACCTTTTAAGACCCCGTTTTTGTACGTTTTTACATTATTTTTGCATTTTATTGCGTGGCTTTTCTTTGATAATGCGGCAACCATACATACACATAGGGCTCCATGGCACACTGGGATTGAAATGATTCAAAGTATAGCTATGCAATTTAATGCAAAAATGATGTAAAATACGTAAAAAACGGAGTTCTAAAAGGTGAAAATCTAATATCGTGTGCCACTTTAGCTTTAAATCAAGAATTGTGTGCAAAAGAAGGGGGAATATTGTAAAAATGTGATTAGTTTAAATTTCAAGTCTGATGATGAATATGTGAGGAACGAAACGTTTCCGCCAAAAATTCGTTCAGATTCGTGATCGGCGCCCCAAAAACCCTCGTATACCAAATTTCGTCAAAATCGGAGTTGCCGCAGGTTTCTAGAAAATTACCTTTTCTTGTATTGACGTATAAGCAGTATGCACGACTTGTTTATTTTTCGTTCCAGCAGAAAACTGTTGCCCACATTTCTGACTAATGTTTGTAACAATTTCTGCGTCTTACGATTGTTGCTAACATGTTTCCAACATTCTGCTGGAATAAACCTAATGTGTAAACGTAAACAACGATACACAAAACCAAAACTGTTCCTGATTTCAGTTGCTTTAATGGTGATAAAAAGTTGAAACCTATTGACATTTTTTCCGCAATTTTGGAACACAAAGCAACATTTAGTAAAAAAAGTTTCTTATTGTTTTCTTGTTATTGTTATTGTTTCTTCTTATTGCCCAAACACATGTTTCGCGTATCGAACTAGGCGGGTTTTATCACTCTAACCCCTACCATTTCTAGCACAATGTAAAACATTGTGATAAACTTGTCCGACAAAAAAGTGACCCATTGGCCCAGTCCAACACCCGAAATAGTTGACATTGACAGGCTGAGTTAAAGGGCCGCTTCCATATATGGCGGTACGAATATTTGTAGCAGACTCGTCAAAAGCAATCCCCTTAAAAAGGTTTTTAAAGGGTTCTTATTATAAAGTCCATTCCATTACTGTCATAGGCATTAATAGTCTAATTAGCTTTGTTCGCGAATCTAGTAATGAACCGATTCTGAACCAGAACCGAACTGGTTTAGAATTGTTATAAAGCGCATGTCTAGTTATTTATTAGTTCGGAATTTTTATTTACCGCGAACGATTTTCTATACAGCTCAGGATGTATTCTAACCTAGCCTTTTGGTTAGGATTTTTTATGGTTAAATTGGATACTACACAAAAAAATAAATTCAAACAAAAAGGTAAATTGTTATACTGTCGAAAGCCACTCGAGGTCTCTCGGCGGAAGACTTGGCCTCCTCTCGTTTTTAACATAAGTATATGTATTTAACTAAAGATAAAATTCAAACAACAAGAAATGGTAAAATCTTCCAATATTGTCTATATTTTTTAATTAAATCTTTATTTATTTTATTGCATACATACATTCATACGGAATACAATTAAAAATCGTTTGTTTATATACGCTCAGAATCCCAAAAATTTAAAACAAATATTCAACAGGTATATTAACCCGCATAAAAAGTGGCAGAAACAAATAAACTGTAATACAACGGTTTATTTCTGTACCACAAAAACAGAAAACAGCTGACCATGTCGACAATGCGCATGAAATTCCGAACTAACAAAAATCCCAGGATTGCTAATCAGGTTACGAACCGGTAACGAACTGATTCCATTGTAACCCGCGAACACAGAACTGTTACTAAAAATTCGGGATTTTACTAGCCGCGAACGCTGCTTTTTTCACTGCGCATGCGAACAGTCCCAGAACCGGTTCAGAATCAAACCCGCGAACAAAGCTAATAGTCAGTTACCACGGTTACAACTGAAATGCAGATGACTAATATTCTTCAATTGTTTTTGACAACGTCATTTTTAAATTGAAATGGCCAGATTGTAGATAAACACGTTTCTAAGTCTGCTATATTATAAGTAAGTCCTACGTAAAGCTATGTACATTTTTCTCAGTGCTATCTAGATTTTGCTGTTTATTCCACGGTAAAGCTATTTATTCAAAGGTTTAGAAGCTTCTGTTGTCTGCTAAGCAAGGATGATGCACGGTTGCCTGTATTTTAAAAGAGAATATTTTAGTGTTTTGCAAGATTTCTGCAACACAAATGGACATCAGCTATTATAAATTTTTATGTTGATGTTTTTGCAACGTTTATTTTTTATAAACTAGGTGAGAAAAGCAATTATTGGAGACATGTCGCGTTGAATTTCACCAATAATTAATTTAAACCATTGTAACAAAACCTTAAAAACTTAGTTTTTAAAAGTGCAATAATCATGGTAAACAAGTAATATTATTGCTCTATTTTGCATGATAAGTTACCAAATCCTTAATTTTTAAAGCCCAAAGAATCTAGTTAAAAATATTTAATTGTTTATGAGATTTATTTATAAAAATATTTCTTTTTTATTGTGTAGTACATACCTCATTAAGGTCTTATTTTATTTGTTTTAGTTTACATTTTCACAGGGGCGGTCATATCAACTTTCCGAGGGGAGAATACAGGCCAAGGAAAAGTGCCTAAGGCGGCAGATATAAAAATAAAATGTTAAAATATTAAGGGAGGTGGGTGATTTTTAAAGAGCAACAAAAAAGGTCCTCACCTCTTTTTATTGTTTTCTTTTATTTATAAAAACTGGATTCATCTTTTGTCCCTCCTTCCCACATATTTAAAAAAAAGGTCTTCACTCTTCAATTCCACTCTCGGCCCTTTCTTTTGCCATTAGGTATGTATAAAATATTTAGTTACCCTAAATAATAGTTAATTTTTTAATTTTTATTTATATTTAATTTTATTTTGACAACGGTGGCAGACTTGCCACCAAAACGTCGATTTTTACTTTTCTAGATAACTGTTTTAGACTTTTCTTTTTGGCTTTTTTAATTTTGCTTTTAAAAAATAATTTTTGGCCTGTACCCAAATAAATAACATCAATTAAACTTTATTTCAAAAACCACAACCCTCACAAAGGAAAGGAGAGCAGAGAAAAGAAATTATTTAGTTGTTAGAAATCGAGCACATCTGTCTACAATTGATTACCCTTTATCTGGTCCAAAAGATGTTTTTACCAATCTCTAAAAATAATTAAGACCGAAGTAACAAAATTCGTGACATCGTACCTTAAAATCAGACAGAAACAACAAATATTTAAAACTACCACATCGTTTCGTGGACTATTTTCGGTGTTTAAGAGTATCACATACATAAGGGATATTTTTCCAATTCGTCTGTCTTCCAGCTGCTAACAAGCTTGTCTAACAGCTGACGTATTAAAATGTGAATCGAAAAAATAAACACGCTTACAAATGACATTAAAAAATAATAATATAACCCAAAAAATGGTAACTCCCGTTTTACAACAAAAATGCACAATACTTTCAATTGTAGTTGAATTAATCTTTCATATGGTTTCCCACACATATTATTGTTATTGTTATTAGTATACATTTAGTTAATTTTGTTTGACTTTTAACCTCAAATTTGGCTATATTTCCCCCTCCTTGTTTTTTTCAACCTGTTAGACAGTGGTTAGACATCTCCCTAGACCGCTAACAACCGCTGTGAGCTGCTGCAAGACTGACGTCATTGATTTGTCAAAAATGAAAGTGCTGTAAGCAGCTAACAAAGAAAATATTCCTTTATTATTTCTTTAACTTTTAACGTTTATTCCCTCTGTACAATTTATTTTAATCAAGGTTTAAGACTGTTCAAGAAACGCAAGTGGGTGTTAGAAGACCGTAGGAACTTCCATTATCGGTGGTACCGTCCTAATATGGTTAGTGATTAAATATTCCTCTAACCAAAGAGACCGTTGCTCGTTACAGATAAAAGTTATATGGTTGTTTCAATAATGGTCGACGGCCAGCCACCGATCAAGGTGATACCGTGGGCTTTTGCTTTTTGCTAAAAAAGAAGACCACGTTGTGGGTATAAATGGTGTACCGAGTGTCAAGTTATAAATTTATATTAACCCTCTTCAATTTTTTTATTTTTATTTTACACAATAAAAATATTACTTTGTTGGGTTATTTCTGTAGTTCTCGAATTAGTAATTATATTTTTATTATTCAAAAAGATATAAAGGGTACAACAAAAATTGTATTTTTTTTAAAGGGACACTCTATTCGTTATATCACCGTATTAAGAAGATCTATAAAAAAAACCTAAAAACAACTACATTTATTATATACCGGGTAATTTGGTAATTTTGCTACGACACTTAGTTGAGTAATTTAAGATTAGAATTTTAAAAGTTCAGGCTCACAAGAAGTTTCTACAGGATCCTAGTCCAGAAAACCGACAGGCCAGCATTGAAGCAAGAAACTACTACAATCAAACAATTTCTGAAGCCAAAGACTCCTTCAAAAATCGTATTAAAAACAAAGTTCTTTCTTGCTCAAATGACAGCAAATCTTTCTGGTCCTTTGCGAAAAACATAAGTAGGAATTTTTGTACCAGTTCTTTTCCACCACTAACTTTAAAAGATGAAATTACCGCTAAAGGAAAGGCAGAACTATTTGCCAAACAATTTGCTGCCAATTAAACCCTTGACCCTCCCGTAAATCATCCAATTCCAGCGGTTACTCCAGTTCCTCATAAAATGCCCGATATTATTTTTAAAGTAAAACACATTAAGCGTATCCTTTCTCCCCTTAACACCAAGAAATCGTCTGGGCTGGATGGCATACCAGCAATCGTTTTAAAAAAATGTGCTCCAGAACTTGCACCAATTTTAACTCGGCTCTTTCGAATTTCCTACGACACAGGTATCTTTCCAGAGAGCTGGAAAGCTGCACGTGTTCAACCTATTCCCAAGAAAGGATCTAAATCCCTTCCATCTAACTATAGACCAATTTCAATTCTCTCAGTTCTTTGTAAAGTAATGGAAAATTATTAATTCACAAATTCTTAAGTACTTAGAAAAACACAAAATTTTGCATGACAGGCAGTATGGATTTCGCCACAAAAGATCTACAGCAGATCTTCTTTCCTTTGTATCACACTGTTGGAATAAGTCTCTTGAGTTTCTAGGTGAGTCCCAGATCGTTGCTCTTGATATAGCCAAAGCTTTTGACCAGGTCTGGCATGCCGCACTTTTTAATAAACTTCCCTCATATGGTCTTCCAACTAAACTCTGTACTTGGCTCTCTAGTTATCTATCTGATCGACGTATATCAGCTATTGTGGACGGCCATTCTTCATGCTTTCACCACGTAAATGCTGGAGTCCCTCAGGGCTCAGTTCTGGCACCAACATTGTTTCTTCTTTACATCAACGACCTTCTCTCGTCCACAACTAATTCCATTCATAGTTTCGCCGACGACAGTACCCTTCACTCCAGTTTTCAGGTTCCTAAACCCATCACTAAACCTGACTTGGAAAACAAACTCAGAGCGATGCAGATATCACTTTCGCAGGATCTTAATTATTATATTGGATATGGGGCGCCAAAAATCTCGTCCATTTTAATGCATCCAAATACACAATCATGTTCCTTGTCGCGAAACGAGTCATCAAATACTCATCCTCTACTTATGAGCGGTCAAGTTTTACAGAGCAAAGACACCTTTAATCTTGTGGGCGTCACATTTGAAAGTAACCTTAACTGGCATAAACACATTGTATCTATAGCCACGGCAGCTTTAAAAAAGCTTGGATTTCTCTTTCGAGCCAAAAAGTATTTTTCCGCTTCTAATTTATACACTTTATATGTGTCCCAACCGATCTCCTTGGAAT
Source organism: Listronotus bonariensis (assembly GCA_014170235.1). NCBI lineage: Eukaryota > Metazoa > Arthropoda > Insecta > Coleoptera > Curculionidae > Listronotus > Listronotus bonariensis. The sequence continues at coordinate 35,027 of JACEGR010000823.1, forward strand.
ATTGTTCCCATATCTGGGGCATGGCGTCTCCCACAAACCTAAGCATTCTTGATTCTATTCAAAGAAGAGCTATTCGTCTCATTAATGATCCTTCACTTACAGAAAGGCTTATCTCTCTTGCCCATCGTCGGGCTGTGGGGAATTTATCGCTTTTTATAGGTACTTCCATCGCTTCTGCTCTGAAGAATTGTCCAGTATAGTTCCTCCACTCACGGTTCCCAACAGAGAAACTCGTGGTTCCACGCGTATTCATCCCTATACGGTCCAACTGGACAGGCCCCGAACTTCTCACTTTGTTCGTTCTTTTATCCCTAGAGTTTCTAGATTGTGGAACCTGCTGCCCGCGGAGGTCTTTCCTTCCCCCAAATCTTCAAGTATTTAAGTCCCGTGTCAACAAACTCCCTCTTACCTTGCTTAAGACACCCACGGTACGTTAGTATTTAGGCTTTAAGCCTTCGTGGTTTGTCCGAAGATAAAAAAAAAAAAGTTTGCAAGCCCCTGACTTAACATATTCAGTTATTTAATTAATTACACTAAAAACTTAAATATGCCCCTTGTTAATTTAACTTTTAACTAATAAATTAAGCCGCCTACAGCATATTATTTGCGTTAGCCTTAAGGTATGTCTCTTTTTGTCTCAGGCGGAAATAAAGGCAAAATATATTCAATTTAATTTAATAGAAGTAGGTGGTAAAACATTTATTGACTAGTATTGGGTATTATAAATAATGTGTACACGGAAATAGGGTGAAAACTTTTTATGGGTGTTGGCTATTTTATGCATACATTTTTTTTCTTGCGTTTAAATTGGACAGAAAAAATATTTTATAAATATTTTTTAAGAATACCTTGATTTGATTTGATTTGATTTGGGTAGGTTTATTTTTAGAAATATTTCATACTTGCTAGAAGAATAAACTTTATGCTCGCCAAAAAATCGGGACAAGCAATTTTTAGCACCATATTTAACTTGTAGTAACTTTGGAAATAAAAATATTTTTAGCTGCGGATTTCGGTATGTTAAAGCCCATTTCGTCTAGATGACATGGCGCAAAATGATTTTTGAAAAATAATCAAATGTTCATGGTATACAGGGTGGTCAATGAACAGATGCAAAATTACAAAAAGTTTAGAGGTGTGTGATTCCGGTAATATTTTTTTTTCGCATTTAATTATAGGTCATTAGTAAAGTAACATCAATATCTCCAGACGTTTTTGCCAGTTTTTTGATTACAGCCCTTTAGCCCCAGAGACACTACTAAACAAAAAATGTGTCAAAACTTTGCTACCAATATCTTTAAAACGCTGTAACTTAAAAACGGCTTTACCGATTTCGACCAGGTTTTCACATTCTGAAAGCTTATTTTCTGGTTCTTTTTATTACCTAACCACTTTATTGGTAAATGGCCATTTCTATAAAATACAGGGGTCAAACAAAAAGTAAAGATAAAATTGCACAAAATATGGCTATTGTTCGTTTTAAGCTATGACAATTGGGCTGTACGTTGTTGTTTGGTTTGAAATTTGGTCAATATGCAGCTTCGGTCAATACCTCTGGACGGTTTTTTTACTTTTTCGATTAGTGCCTTTTGGCCACAGATACGCTACCAGGCAGATCCATTGTCCTAAAATGTGTCTTTTGTGGATTTTTTGATGTGATCTGGAAATTTTAAATTAATTACTACCTAATGATTTTTTTTCGTACAGGGTAATCAAACAAAACTGACTCTTTCATTATACAGGGTGTTTCAGATTTTAATCGGGAAAATTTAATAGACGATAGAACATGAAAAAATAAAAAATGTCTATATAAACATGTATGTTTTGAAGCTTCGTTCTCGAGATACAGGGTGTTAAAGTTTTGAAAAAAATAGTTTTTTATTCATAGCTCAAAATCCCCTGGCCGATTTTCCTTAAACTTGACAGGTTTGTTTCTCATGATAAGAGGTATCATTTAATGTATTGAGATTTACCGTAATTATTGCAGTGGCGTCCCAGAGGGCAACCTAGTTAGTAAAGATGGAAAAATAATGGTACCCACTGCTTTTTTATAATTTTGTATTTTTTTTAGATTAAGCATTTAAAAATACAACTTTATTGTTTGTTGTTCACTTTTCGTATCTTGCTTTGTTTTCGAGAAAAAAAATAAAACTAATACTTTATTGCTTGGCCCTATAGAAAAAATCAAGAAAAATACAACTTTTTGTTTTTAAATGTTTTTAGTATTTTGCTTCGTTTTCGAGAACAAAAAATAATTTAAAAAATCCTGTTCTTTAGTGGCCTCCTAATTTGTACCATTTGTATGTGTAAAGCAACAATAATTTTGAGCTATGAATAAAAACTATTTTTTTCCAAAACTTTAACACCCTGTATCTCGAGAACGAAGCTTCAAAATATACATGTTTATATAGACTTTTTTATTTTTTCATGTTCTATCGTCTATTAAATTTTCCCAATTAAAATCTAAAACAACCTGTATAATGAAAGAGTCAGTTTTGTTTGATTACCCTGTACGATAAAAAGCTATTAGGTAGTAATTAATTTAAAATTTCCAGATCACATCAAAAAATCCACAAAAGACACATTTTAGGACAATGGATCTGCCTGGTAGCGTATCTGTGGCCAAAAGGCACTAATCGAAAAAGTAAAAAACCGTCCAGAGGTATTGACCGAAGCTGCATATTGACCAAATTTCAAACCAAACAACAACGTACAGCCCAAATGTCATAGCTTAAAACGAACAATAGCCCTATTTTGTGCAATTTTATCTTTACTTTTTGTTTGACCCCTGTATTTTATAGAAATGGCCATTTACTAATAAAGTGGTTAGGTAATAAAAAAGAACCAGAAAATAAGCTTTCAGAATGTGAAAACCTGGTCGAAATCGGTAAAGCCATTTTTAAGTAACAGCGTTTTAAAGATATTGGTAGCAAAGTTTTGACACATTTTTTGTTTATTAGTGTCTCTGGGGCTAAAGGGCTGTAATCAAAAAACTGGCAAAAACGTCTGGAGATATTGATATTACTTTACTAATGACCTATAATCAAATGCGAAAAAAATTATTGCCGGAATCACACACCTCTAAACTTTTTGTAATTTTGCATCTGTTCATTGACCACCCTGTATACCATGAACATTTGATTATTTTTCAAAAATCATTTTGCGCCATGTCATCTAGACGAAATGGGCTTTAACATACCGAAATCCGCAGCTAAAAATATTTTTTATTTCAAAAGTTACTACAAGTTAAATATGGTGCTAAAAATTGCTTGTCCCGATTTTTTTGGCACTGAACATTTGCAAATAATTGCACATTATGTGATATTGTATTTAAATTAATCTTATATTGCAGTTTTTCAAGACTTAATTTAAGCCATTTTTAATAAGATGTCTGAATAAGTAGTATTAGAGTTTTTGGAAAATAGTGAGTACTTATATTAAATAATTTAAATCCTATAACTACTAGAATATTTACAAAATATAAATAAATATTAGAGAGGAAAAAGTCACATTTTAAACTTAAAGTGACTAATTTAAAATTTATAATGAAAAAATATACATTGTGTCAACTGGATTCTTTTAATTGAAATTACAATGTGCTAGTAACACTAGTAAGTGGAGATTGGACATAGAAAGAATACATTAAAAAGCCGCTGATTGATTATATACAGTAAATATTAAAAATTAATTTTAGAATATTCTTCCTTGTCCTTTTAGATTAAGGCAAATATTAAATACAAAAACGAAGTTTTGTTGATTTGTAAATTGTAAGTGGCTAAAAATTAAAGACACAATGTTTAGGAGCAAATAAAAACATTTTGTTAAAACTAAAAAAATATTCTACGGCTACATTTGACCTCGTACTAGACCGTCTTTTTTCTAGACATTTAAAAAATTGCTCATGGAAGCTTTAAAGCAAGTTAAGTTGAACAGCCACATTGCGGCAATTTCTGAATTATTCTTATAGCAAAATAATAATAATAATAATAATATACAGCAGCAAAGGATATTGATAATGTTGTACCTAATAACAAAATGTTTCTTAAGCGATTTAATAAAAAATTAAAAAACTCTTGTTTTTTGCTTTTCCCTCTCAATTTTTTTATTTTTCCATTTATTATTACTCAACCGGATACCAGACGAACTCAAAGCTCTTTAGTCCGAAGTTCTTCTCTGTCTCAGGTTTGGGTGTTTCGTCAGAAGATAATCCTAGATTTATAAACTTGACCTTTGGTCTGTAACCATTTTCATCAGCTACATAGGTAACCACTCTACTAATTCCATCTCGTCCATTAACAAAGGATATAATGAAGTCGGTTGTGTATTAGGTTTTAATTGTTGTTAATAAATAAAACTTTTAATTTTAATTCACCATTTTATACGGAATCAAAATTTGAATGCTCTTTAATAAATAAGTTATTATTCTGCACCACAACAAATTTTAATAAAATAATCTTCTTACCCTCCGACTTTGGCTCCATTTTTAAGTCCCTTTTCATAATGTCCATGGAATCCTACAGTATAATGGAATTTATAAAGAAGATCTCCAATATCCTTTTCTTCAATCCCCGCTGGAAGACCATCCTGCATACCTAGTTTTAAAAAACATTCTTAGTTTTGATTGATTACAATCCTGATCGGGCAAACAAGCCTTAAAGGTATATTTTTTGGCAAAAATTTGTTGTAATGTTATCTAAATACAGGTGTGATTAAAAATCTGATCACGAAACTTAAGGGGGTGATTCTACTTGACAAAATAAGGGTAGAGCTTCATATAATTTTTTTTAAATGTCATTCGTTTTCGAGTTACAAGCCGTCAAAGTTTATTTTTTAACCAATCCAGTTGATATTTGGCACACAAATCGAGCTTTGCAGATTCTAAAATTTTAAGACAAAAGTACTTTTTTTAAATATCGCCAGCGGGTACTTTACCAAAAACTTAAAATTTATTTACATCATAACTTTTTATTTTGACAGATATCGGAAGCTGGGGCGCCATTTTATAGACAATCAAAAACTTAAAATAAGGTACTCTTTATTAAGTCAATAAACCTCACCGTTTAGGCACCAATAGACATCAAAGTTTTCATCAATCTCAATCAAATTACCTAGATACATACAGGGTGTCCAGTAACTCAACCGACAAACTTAATCAAACGATTTTACAACAAAAAATAAGAAAAAACTTCATATAAACATATGTCCTAAATGTCTTAGTTTTAGAACTACGGTGTGTTAAAAATAATAAAAATTTATTTTTAATATTTAACACACCGTAGTTCAAAAACTAAGACGTTCAGGATATATGTTTATATAAAGTTTTTTCTTATTTTCTGTTGTAGAATCGTCCCGTAAAGTTTGTCGGTTGAGTTACTGGACACCCTGTATGTATGTAGGTAATTTGATTGAAATTGATGAAAACTTTGATGTCTATTGGTGCCTAAACGGTGAGGTTTATCGACTTTAATAAAGAGTACCTTATTTTTTAAGTTTTTGATTGTCTATAAAATGACGCCCCCAGCTTTGTGATATCTGTCAAAATAAAAAAGTTATGATGTAAATAAATTTTAAGTTTTAGGTAAAGTGCCCTCTGGCGGTATTTGAAAAAGTACTTTTGTCTTAAAATTTTAGAATCTGCAAAGCTCGATTTGTGTGCCAAATATCAACCGGATTGGTTAAAAATAAATGCAATATGGCGAAAAACCAAAATAAAATTGAACTTTGACGGCTTGTAACTCGAAAACGAATGACATTTTGAAAAAAATATATATGAAGCTCTACCCTTATTTTGTCAAGTAGAATCACCCCTTAATGTTTCGTGATCGATTTTTGATTCACCCTATATACCTACCAGGGAATTTGTCTCTGATTGGTATATCTTGCTTCTTGTTTCCTCCTACATGTATAACACCTCCTTCAACAGAGACAGGTGGGAAGTTTGAAACCTCTGTAGATGGTCCTAATCCGCTTGTTTGTAAGGGGTTTGGCTGTGGAACACCTGAAATTAAATACCTTTGTTTTGTTAATTTTCCCAAACATCATATAATTTTTAACTGCATGGTAATTCTGTACAATGTTCAGGTCTTCTTAAATAAATAATGAATAACTTTGATTGATTTGATGATGGCAGATTTAAAGCATGTTGTAAAAAGCAGTTAATGCATATTTCCTGATGGTGATATATCTTCTGTTGCCAACCTTGCTGGTAACTCAACTCGCTACCTCCACTAGGCCCACTATCCCCAATTTGACCATAACCTCCATGCTTTGCAATACTTGGACACGCATGAGTAATGGATGAGTATTAGAAGACTTATTTTGCGACGAGGAACATGATTTTTGAAATACATTTAATTGGAAAAGATGTTTTGCGCCCCAATATAATAATAAAAATTATGGTCTGCAAAAGAGATATCTACATCGCCCTGAGTTTGGTTTCAAAATTAGCTTTAGAGATAAGTTTAAAAATCTGATTACTGAAGTTAAGAATAATATCGTCTGTAAAAGCTATGCATAGGATTGGTTGTGAAAGAAAGGAGGGTGTAATGTACATCTCTACTCAAGTAAATAATGAATACATTTAATGATTGCAAATTAAAGAAATGTTGTGTAAAGCAGTAAATGCATATTTCCTGATGATGATATATCTTCTGTGACCAACCTTGCTGATAACTTGGTTTACTATCTTCATTTAGCCCACTACCTCCACTAGGCCCACTATCGCCAATTTGACCAATACCACCAAAACCTCCATTATTATCAGTCAAACCAATATTGTTTTGTCCACCAATACCAGGGTATTGCTCATTTTCTCCAGCTGGATATTGAGAATTTTGGTCTGCCGGATATTGAGCTGCTTGACCAGGGTATTGGGGACCTTGAAGATTTGTACTGGGTTGTTGACCAAAACCTGTAGGATATTGACCCCCAGTGGGATATTGAGCATCTTGACTTGCACCAGTAGGATACTGAGCACCTGCAGTTTCACCACTTGGGTATTGAGCATTTGCAGTTTCTCCACTTGGGTACTGAGCATTTGCAGTTTCTCCACTTGGATACTGAGCACCTGTAGTTCCTTCACTTGGGTACTGAGCACCTGCAGTCCCTCCACTTGGGTACTGAGCACCAGAAGGTCCTCCAACACTATTATAATTAGTTGTTTGTGGTCCAGTAGCACTCTGGTACTGAACCCGGTTGTTTTGAGGGTATTGGGACGTTTGTTGTTCTCCACCAACATTTTGTTTATCTTGATGTTCTAAAATAAGGAATCTGGTAAATGTCATACTATATGCGACAAACAAATTTTAAAATTATAGAACAAATTTTTAATATTTTTGTTGTATATTCAATCATTTGTCAAGCCAAATTAAAAAAAAACTCTAGAACTCAACGATACACAGGTAGGTACAAATTCTAATATACAGGTTGTTGCTAAGATTTTTATAAGTGGGAGATTACAAAGCAATAAATAAGTTTTTTAACTACCTTTATCAAAATTAGCCTTTCCCGTATAAGAAAGGAAAATGGGACTTTTTGTATATCTACTAGCAGACATACTACTTTTTTTTTTTCGTTTTTCGTTTTGACCCGCACTGGCAAAATGAATTTTTGAAATAAATTTTAACAAGGGCAAATTTTTTTGTAATTATTTACAAACCGGACGCCTCGTCGACTTTAATAAAACTTGGTATACAGGGGTTTTTGGGGCGCTGATTACGAATCTAAAATAATTTTTAGTCGGACTCGTTTGGTTCTCGAGATATTCATCATCAGACTTGATAACCAAAGCCTACCTGAATTCACTATTTTCCCTCTTCTTAGTGCACTTAATTCTTGATTGAAAGCTAAATTGGTACACAATACTAGATTTCCACCTTTAAAAACCCCATTTTTATATTTATTTTAGCCGTTTTTTCATAAAATTGCAAAGCTTCACTTTCAATCATTTCGATCGCAGACTTGCGATCCGATACTGCAGCCAAATAAGTATTATTTCTTAAAAATGTCACAAAAGGTAGTAGAAAAAATACTATACATTTGTCCTGGAGTAGAGAGCCTTTTTCTCCCTTGGATGATTGCATCAAACCATCCTCGTAAGGAATAGATGCATTTTTCTCCCTCGTAATGTAAATAACTATTATATCTACCTTGTGGTTCATTTTCAGCCTCACCGAACCTATCACCAATTTGTCCAGAAGTGCCGGGTGATGGAATGGAACCTAAAACTGATGTTGGGCCTTGGCTTAAAATTCCAGACGGACCAAATGGTTGCGCTGGTTGTGCCTGCTGTTTTTCTTGATCTTGTTTCTGGAAAATGGGATTTTGGAATTGGAATCCGTTTCCAGGTTGGCCAGGTACTGGTTTTGATGTTGTCACATACCCGCAACTAGCTAAAATAGGTTTTAATTAAAAATATTTTTAATAAAGTCAATAAACTAAATATTTTAGGTATTATTACCTTTCCTTATTTTTTATTTTTGTTGATAGATAATATGTTTTGATATTTTATACGGGGTTTATAGATCATAGGCCACAATGCTTTTTAAAAGTTTTCTGAAGATTCTTTGGTAATTTCTCAAGAATAAAAAAGAGGTAACCCTAATATATGTACAGTATGTTTGCGAATGTACTTTACAATAGGACAAATGGATCATAAATTTAAATGTTCAAGAAGTCGTGTATGGCAACTGTTTTTGCTACTTAAAAAACAAGTATTACGTTGAGAAATTTGTTTTGTTTTGTGCAGGAGCTCCAAATTTAAAACTAAAAAATTTGTATATGGACTAAGACGAAACTGTTTTTGTTTTTAATAATTCAACAATATGTCACAAAAGAAAGTGTCTAGGATTGAATGAGGATCCAATATCAAAATTTTACACAAAATAAAAATTTTTTAGGATCATATTTTTTGTATTTATGTTTTACACCCTCGTTTGTCAAAGTTTGTCAAATATTTTTGGTATAAAAATATAAATACTAGGCTATGGATGGTGGAGGGGAGGATAACCATCTGAATGTTTTAAAAAGTGTCCGTCGAAAGGAGCAACTTAAGGTGGCGCCACAGTAGCCAGAGGAGATTTTTAACCAATGAGCATGAATTATTAGAGTAAGATACAAAATGAAAAAAAAAAACAAATAGATACAAAATAAAAAAGGAAAGAAATACCAAATCCCTCCACTGGCTAGCGGTGGCGCCATCCCAATTCTGCTACATTCCGATGGCCACTTTTTCAACTTGTCCGCCATAAAAGATGGTTATCCTCCCTCCACCATCCATATACTAGGCTTTTCCGGTAAGAAAAGGTGTAAAGCACAAATGAAAAAAATATGACCCTTAAAAAATCTTTTTTTTTTCTGTAAAATTTTGGATATTTATTTTTATATTAAAACTGTTTCATTTGCTAATTTTCTGAATTAATAAAAATAAAGGCAGTTTGGTCTTTGTCCATTTTTACATTTTTGTAGTTTTTAAAAACTCCTGTACAAAACAAAACATTTTTTGTTTTGTTTTTTAACAAACAAAAACAATTTCCATACATGAGCTTCTAAAACATTTAAATTTTTGGTCCATTCGTCCTATTGTAAAGTCCATTAGTGGACATCCTGTATATGTTTTTAGATGTATTTTTATGTTCTAAACATAAGTTTGTGGTCAATTTTGATTTTAGAAAAAAAACTGTGACCTAATGATAAAATTATAACCACGGATGCGTTAGCAGTAGTACAGGAAAACAATAAAAACTATTCATACATCAGAGTGGCTTTCCAGTGACGCAAACAGAGCGCTCCCGAGTAGCTCAGGAGCATTTCGTTCTACTTTATGGCGTTCCAGTGACGGAAAGTATTATGCACCTGAGCTACTCCGTTTTTCTTTCCCCTTGCCCCTCATGCATTAACCCCTCTTTTGGTTTTTGTGCTTCAAACGTGTTTTTTTATGGTTAAGGATAGATTTTTTAAAATTATTTATTTAAAATGGAATTAGATATTAAAAAGAGATTATTATTATAAAGCCAAGAAAGGTTAAAAACAACGAAATATTAAATTTCTTAAAGTACCTCTCTTTCGTTGTCTAAGGATGCGTTCTAGTGACTAACTTTTTAGAGCAGTTCAAGAGCTTCAAGCCCTGGAGCGTGACGCACAAAAATTTTCGTCACTGGAAAGCAACCCAGATCTTTGGGTGACTGGGTCTGATACTTTTTATGTTGAGTAGTGTTATAATAAATTTATTTTTATAGCAACAAATTTAATACTAAAAACAGTGAAACAGTGTAAAAAAATAGTTTTGGTGTGAAATATTCTTACCACATGCTGGTTTTACTGTAGCTTGAGTAGTAAATTTAAATGGTGCCTCGCTCTTTGGTGTTGTAGGGATAAGTCCTTGTTCAGGAGCAGATTGGGGAATAGCAAGCGGGTTAGGTACTTGTTTAACAGGTGCTGCAGGTTGGGGCAATGGGGCTAATCCGGCTTGTTTCCGGTACTTGTCTGCTTCGGGGGATATTTCTGCCTCTTAAAGGTGAACCGTCCAATGCTAAAATCATAAATAGGGTTAGAAAAAAATATCCTGAAATTTACTGCCCTTAATATTAACATTAAGAGGGCATCATTAAAATTATTGATTTATTAACAATTATTTCATTTTTAATACAAAATTTCGAAATCAGTCAATCTTGAACTTTTGACCAGTTCATATTCTTAAAGTAAATTAAATTCTTTACAAAAAAGCTTTTTGGTAAATCTCCGTAGAACCAGGCGTTTTCATGTAATCGCGCCTTAAACATTAATTAAATTTTTATAATTTTGTCACTTAGATTCTGGATTTTCCTAAACTACCTTAAATATCAATATCTTTATAAAACAAATAATTATTTTTAGAGAAAATCTTATGCTTTACCAAAAGGTCTTTTACCATTTTTCGATAAATCCATTCCTTTCAAAATTATGAAATGTTGAAATAAATATTTTAATTTCAACATTTAATTTTGAAAAGAATAAATTTATCGAAAAATGTTAAAAGACCTTTTTGGTAAAGCATAAGATTTTCTCTAAAAATAATTATTTGTTTTATAAAGATATTGATATTTAAGGTAGTTTAGAAAATCCAGAATCTAAGTGACAAAATTATAAAAATTTAATTAATGTTTAAGGCGCGATTACATGAAAACGCCTGGTTCTACGGAGATTTACCAAGAAAGCTTTTTGTAAAGAATTTAATTTACTTTAGGAATATTGAACTGGTCAAAGGTTCAAGATTGACTGATTTCGAAATTTTGTATTAAAAATGAAATAATTGTTGAATAAATCAATAATTTTAATGATGCCCTCTTAATGTTAATATTAAGGGCAGTAAATTTCAGGATATTTTTTTCGTCGTCATGAACAATATTTTTACAGTACCGTTAGAAACAAAACTTGATTTTTTTTGCCCAGTCTTATATTGATAAATAAAATTGTTATCTAATACTTACGTGCACTTATTCGAATATTCCTCATACTTAAAATTTTAAATTTTCCATTTTCATCAGTTGCATACACTGTCACGTGATATATTCCATCAGCAGTAATAAAACCAAATTCTCCTTCAATAATGCCTCTAACATCTAAACAATAATATAATAAATTAACTTGTACAAAACACCAATAAGGATTTTAATATACTGAGTAACACACTGGATGTTGTTACCACTGTACCATTAACTCACTTATTTTACACATAAGTGCCCACTTATTTTTTTAGACTTTCTGTAAACATATGTTTTTTGACATACAACATAGTCTTTATTTTTAGGATGGTGGTCGATGATTACCTTAAAATAAAACCTTGCCAAGTTAGCTGTACAAAAATATCCTATTTACTTCCTCAGCCAACAATACAGGGTGAATTAAAAATCGATCACGAAACTTAAGGGTGAGCTTCATACAATTTTTTTTTAAATATTTAACACACCGTAGTTCAAAACTAAGACATTTAGCACCTTATGTTTATATGAAGTTTTTATTTTCTGTTTATTTGTAGAATCGCTCCGTAAAGTTTGTCGGTTCTTGAAATTACTGGACACCCTGTATGTATGTAGGTAATTTGATTGAGATTGATGAAAACTTTGATATCTATTGGTGCCTAAACTGATGAGGTTTGACTTTAAAGAAGAGTACCTTATTTTTAAGAAAAAGTGCCCTCTGGCGGTATTTAAAAAAATTTTTGTCTTTAAATTTTTATAATCTACCAAAGAAGCTCGATTTGTGTGTGCCAAGTATATTATTTGAATTGGTTAAAAATAGAAATGCAATATGGCGAAAAACCAAAATAGAATTGAACTTTGACGGCTTGCTCGGAAACATGACATTTGAAAAAAATTATATAAAACTCCACCCTTATTTGTACCACAAATTTCGTATATTACTTCCTTAGTCAGTTAAAATAAATTAAATTAAATACACTTCCTAATTTAAATTTTTAATGTAATTGACGGGAAAATACACAGGAATTTTCCACACATTTTTAAATAAAAATATTTCCATGCTATTTTATAAATTTTGGGATTTGTGAATACATGATCTATGGCTGCCATATTAAAAATGAACAAAATGTTGTTCTAAGTTATTCAAAATGAATTTAAGTAAAGAATTTTAACTTAAAATACAGTTGAGTTACTTAGTTCTTAGAAAAGTAATCTTTAACAACCATCTAAAAAAATACGTTTTGATATACTGGGTGTCACAGAATGTTGATACCCCCAAATTATTTTTAATTTTCACGAAAGACCTAGTACAAATTTTACAGTATTATTATAGCATAAATTGACATTATTTGACATTATTATAACCCTTAAACAGAGTTGGGCAGAATACTGAAAATCGGGATTCGAATACGGATACGAATACTGGAATAAAAGTATTCGAATATTCGGATACCGAATATTTGAATACTTGACTAATATTGAAAGTTTTCGAATACATGAATACCCGGGATCGGTATTCGAATACTGGAAACGAAAAGATTTGATACTACTAAACAAAACCTATACCAAATTGGAGAGCAAAAAAAAGGTCCTTAGCTCTTCTTTTTTCCTATTTTGGGTCCCTTTTGTTATTCAAACCATGACAACTTCGTAGTATTCGGATACTGCTTACACTTTTTGGTATTCGAATACTCGGAACGCCGGTATTCGAATACTCAAAAAAACATTCGTCGAGATACTTTTAAAGTATTCGAATACAGAATCCTGAATACTGAGCAAAATAGTATTCTGCCGAATAACGAATACCAAAGCACACCAATGCATTTGAACACTATTCGAATACCGGCAACATGTATTCTGAATACTATTCAGAGTACTGAGTATTCGAATACGACCCAACTCTGCCCTTAAATCACTTTTAATTTAACCGAAAGTGCCCATTTTTTTCTACATTTGTATACTTGGTTGGTTGGTTGGTTATTTATTCTTGGCTCTGGTCCCTTTCGGTCTAATTAACCAGCACATTCGGAGGAAAATCTGGATATTCGAGCTTGTAGCTCCCCGAAATTCCAAAAGATTTAAAATAAACAAATATCGATGCAAGGAATAAATTGACAGCAGAGAAACCAAGGACTGCTACTGGTAACGCGCATACCCTTCACTGTCACCACTGACGTTTTGAAGCAAGGCGCGCGCACCTTCTCGGCCATACGAAGACGCCATGTGTTCAACACCAAAACGTAAAAACATCAGGTTTTAGAAATCTTCACTTACAGCGCTTAGCCCCAGATGAAAAAAGCCATCAATTTAGCGTGAATCTTTTCTCGATCCCCAAGGGTACAGCAACGCCCGTACGATTCCTTCAGCCGCCTACCCGGAAAAGTTCTGTATCTTTCTACGAAAACGTACCGCACTACTCGGAGACTTCGAAAAGAGTGATTTGTATACTTTATAAAATTCTCTTATCTACACGCGATATATTATACAGGTTGTTTCCTTTCAAAATGGCGTTCAGAAACGACATCTGAATAACTCAATTCCTAAATAAATGATTGATGCCCGCCGCCATCTTGGAAATAGATAATATGTTGTGATATGTCTTTGGAAAAAGATTTTCGTGTAAAATTTAAAAATAAAATAAAATAGGGGTGTTTCAATTTTAAAATGTTAAAATTAAAACAAATAAAGTGTATTTAATAGATAGTTGGTGATATTTTTAGTTTGTCGAAGAGCGATTTTAAGGTTGAAATAATCTAAAAAAGTCAAATCATTACAAATATTCGCATTTCCTTTTAAAAGCAAAAATTAAATTAAGGGGTAAAAACAGCCTTTGTCACCCTGTATAATAAACACAATATTGCCATAGATCTGTACACAATATTACTTTGGCACAAATGGAGCGCTGAACCTGAACAAGTTAGGGGAAATATTAAAAAGCTCAACAAGAAAAGCTTTTATAATATTTTTAAATGGAACAATAGATTTATGAAGCTATTATATTAACTCTATTCAACAAGGCTTTATACATTGAGTTAATATTGATTTTTTTGAGCATTGTTTGGCAAAAACGCTGAAAAGGTTTTGCTGTTTCGTTTTTAAAGCAGGAAAATGTCGCACAATGAATTTATGGCCTCGGTGAAAAACTTTATAATTTTTTTCCTGCAGAAACTTAACGTAATGAAAATGTAATTAATAACCAGTTTTTGAATATTAAGAAAATATGTGTTAAATATTTTTTAAATAGTTTTTTTCCTGGTGTTTATAGTTAAGAAAAGTAGTAGGACTTTTGACAGGCCACTGCAATTACTTGCAGAAAATGGTCAGTTACCACGGTCCCATAACATACAGGCTCAGCGGGAAAAAGAGGAAACAGCCTCACACATGGTTAAATTATCGACTCCGTTTTAAACGAACCAACTAACTATATCAGCAATTTGGCCGCAAAAAACGGTAATTTTCTAGAAACCTGCGGCAACTCCGATTTTAACGAAATTCGGTATTTGGGGGTTTTTGGGGCGCTGATCACAAATCTGAAAGATTTTTGGCGGAAACGTTTCGTTCTCAAGATATTCATCATCAAAGTTCAAATTTAAACCAAGCTTATTTACACTATATTCCCCTTCTTTTGCACACAATTCTTGACTTAAAGCTAAAGTGTCACACAATATTTGATTTTCACCACTTAAAACTCCGTTTTTCTACGCTTTTACATTATTTTTGCATTAAATTGCGTTGCTTTTCTTTGATAATGCGGCAACCATACATACCCATAGGGCTTCATGACACACTGGGATTGAAATGATTCAAAGTATAGCTATGCAATTGAATGCAAAAATAATATAAAATACGTAAAAAACGGGGTTTTAAAAGGTGAAAATCACATATATGTACCACTTTAGCCTTAAATCAAGAATTGTGTGCAAAAGAAGGGGGAATATAGTGAAAATAAGCTTGGTTCAAATTTGAAGTTTGATGATGAGTATCTCAAGAACGAAACGTTTCCGCCAAAAATCTTTCAGATTCATGATCAGCGCCCCAAAAACCCCCGTATACCAAATTTCGTCAAAATCGGAGTTGCCGCAGGTTTCTAGAAAATTACCAAAAAACAAATATTTGGTGTCTTATTCTCACATTTTTGTGATACAACAAACGGTTTTCAAAGAAAATTTATAGGCTGTGACTGCGTGTATAAGTAATGGAAGAGTGAAAATGGTAATTGATCTAAGTGCCAAAGTATAAAATTTTGTCCATAAATTTATACTATGTGACAGCTCCAATATTTCTCTTCAAAATCACAGTGCCAATTGCGATTGCAAACGAGGCCACATGTATACAAAGCATTTTACTAATTAATTTGATTTTTGGGGATATCTAATTGCGACACTTAGATCAAATAGCACTTCTCCTCTACATTTGTTGTTATTTTGGTTTGTTTTTTTTTAAGGGAGAGAAAGAGAGAGTAAAAGTACAGTGGCTGTAGAAAAAGGTCGCGTTTTGACCTCAAATGGGATCTTTTTTCCTACAGACATTGTAGTTTTGCTGTCTCCCTAGAAAAAGAAGGGCATCCGTATACCAAGCATTTTACTTATTTCTTTGATTTCTGGGGATTTCTACACGTAGATCAATTAGCACTTTCACTCTACAGTCAGAGACAACAATGAGACGAGCAACTAAATGTAAATAAATTATCCGAGAAAGAGATAGCTGCTGGGCCTACCTTGTCTGTCTTCAAGGAAGGTAAACGCAGATGGCGCGTGAGTCGACTTTATCGTTTGCCGGCCAAATTCAAATTATATAGTTGTGCTATTTTTGCCCTTAATGTTAGGTACTTGTTTTTGTTTCCTATTAATATAAAATATTGAGGTTTAGTTCAATAATTACACACACCTAATTAAAAATGTCATTTATATGGTTTTTATAAAGATTTTTCTTACAGATAACCATGTCAATATTACCTTAAATTATCTGTTGAAAAGCACAAATTTAATATATACACGGTGATCACTAATAAAAGTCAATATTCCAAGTCCAATTAAAGGTAAAAACCACGAAACACACAATAAATCACAGAAAATGTAAACAAACTGTCCAAACAAACCGGCCATTGAAAAATATCAAACACAAATATCGAATAACATTTCGGCGTGACTGCCAGCGGCAACGTTGTCAGGTTAAAAATATTTGATTCATGGTATATTTTCTTTCTCTTAATTAGATGTGAGCCAAAAAGGACATTAAAGTTTACATGCAGAAATTGTAAACAACTTGGCAACCAGGGCAAAGCGATGGTTGCTCCATCTACGATAGCCTGCCATGATGAGAGACAAAGACATATTTAATGGAACTTGCGTTAAACCAGAAGGAGATAAATACAATGGACAAATTGTTAGGACCAGTTGACTCGTCTCATTGTTGTCTCTGCTATAATTGTTGTTATTTCGTTTTGTTTCTTTTTAGGGGAAAGTTTGGATGGTGGAGGGGAGGATAACCATCTGAATGTTTTAAAAGTGTCCGTCGAAAAGAGCAACTTAAGGTGGCGCCACAGTAGCCAGAGGAGATTTTTTAACCAATGAGCATGAATTTACAAAATGAAAAAGGACAGATAGATACAAAATAAAAAAGGAAAGAAATACCAAAATCCCTCCACTGGCTACTGTGGCGCCATCCCAATTTGCTACATTCCGATGGCCACTTTTTCAACTTGTCCGCCATAAAAGATGGTTATCCTCTCCTCCACCATCCATAGGGGAAAGAACAAAAGTATAGTGTCTGTAGGAAAAAGGGTCCCATTTGAGGTAAAATTTAATTTTAATTTAATTTTAAATGAAAATCTGTCAGACCTTCTAAAACATTATGTTAGTAATAGTTTATTTTTTTATTAGTGTGCAATTGAAAGTTATCTTAGTTAATGTATAAAATCTTCACTAAAATAGTTAAATTAAATCTATTTTTTAATTCTGCATAAATAAAATCAACGCAAACTTTTTAATATGCTTCCAACACTCTTATTGTATAAAAACACAAAAGTGCTAAATCATGTTCTTACTTTCATAAATGCAGTGTAATAAGTTACTCATTTAGTATTCAAGAATAGAAAGCACTTTTAAAAACAATGTTTAAAAGCTCTAAAGCCTCTTTTACAATATAAATAAGTTTTTTTGACGATATAGGGTAATATTTATGAGAAAGGCTCTCCGCACATGGGTCGGTAAAAACAGTGACGAGATTGCAAATATTACAGGCATTGACAGCACGTAGGCATATTAGCGTGTCAGATCTAAGCAATCCGCATACTTTAGTAAACAAATGCAATAAGGAACCGTTTTGTATTTTATATTACAGTGTGCGATTCATGTTGTGATTGTGTATGGTTTTACACGGAAAAATTAGTAATAAGTCAAGAAATAGTTAGTCTCCAACTAGATGAATTTGTTTAATATTAGATTTGCGAACAAGGTGAAAACATTTTGTACTTTATAATTAAACTTCTTAAAGAATATTTAAAGCAAAATATACAAAGAAGCTACATGTTTTGTGTTTATCTGCCAGTTCAAGGTGACTTTCAAATATGACGCCCACAAGACTTGACAGGCGTCTTATGACTCATATAGTAGAAGTTTCGTTGAGAGACTGATTAGTTATCCTGAATTTGCAGTTATTTGGTAAATGTTATTGCTAATTAACCGAATATCCGCTAACACATGTGCTCCTAGTGAATTTGAATCCCAATAAACTAAAACAAAACCTACCTTTCTTTTCATGTCGATGTTGTTCTCCATCTATAGTAAATCCAAATTCGTAAGGATTGTTTTCGTCATTATTTTTTTGGCTTTGGGTTACGGATAAAACAAATAAAGCAATATATACGACCTAAAATGGAAAAATGTGTGTTATATATTTTTATATAAAAATGCAGGTTTTCGATTTTTTAAACCAATTAAGATAGAAATCACAACTATTTTTTTTTCATACTAAGAGGTTTTTCTTATATATAAAAAAATGTTATCTAAAAATATGTGTTGAAAGATTATGCGTTTTAAATTTTTCCCACGACCACATATGAAAATGACATAAAACGCACTCCTTGATCCTTTAGAAAATAAATAATATCACATGCTTTTTGAAATCTACTTTTCAACACTAGTGTTGTACATATGACATATGATTAATTTCCGTTAAAAAGATATTTACAGTATATTTTTAACAAACTAAAGGTTTTGACTTACCAGTGCTAACACACATTATCTTTTTTCAAATTATATTTATTTTAATTTTATTTTTAACGGTTTATTAGTTTATTTATAGACATTACTTTATAGCAAATGCTTTTAATAATAATAGGCAACCCATAAAAATGAAAGTATCTAAAGCTTCGAATGCCAAAGTAGGGATCTCAATTTGTTAAATTTTAACCTAACCGCAAAATGCCAGGCGATCTTTTCTTTCTAAATAAATCATACCTTGTTAGAAAAAGGCTAATATTTGGTAAAATAAAAATGAAATTGCCATTTTTTTTAATCTTTGAGCAAACCATGAAGGCTAAAAGCCTAAATACTAACGTACCGTGGGTGTCTTAAGCGAGGTAAGAGGGAGTTTGTTGACACGGGACTTAAATACTTGAAGATTTGGGGGAAAGAAAAGACCTCCGCGGGCAGCAGGTTCCACAATCTAGAAACTCTAGGGAGAAAAGAATGAACAAAGTGAGAAGTTCGGGGTCTGTCCAGTTGGACCGCATAGAGATGCATACGCGCGGCACCACGAGTTTCTCTGTTGGGAACCATGAGTGGAGGAATTATAGTGGACAATTCTTCAGAGCAGAAGCCATGAAAGTACCTATAAAAACGCGATAAATCCCCCACAACCCAACGATGGGCAAGAGAGGGAAGCCTTTCTGTAAGTGAAGGATCATTAATGAGACGAATAGCTCTTCTTTGAATGGAATTAAGAATGCTTAGAGTTGTGGGGCACGCCATGTCCCAGATATTAGAACAATATTTTAAGGGGGTCGGATTTGGGACACATATAAAGTGTATAAATTAGAAGGGGAAAAATACTCTTTGGCTCGAAAGAGCAATCCAAACTTTTTGAAGCTGCCGTGGCTATAGATACAATGTGTTTATGCCAGTTAAGGTTACTTTCAAATGTGACGCCCACAAGATTGAAGGTGTCTATGCTCTGTAAAACTTGGCCGCTTATAAGTAGAGGATGAGTATTTGATGACTCATTTCGCGACAAGGAACATGATTGTGTTTTGGATGCATTAAAATGGACGAGATTTTTGGCGCCCCAATCCAATATTAAATTAAGATCCTGCGAAAGAGATATCTGCATCGCTCTGCGTTTGTTTTTCAAGTCAAGTCTAGTGATGGGTTTAGGAACCTGAAATCTGGAGTGAAGGGTACTATTCTATTAAAGTTGAAATTTAATTTAATCCATTTGGGACTGTTTGTTTTGTTTAGTGATAAGGTGTTTTTACGCATTTTAAAAACTTAAAGAAATTACTGTGCATACACTTTATTAAGGAAACTAAAATAAAAATACCAAGTACCTACATGCTTTAAGATACAATTTAAAGTAATTTCTTTTTTAGATTTTATGACATTGACAATGGTTTACGTCTAAGCTTTTGTCAGATTATCTTGTCTGTGTTTAAATTAATGATGTAAAAAAACTAACTTAGGATTTTTGGTATATAAATATTATTTGGTCGTAGGAAAATTATTGTACATGACTCGTGCCAAAAGTGATTTTTACACTCGTGCTATTGTTGAACTCGGCTATCGCCTCGTGCGACAACATTCCCACTCGTGTGAAATATATCACTTTCGACACTTGTTATGTAACATACTATTATTATCCAGCTTATTTTGGTAGTATATTCAATTTAATTCGGGAGTTGCTTTCTTTTATTATTATAATAAAAAAAAATACTATAGGTACATACTTGCACAGCATGCATTTAAAATTTATATATATTTTTCCCACTTAAGATCCCTGCACATCGCAAAATAGTATATTTTGTAACATGCGACAATAGCGATACATTTCCGGATGATGGTGTAGTCCAAGAGTCCGGATATACAGGGTGTTTCCTAATTGAGGTAAGAAAATTTAAGGGTGTATTCTTAAGCCAATTTTATAAAAAAATGTCATATAAACATAGGTCCGGAAATGCTTTGTTTCATAGATACAGGGTGTTAAACTTTAAAAAATCGGATTTTTAATAATATCTTAAATATGCCTTATCTGATTTTAATAAAATTTGGCTCTGATATTTGTTAAAATAGATAGTTTATTTAGCCCTAACCTAATTTTAATTTGTAAGAGCAATGGCGGCGTGGGACGCACATTAGATAATATTGACAAAAATATTACGTAACTGACTTTTTGCACCTTTTATATTTTTTCCGGTTAAAACTTCTAAAAATACAACTTTATTGTAATTTCATATTTTTAAAATA
Source organism: Listronotus bonariensis (assembly GCA_014170235.1). Lineage (NCBI taxonomy): Eukaryota > Metazoa > Arthropoda > Insecta > Coleoptera > Curculionidae > Listronotus > Listronotus bonariensis. The sequence continues at coordinate 55,944 of JACEGR010000823.1, forward strand.
GGTTTAATAGTGTTACTATAGTATAACATGTCATTGTATTGTTAAGTTACTTTGACAAATGTCATAAGTAAAAACTTATTTAAAGTATAGGAAAAGGTGAGCGTCCTGAAAAATATTCCTGACCATGGCCGGAAAAGTACATTGCCTACATCAATAACTTATTTTGGAGGTAAGAAAACGTATTGGAAATATGTAGATTTCCGTCCGATCGAAGAAAATACCCAGCAAACACTATTTCCCGGCAATATACATTTTTCAAATTGGCATTGATGGTAAAGCATTGGCAATTGTGTGTGTGTGTGGCAATATTATTCCAACATCTAATACGCATTAAAAAGTCAACCCTAACTAATCACTCAATTGCCAATAAATTTTACATGCAGGCGTATTGCCGGCAAGCATAAAAAATGGCGGCATACCAATCCTGATTAAATAAAGTATGCCTTTTGGTTGCAGGCAAATAAATATTGGATTTTTAAAGGCAAACCGTCAACGCATATTCATACTTTTCAAACCATATTAATACCATTGATATTTAACTAACATTAGAGCAATTTTTTTGATCTATTTTATTTATAATGGCAGCTTAACAACATTATTTTATGTTTTTTTACATAATTTAAAGGAAATGACCGTTTCATAACATTTTATTGTTACAAATCATGCAAATAAACATTTAGTCAAACAAAATGTTTATTATGTATTTTTGAGAGAATAAAAATAAAATTATGGTAAAATTAGCTATGTTAATTTCGACCGAAAGTGAGAATTTCAAATTTCCCGCTTAGCCGAAATACGATTAGATTGGGCAATTTTGATTTTGTTTTCTACGTGGTTTTCTAGCTTTTCAGTTTTTTTTAAAGCAAAAAGTTTTTCAATAGACATAATTAAGTGTATTCATTACCTAATTAGTGTGTGTTGTTTATTTGATTAGTTATGGTTAGTCGAGAAAACTTATTCAAGTAGACAGTTAGGAGCTGTTAACATTTTGTTTAAAACCCTTAAAGTGTGTAGTTACTTAGGAAAATTATATGAAATTAGGGAGTTGCCTAATTAAAATTTTAAAGACGTGGTAATAAAAATACTATATATATTTAATAATGTTTTTTTTTGACATTTAACTCATCCTCTAAAATATTTTTCCCTATGTTTTAGATTTAAAAATTAGAATGTTAGTGCTCCTTGAATACTTATTATTTTAAAGTGTTTTCTTTGATTTACTATCTTTGTTTTTTAATTTTATTACATACCTTTAATTTTTTGTAGTTTATTGTTACTGTATTAAAATTTATATTATGTAATTTTTTTAATTATAAAGTTTTCCTGCCTTTTTTCTCATTTTTTCGATTACAAAATTCTAAATATTATCTTCTTTAACTTTTGGGACATTCAACCTATAAAACTTGCAATACTTATTTAATTATAAATGCCATTATCCTAAACGCATTTTTTTTATCATAACTCATTAATGATGGATGCCATCACAATATTTGCAACACATCGCCCAATAACGGTCAATTGCCCACTTTCGTGTCTTTTTGTTATCATTTTGCCAATAACTTATTAATGATGGATGTTATCATCCTAAACGCATTTTTTGGCATAACTTATTAATGACGGATGCCATCACATTATCTGCAACACGTGGCCCTATAACGGCCATTTGCCCAGTTTCGTGTCTTTTTGATAGCTTTTGCCAATGCCTTGCCATTAAAAAGTGTTGGCAATGCCAGTAAATTAAATGTACATGGCCGGCAAAAAATTTTATATGGGAACTTACATCTCCCTTACTTTTTATTTTTTAACGTATTAAAACACATACATTTACACAGTACATTTCTTAAAATTAAAAAATATATATATCGTCAATAAGGAGGTTTAAAACAAATTTATTTAATTAATAGAATAAATCATAATAGAGACATTTTGCACCTCTTAAAATAACAGACGTTTTTTGGCCTCTTTATGGTTATCGTTATTAAACATAACGATTACGACAGCAGTTTTAGACAGAGATTTTGCAGCCTCTTATAAGAAATTTATTTTGCGTCTGCGCTTTCGACACATAGCCTTATTTTTGCCTTTGGTTCACCGATTGTAAAGTTAACGAAAAATCCGTATTTACTTTTATTCTTCATAAGATATAAATTGATATTTAAATATATGCAAACACTTCTGTTGATTTCGTTTTTTAAAGTAGATGCAAACAATACAGTATAAGCAAAACCCAAAAAGTAAGGTTAGGTTTGGTAGTAGAATAAAAGCAAGTGTGCCAGATTGTAACATCTAAATTAATTACTGATTTAGAATATCCGTAAAAGTGCAAGTCCGTTTTAATTTCTTAACACTATTTGATTTTTACTACTGCTATACATTTTTCGCTAATTAGAGTCTATGTATAAATGATATTTTAATTAATACGGCATGAAAATTTTAACCTTTTAAATAATTGATATTAAAATTTCTACAATCCGGCAACCACGCAGTTTAACAATAACGATAACGATAAGCTCTTCGGTATTCATCCGTAATTAAAGGAGTCCGGTATGGTTAATAACGATAACGGATCATGTTTGCGTTACTGCGCAGTCTCAGAGTAACGTTAACCACAACGGAATTGCAAAATAAGGGGTGCAAAATGTCTCTAATATGCATACAACTTTCTGCATTAATATGTTATTATTTCTAACCTTTAAATAAATATCACAATGTCAAACTACAATACTAATAGAATAATGCCCTTTCTTAAACATCTTTGTAAAATGTGACATTTTGTTCTGCATTCAATCTTCGATATACCAAATATTACATAATTAAAATTATTAGAGTCATTTCTAAAATAGCATGTTTTTAAAGATGTAGATTAATTATTATAATTATTTTTATGTTAATAATATTGTTTCAATTAATCTAAAGCATTATAAACTACCTAATTTATGATTTCAAAGAAACCGTAAAACATCTGTTTGTTATTTAATTAAAAGCTTAATTAAGTTAATGTTTTTTTTTTAATAAATTTATTACAATAGGTTTTTTAGATTTTTTATATATACTTAATTTATTAAATCTCTGATTTACTATTATTTCTACCATAGTTACATCGTGACTTTAAAGTGTATCGTTTATCGGTAACATTTTAATGGCAAGATATACAGTGTGTCCAAGATAAGGATCCTAAGCATGGGAATCTCAGTACCTATTGGAGGTACAGCTTAGGTTAAATTAGGAAAAAGTTGTTTTTAAAGCTTATTTAAGTACATGCCGTTTAGAAACTTGAAAAATTTTCATGGCCTGCTAAGATATTTGGCAAAAACGAAAATTTGACTATATCGATTTTATTTTTTCTGACTTTATTTGAAGAGATATAAAAAACTAATAGCACTTTTCATTGGCACTTTTAGCTACTACATGATGGTATTTTTAGATTTTATACCCGACGTTTCGTTTTCAAGAAACCATCATCAACTTACTAGGCTCAACAAAATCCGCGTGTTAAGAAAATATCGAAACATCAAGAACGTTCTGGGTTTAATATGTGTTGTGGAATTTTAGGAACTAAAATACCAGGTCCATGTATTTACCATAATTCATAATGCAGAAATGATACCTTCATTTATTTTTTGCAGCACAAAATGCAGCATATTAGCATGTCAAACTTATCTTCATGGCTATAATGGGCCATCCTGCATATTCGACCGTAATAATACAAGATATTATCTATTCACCAATAAACAATAATAGAGACAACAGTAACAATAAGAACAATTGCTCTAAAAACAACAACTCGACAAGCAGGGTAATAAGGACAAATACTATTTTATAATGATATTAAATTATGTTACAGATACGGTAACAGGTATTAACGTCCAAGCATTTGTTTGCAAGGCCTACTTAAAAATAACTTTAAAAAAATAGAAATGCAATTTTTCTTTTAACTAAAAATTAAAATATGACATGTGATACATCGTTGAATTTGTAATAAAAAATGGGATCAGATACAGAGTGTACTTTTTTTTCGAGCCATATAAAAAAATTAAGTTGATGATGGTTTCTTGAAAACGAAACGTCGGGTATAAAATCTAAAAATACCATCATGTAGTATTTAAAAAGTGCCAATGAAAAATTGTAATTAGTTTTTATATCTCTTCAAATAAAGTCAGAAAAAATAAAATCGATATAGTCAAATTTTCGTTTTTGCCAAATATCTTAGCAGGCCATGAAAATTTTTCAAGTTTCTAAACGGCATGTACTTAAATAAGCTTTAAAAACAACTTTTTCCTAATTTAACCTAAGCTGTATCTCCAATAGGTACTGCTTAGGATCCTTATCTTGGACACACTGTACAGGCTGTTACAAATTTGGGGGCCACCATTAGAATCTCGGAAACTGTAAGAAATACAGAGTTGGGTACATTGGCGCCAAGTTGCGCCTTTTTATGCTCGACAATATTTCTATTTAATTTTTTTAATACAGCTGTTTGGAAATTATACGCAAAACAAAAAAAACGAAATTTGGTTAAACAGTTTTTATTTTTTTATGAGTTTATTTAAGGAGATATTTTAAAATAAATAACTAATATTGGTGCTTCTTTTTTCGCTCTACGAAATAATGCCATTAAACTTAGGATCCGACGTTTCGTCTTTAAACGGTTACCATCAGCTTTGTTTTTTTATATAGGCGAAATATTTGATTTTTACTTTAATAAACTCGTAGCAAAATAGTAAATGATGTTTTTCGGGTCGTTGGATTTAACATTAAAATATGGGTTTATTAGGGTAAACACCAAATATTCTTTCTATTTAAAAAAACAAAGTTGATATAGACGGTTCCAAATTAACCAACCCTGTATCTTTTACCGTTTCCGAGATCCTAATGGTGGCCCTCAAATTCGTAAGAGCCTGTAGGCGCTGTAGCCAGTTTTTTTGCTTGAACTTGGTTCATCACGCCGCGCCGCGGCGTGTCTAAATATGAACACAATGGAAACAATAGGGAATTATTGGAATAGGAAAATAGTGCTAGCAGTATTAGAGAATTATTGCAAGTTAACTTATTATGCTCGGGAATTATTAATACCGGCCTTATTTAAATAGTGCTTGTACTCATAATTTAGAGTTATTGCAAATCATGTTGACAGTACCATTAACCTAAAAAAAGGGGAAAAAATTTTAGTACTTAGATTTTCTTTATTGTTTTGCAGTGACGGCTATTCAGGTGTAGTAAGTAAAGTGCCACTTCACCAAAAATAAATAATAAAACATAAAAAAACATATTATTATTATTATTTAATTCATTTCCTTATTTCTATTCCCTATTGGAAAAATTCGCCATGAAAAATCTAGCAGATAAATTAACCTTTGGCGCGAGTCGTTTTCCTCCGCTTTCGGCAACGCAACATCACAATCCGCGATCAGCAAGTGTATTGCAAATATAAAACGGACCGGAGTATACACCTCATGCGGGCTTTTGTTTACGCTTTGACGCTCGGTTGCCATGACAACGCTATACTTGCCGGCTGCCAGAATCGCGGGTGGGAGTATCAGGTGTATTGCTTGGTAAATCTACTACTACTACACCTGTTTTTAGACCCGCAAGCCGCCACGGTTGTTTTGTGTTGTAGGGTTTTGTTTAACACAATTACAGAAATACATTTGAAAAGCAAGGTTTTAAGTACTTTTACTTCTGAAAACTTTTGATTTTGTGGTCGGCAGCCGTTTGGTTAGCCAAACAGTTCCGAAGTTAAAATAAGACCAAAATAAGGCACGACCTGAAACCGACATAAATAAAGCCTCCTACGTTGCATCTGCGCAAGCTCAGATGTCAAAATAAGGCCGGTATTATTAGTGCCTGGCCATATTTCACTGTGCAATAATTCTTTATTAAGGGAAACACCTTATTTTATTACTGCTAAACTTTTACGCGTCTATGTGAAGAAGTATTATTGGTCAGCGTTTACATTATTTCCAACCTAAAAATGGTATTTTATTTGTTTTAATTTATAGTCTATTTTATTTATTTGTTTTGTATAGTTACTAAAGGAGAAGTGTCAAGTTTTTTAGTTCATTTTAAAGACAAAATTTAAATAGAAACAAAAATTACTTTAACCTCATTTCGTTTTCAAATGTCAAAATAAGGAAGGTAAACGACCGACTTTACTTTGGCACAATTAAAGTCTAGCAGTAACTTTATTAAATTTTCCCTTATTTAAAACCACTACTGAGCATGCGTAATGTTAAAATACTGCTAATTTTATTACTGCTAGACCTAATATGTATTCCAATAATTTCCTAATTTTGGATTTGACCAAATAAAAAAGGATTTATTAAACACTTTTGTGGCGGCTCTGTTAAAACAATTAATAAAGAAGTAATTAATCACATAGCAAAAAAATGTACAATATTTTAAATATTTCCTTGGGAATGATACGTTTAAAAGCAGGTAAACTATAGATAAAGTTGTAAAATGTTCAATTTAATTACACAAGTTGGTTAAAAATAGTATTATTACTTTCAAAATGTATATATATATTTTTTAATTTACCAGTACGACTCTTTTAGTAGCTAAGAAAAAAAAACAATAAACGTTTATTTTATGATAATTTGATTATGAAGTAAATTTTAGAAATGTCCTTCGAAACGCATCTGACACAACTAACATAAATAAGAAATATATACTAGGTATGTATAATTTTAAACAACCATATTTTTCCAATGATGTCATTTTCAAAGTTATTGGTTTTATTACATTATTACTATTCATAGTAGGTGCCTATAATTTTCTTACAAGTTATAAATAACGTTTTGGTATACTTATCATAACAAAATTGTTTTGGTAAATATGGTTCTTCGGCCAGTGCCGTATTATCCATTAGGCAAAGTAGGCAACTGCCTAGGGGCCCTGCGATTGTAAAGTGCGAGGTTGTTGGATGAAATGGAAAAGATGAGGACCTTTTTTTGCTTTTAGAGTTTTTTTTACAGGGGGCCCGAAAAGTTTTCGTTTTATCTTGACCTTCAACTTTTAATTAGGAAGGGGCCAAAACAAAAAGGTGTTTTTTTGCTTCTCAACTTTTTCTCCCCATTTTCAACAATAAGGGGCCCGACAGGTAAATTGTCTATGGGCCCCAAAAGTGATAATTCGGCCCTGTTCTCGGCAGAGCTCAATAAATTAAACATGGGTATTTTTCCTGGAGAGTTTGGTTTTTATTGCCGTCTTTTTTAAAATGGCAAATATTTTCCAGTAATGGTGGTAACTTAGGATATTTTTTCACATAAATTATTATAAAAACAAAGAAGCGCCGGTATAAAATTAAAATAAAATTTTAAAACATGTAAATTTAAAAGTAACTTGTTTTGCGTTGGAAAAGTTCATAATAAAACTTAAAGCGTAAAGAAAAAATAATTTTTATTAAGAATTGTGATTGGAAAAGTAAGTAACTTTGTTTAAAAAAGAAATATAAATCACTTAAGCACACAAATTTAACTTGTAACAGCAGTTGTAATTCATGTACATACAGGGTGGACCACCATATTTGACACGGTCTGTAGCTGGATAACCATGGGGTTTTTAAAAAAGTAAATACTGAAACATATACAGGTCGGATAAGGCCACAGTATAAAATTATTATACTCTATACAGGATGTCTCAAAAAAGTATGACGTATCAAAGTTATATTTTTTTAAATGGAACACCCTATATTTTATGATGGTTTTAGATTCTACATAAAAAATAATTTAAGTTTGTTAATAGTACCAAGTATCTAATTTTATTCGTTTTTGTGATATTTGATTTTTTTCAAAATGCAGGGGTGCAATTAAATTAATTTTATTTTGACCATACAAACTCCTTAAACTTTAAAATTTGTTACAAGATTAGAAAAGTCTGCCTTATCATACGTAGGTCATATCGAGATCATAGATTATACAGGGTGATCAAAAAATAATTTCAATTTTTTAGAAAGTCAAATAGCAATATCTCTCTTATTTTAAATGAAACACCCTGTATTTTTACACCACATGATGACAAACCAAATGCTCTTTTAAATGGTGTATAGGTTGCCTATACCTATCTTTTATACTTTTTAAGTAAATTCCGTTTTAGCATATTTTTATTCCAAATGTCTATTTAAATGTAAGTAGGCTGTGATATAGCTATGCCTATTTACTAAGCCGTTATTGCAAAATGTAAATTTGTTGGAAAAAAGCACAAAATTAAAAGATTTTGTATGATCTACCACTATTTTTAAAATTCACAGAAAAAAAATCATTACTTGCTTATAATGCTACTTCCATTAACACTTATTTCAGCTGAATGTGGTATTGTTAAAACTTGTGTTTTTAAACAATCCTAATAACGCCTCCGGTCAGCTTTGACGATATTCTGCGACCTATAACTCGTTTCTTCCATTATCCATAATCACTGTGTCAAATTTTTAAAGCAACTGTTAAGGTTATCACATGGTTTCTCCTGGAATATTTTTAGGTAAACTGTAATCTCTACGATTTTCGGCACAATGTTTAAAAATTGCATGAAAAACATTGTGGTAAACTTGTCCAAACACCTATAGTTTAGGCAATAAACTTCTGCGGCATACTTAATTTGCTGTTGTGATAGTAACAGCCCAGCTACAAAGGTATTTTGCAGGAAATATGTCTAAAATATTATTCGGTGGGGTCACGGGTGACCCCGTGTTATGGTTTAAGGGCCAAATAGACTTGGACCAAGTTAGTCAGTCCGCCAGGAAATCCTTATAAGCGTATAAATCTACCAGGTGTTTATTACCATTGTCACATAATTTGCATTAAGTTGCTATAATTTGGTAAAAATAAATGTTTAAAGGCACTCGACGTCAAACTTACTAATCTTATTTTATCACACCGGAAATAGACCCAAAAATCGCTTTTAGATTTTACCTTTCTTTTGACATACCCTGTATACTTTAAATTGTAAGTAATTCTTTATTTTTAACCAAATTTAAATTTTTAAAAATTATCGAATATCCATTAATTAAAATTATAATAAATACAAGGTTAAGTCTACTTAACCATATTTATTTAAGTTCTTTTAAATAGACTTGGACCAACTTAGACCACCGGAAAATCCTTTAAAAATGTATAAATCTACCAGGTGTTTATAACCATTGTCACATAATTTGCATTAAGTGGCGATAATTTGGTTAAAAATAAATGTTTATTGGGACTCGACGTCAAGCGGTCTGATGTTATAAAAAAATTGGCAATAAAATAGGAGATTACGGTCAAAAAACGATTTAGATTTGATGATTAAAGTTTTAGTTTTTATGTTTTAATAATGAATATATTGGTAAAGTTTTTTAGGTTTATAAAAATAATCGTAAAAAAGTGCCAAACGATCGTGACGGACTTGTCAGTGGCGTATTCGGTGAGAATGAGGTAGTTAATTCGCCCTCCCCCATAGCTCATTCGTTTAGATGAGTTACTATTTATACTAAAAACTACAGACTTGCGAACATGGATATAAACGAGAAATTTAATTTTTCTGAAAACTGGGTACTAAATCGTTTATATTATTTCCGCAAAAAAAAAAAAAAATAATATATATATATATATATATATTATATATATATATATATATATATATATATATATATATATATATATATATATATATATATATATATATATATATATATATATATATATATATATATATATATATATATATATATATATATATATATATATATATATATATATATATATATATATATATATATATATATATATATATATATATATATATATATATATATATATATATATATATATATATATCGTCCCCTATCTCACGTAAAGGCGTAAGTGACATTTTCTAAATTTTTAAAAATCTATAATATTTAAGTTGCTGTGGCAAGTTTATTTAGAGCAAGACAAATTTCAAATTTGAAATATATTATCCTTAATAGTTTTGTTAAAGATTTCTTTTACTGTTGGTTAGAAAAAACTCTTTGTTGTTTTTTATTTAAACAAATATGCAGATACGCCTGTTCGTGAGATTTGATAACATGCAAATTGGGTTACGCCCATTGATTAGTCATATCATTTTGACTAAAAATGAATACCGTAGCGTAATTTTATTGAAAAACAAATAAAAACCAAACATTATAAATAATTTATTACAAACAGAAACTATTGCTATAAAAATATTTATTAACAGTGACATAATTATTAATGGTATTTACTCGATTTCATGAGGTAGAGATGTAAAAAACTGTTGAAATTCCGGATGACGAATCACAGGGGTACTTCCTGTACACAAGGAGACTAGATCTTCATACTTTCTCTTAGTGATTTTTGAGGTTCTCTGTTTAGAGCAGAAATAGTCAGAATACCTTTAAAGCGCTTTAAGACAATGCGGTCATATTCATTTTGAAGGTGACTGTTTTTAAAAAAGATCGTCATTGGGGCTTTTCGAGAGACCATGATTTCCATAATTTGAGGCCACTTTATTGTGAGGCCACTTTCTGTCTGCCGGACAGATAAAATTCGAAGCTCTTGTGATAAAAGCTTAAAATCTTTAAAACTACTGTATGTCATAGGTATAACTTTGTACGGGTTTTTTCGTAGTGCAAGTTTAATAACAGGGTACAGCTGAGAAGGCACGAAAATATCTCCGGCATTAGAAATGGCTGTCGATATGGCAGAATGGGCAGAATCGCCCTTATTTTGTCCATGATTCATTTCAAAATATCGCAAGGAAATTTCGTCTATTTCTGGAAATTGAGCTAAGGAATAAATTGGCATGGCGGCAACAGCTGTATTTTTATTTTGCCCATAACACCCATCTGCAAACAAACAAATCCTCTGTACTTTCCTTTGATTATAGTCTTCAATTACTTTATAAATACATGATGCTATTTCGGATGATCCGCGTTTACTTATAGACTCATTCCAAATAAAGCAGAAACAGTCCCTGGTTGCTAAATCATAAAATGTAAAATTAAAATTTGATAACCTGCTTTTATAGAACAAAGCACTCTCTTTGGAAATTGGAACGTATATAACTTGCTGTAAGTCAAAAGTTGCGCACAATATTTTTGGGTTTTCTATAGCTTGTTGCTTGCAGAGTGCTTTTTTTCTCAAATAGCGGTGACAAGCAGCCCAAACCTCTTTTTGCAATGGCAGGACTCACAAATGCCAAAAGGAGGGTCGGCATCGGAATCAAATGCCACACTAGAGTCACTTGAAAATTCATCAAAATTTTGACTTTTCGGTTTTTGCATCATTCTTTCTCGAAGTTTGCTCAAAGGAACATTTTCCGAGTCTTCTTCATTTTCGGCTAGATTTATATTTGCTATTTTATCCTGTTTAAATAACTTCGATAATGGTATATCGTCGTCAGAAGAATAATCTTTCTTTTCAGGCTCATTTTCGGTAGCTATAATAGATCCCTTATACCACTTTCCTTCGTATAGCATTTTAACTTTATTTCCCACTTTAAACCCTTTACACTCAATGCTTTGGAGCTCCGTAGTACACACAACATTTTTTGTACCATCTTGCCACAAAACAAGCACATCCATTTTTTTAAACTTAAAAAGTTAACACAAACAGGTCTTAAATAATTCGACTAACTTTTGAGGTTATGTATCAACTACGAATCAAATCTGTAGATACGCCTTATATAAACAATCGTGTATGTAAACTTTATTTGCACACGAAGAGGTGTAACTGCACTTACGCCTATACGTGTGTTTTTTTAACCGAATGGTATATACGCCTTCTACATTTTTGATGATTACAGCTAAACTATAACAGATACACTTACGCCCTTTGGTGAGAAAAAGTTAAGGTTCCAAGAAGATTTTTGATGGCGTATCTCACTTTTTAATTTTTCTGTTAGTTACGCCCTTACGTGAGATGGGGGACGATATATATATTGTATATATATTATATTGTATTATACACCAAGACAGTAGGGAATTTTTCCTTTTTTCTTTAACATACATAGCCATCCCGCTACAATTGATGCTCGTATTTACTGAATGCGATTTCAGTAGGGCATCAACGGCAGGATTTAATATCCTACCGCTGGACAACGAAACTTGTCTAATAAGTGGACGCTGGTTTCCTGTGCTATTCACCACGACTCGATACAGCCTCACTGAGGAGTTCCTGTAAGGCAGGCGAAACCGGTCTGGGGAGAGAGTCGTGGTGGATAGCATAGAAAAGAAGGACGTTTTCTTTTAACTGTCTTTAAAAGGGAGTAAAATATTTTTGTATTATACACCAAGACAGTATAGGGAATTTTTCCTTTTTCTTTAACTATATATATATATATATATATATATATATATATATATATATATATATATATATATATATATATAATTGTTGGCAGCACGTAAATCAGAGGAAAAAATAATCAAAAATGCTACTGCTTCGCTAATTTAACCGACTTTAAATTTCTAATAATAAAGAAGTTAGCAATAGTGCCGACTTAAAAATGATCACCCTGTATACGTCTGTACTACCCCAACGCATACATTTGTTTGTCATGCGACCATGCTGAGAACACATCACATTTACGTGGCTGAAATCACAATTTGGTGAGACATAAAGACAACAACATTTTGTGGCTGCGTTCAATCTTTTAACTCGTATATGTGTGACCTAAACTAACCAAAACATTACTTTTTTGTTGCGTAAGACCCATTTTAGCTAATAATATTGACAACAAAGAGTACGCCACTGACTTTTTACCACTTTTATATTTTTTCCGGCTGGAAACTCCTCAAATATGCAACTTTTTGTCTCTTCATGTTTTATGTAGATTGCATAGTTATCCAGAAAAAAATCCGCTAACTACAAAATCCTGAATCATACAAGCACACTGATCTCGATGGGTTGCCAATGTTATTACCTGCGCGAAACAAAAGTTACATTTCATGGGCGAAAAACCGGTTTCGTGCGCAAGCAAGTCGAGGGTAAACGCACCCGGCGCCAAACAGACTATTCGCATTATCGGGGAGAATTTGTCGACGGCGTCCTGTTTTCTGTTCGGACTACGGTAGCTAATGAGCGTCACGGTCAGACCGCGGACGGAGGGTACGGGGTGCCGGTGTTTGTATTTTGCCACGGCTTTTAAGTGCGCATGTTCGTCCACCCGTCCATTTGTTTACAGCGCGAAAGTCGTAAAAATCCGAAAAACGCTTCTTGTCACTGAGGGTCTAAATGTAGGTTATCTATGTAGCATCATTAGGGCATCGACAGCAAGAACGGCAACAAATACATAGTCAAATTACATTTGCTATTTGGTCTAACAAAAATCTTACCAAAAGTGCTTTAGAGACTTTAAAAAGGTTTAACACCCTGTATCTTTGAGGACAAAAAATTTGAGGACCCATGTTTATATAAACTTTTTTAGAAAAATTGTTTAAAAATACGCCCGTAAATGTTCTTACCCCGCTGCTGAGAGCACACCCAATATATAAGATATTTTTTGAATTAATCTTCACAACGAAAGAAAAGGGGCCTAGCAGATGCGACTGAGTCCACGATCTATACCAGTCCAAGCTACGCCTCTGTAAACAAGGCACTGCGAGTCTGATATCCAGATTCTAAGCACAAATTCGTGTTAAGAAGGTAAGATTAGGGCTGGCAACCGGAAACCGTTTCTCGGTAAGCCGGTTAACCGCGGCTTTGGCCGATACCGAAAACCGGTTTCGAATACCGGTTTTGAATACTGTTAACCGGTATTTGAAAGCCGGTTTTCAAATACCGGTTAACCGGTTTTCGAATACCGGTTAACCGGTGCCAAAACAGTGGTTTTCAAATACCTGGTGGTTTTTCGGATAATCGGCTTTTCGAATACCGGTATTTTGGACAATTCGGAACCAAAATCGAAAAGCGGTTCTTCGGGAATATCAGTTAATAGGTTTTTGGTTGAATGCGGTTTATATCTAAAGAAAGAAAACCGTTCATTTTGTAAAATCGACTATTGGTTGACAGACATACAGGGTGGTTCATTTAACCTTAGACGAAGGCAAATAACCAGAAAACGGCGCATTTTAGAAGAAAATGTTTCTAGTATGAATTGTTTGAAATAAAGGCCAAATTTAATGGTATTATGTTTTGAGAGACCGTTTTCGGTTTTCGGAAAACCGATTTTGGTGTATCGGTTTTGAAAACCGCCGTTTTCGGTTTTCAGTTTTGAAAGCCGGTTTTTTAAATATTCGGTTAACCGGTTTTAACCGAAACCGGTTTTGTTTTTTTCCGGGTTTCGGCAGCCCTAGTAAGAATACATTAAAACTTATAAAATACTTTTACGTTTAACACTTTTGTAGAAATATTAAGATTTTTTGATAAAATATCAATTGATAATAAAAAGCTGTATTTATTATTTTATTTAAATAAGTTATCTTTTTACTTACCGCAAAAATTAAATAAATGTACCCTTCAAGTCCATAAATTAAACATTCAAAATTAACGAACTCTTATCTAATTAATACGTATTAATTGAATATTTTTGGTATAGAAATCTGTTAAATTATTTAAATATATTTACAATAAAAGTTTTTGACTTGTTGAGTCATTGTTTAAAAATTATTTATGTGTGCTTTATTAATAACTTGGTAGATTATATTTTAAAAATCGTAAAATATATATTATATTACCTCCTTAACTACATTTTTCGTTTAACGAGCTTTGCAATTTTATTGTTAGGTTATATCTTGCATTGCAACCTTTTAGATATTTTCTATATTTATGATACAAAATAATTTATAAAAATAAATAACTAGAAGCACTGGCATAGATAATATTATTAAATTACTATATCTACAGACTGAGGCATGGGACGCACACTAAATTTATACTAGATACTAGTGGCTTTAAGAAAACACTTGGTTATAGTCTAGGAAGTTGCAAACTCCAATTTTGACGAAATTTGGTATAGAAGGAACAGTTTAAAAATGTAAATTCGGTGCTCTTTGATAAGAAAAAAATCACAAAAAAGTTTAAAGCAAATAAATCGGCATGCTTGTCTTCGCGGCCGCCTTTGCTATATTTCTTTTATGATATGCCGGTTGATGCAGCTGGTCATCGCACTATGGGATAGAAATTAATTTTTTGGTCAAAATTCTGAAACTTACCAATCTAACTTAAAATGAGGTGCTTTTTACTGGAAAAATATTATAAATTATTACAAATGCTTTTTGGAAACCTAAAACTTATTATATGTTATTATAAATTTACACCCCCTTAACATTATTATTTTTTATTGTACAAAATAAACTAAAATGTCAGCTTGTTTGGTTAATTCGGTAGTATTCTAATCAGTAATCCGATGATTATTATCTCATATGATATACAGGGTACGACAATAGGTATGATTTTTTTAAATGGAATACCCTGAATATTATATCACCACCAAAAAATCTTTTAAAATGCTTTAAAAAATACTACATTTGATGTGTCTATCTCAATTAGTTTCGGAAATATGACCATCCAAATCTGAAAAATAATTTTAAATTATTCTTAGAAGCGTAATAGAGATACATCTTCCCAACTTTTTTATTTTTTAACGTATAAAATAAATAAAAACACTGTTTTGTTGGGTAGATTCTGTAGAATCCATATCTTTCATCAGAATGCTTTTATCTTTTAGGATATACAGTGTAGGACAAAACATATTAAATTTTAAAATGGAAAACCTTGTAAATTATAAAAAATCTTGTATCTGTCCTTACACTCAGAAGTAGCAAAAAGTAGGAAGGCAATTGTAAGTACAAAAACTGATAAAGAAAAAGGTAAAAAATCTTTGACAAAAGTAGCGAGACTTCGCGAGACTGCATCGGAAACACAACAATAGCTCTTATTATTTAAACTCTTTTACTTTTTTAGTAAACAAGGCTAATAATAAACTAAGTAGATTAAATGTTGTATATTTATGTTTACTTAAAATACATTTTCAAGTTTCTTATTACCCCAATAGAAGTCGTCATATCCTTTTATAATTTTGCGTACATGTAGTTTGAGTATCTACTTTGAAATACACAGCATGAGCCATTAAAATTTCAAAGTTGCTTTTTGGCCAAAATAATGGATTTCTATCCCATAGTGTATCGGCGCGTCGCTGTAAAGGATAGCGGCGCCTTTGTATAAAATAGTCCGATTGCAGGCGGCCTTTTTTATGTTTTTTTGTATTATTTTCAAAGGGTACTGAATTTGCGCTTTTAAAATGTTCTTACTATATACGGCGGTTTTTTTGGAAAGCTGATCATCTGAAAGATTTTTTTTCGAAAACTTTTCGTTTCCGAGATATCCATCATCAAATTTGAAAATTAAATGAACTCAGTTCTCACATTATTTCTCCTTCTTTTGCACATAATTCTGATTTTATACTAAAGTGGCACACAATATTTATTTTTCACCTTTTAAAACCACATTTTCTACGTATTTTACACTTTTTTGCATTACATTGTATATATTTTCTTTCAAACGTGGCAGATTATGGTGGATGCGCCGGAACAGTGTATGCATAGTTTGCTGCGTTTTTAAAAGGAACCTTCTGCAATTTATTTGATAAAAGGTGTAAAATTCATGGAAAACGGGGTTTTAAAGAGGATAAACAAATATTGTGGGCCACTTTAGCTTTAAATCAAGAACTGTATACAAAAAATGGGGAAATATAGTGTAAATTTTAACTTTGATAAAGGATATCTTGAAAACGAAACGTCTTCAAAAAACTTCTTGATTCAGATTCGTAATCAGCGCCCCAAAAATCTCTGTATACAAAATTTCGTCAAAATCGAAGCTTCCGCAACTTTCAAGACAATTACCAAACACTTTGGTAAAGAAAATTTTAATTTGAAATTTACGAAAAAAGTTAATTCACTGTAACTTTTACGATTTTTGGCAAAATTTTTAAAAATTGCATGTAAAACATTGTGGTAAACTTGTCCGACAAAAAAGTGACGCGTTTGCCCAGTCCGACACCCGAAACCCGAAACATTTGACATTGACAGGTTGGGTTAAAGCGCCGCTTCTATATATGGCGGTATAAATATTCGTGGTAAAGGAACCACCCGAAAAAGGTTTTAAAAGTGTTATTATCATGAAGTCAATTTTATTTCTGGCCCAGGGACTCAGAGTTGGGTCGTATTCGAATACTCAGTATTCTGAATAGTATTCAGAATACATTTGTCCGGTATTCGAATAGTATTGGAATAGATTTGTGTGTTTGGTGTTCCGTATTCGGTCGAATACTTTTTTGTTTGTATTTGGGATTCTGTATTTGAACACTTTTAAAGTATTCGATGAATACTTTTTTGAGTATTCGAATCTCGAATACCGGCGTGTAAGTACGACTAAAATATAAAAAAAACAAGAAGTATTTATATATTCGATATTCGAATACTTTCTTTTCCCGGTATTCGTATTCGTATTCTAATACCGATTTTCAGTATCTCGACTCAACTCTGCCAGGGACTATGAGTAAAGTCTAACTAGAGACCAGAGGGCAGAGATATAACGAAAGCCTAAATCTAAAATCATTTTCCTTTGCGCTGATATTTAATAAAATTTCTTGTTTAAGAACAACTGAAGGCATTTGTTTATAGACCCTGAGGTGTGCATGACATAACTTCATAAAATTAATGTCAAAGATCTGTTGACAAATAATTAGACAAAAAATCACTTAATGCTTTTACTGCAGTTTGTTAGTATTAGGAACAAATTATAAAAAATAATAATTTTAGGCCAAGATCAACTACTGAGATTAAATAACAATGTAAATATTATTAATTATTTAATCGATTACGAATTATTAAATCGTAAATTTACAGATTTTATAAATATGAATATTATTATATTTTTAATAGTTTATAGACATAAAATTAACGTTTTGAAAAATTTACTATTTTGTAAATTTATTCATATTTTTTATTTATAATAGCGGATATACATAAATGGAAGGTTTTCAAAAACTAATATTGCGTGAAACGCAAATATTTCAAACTTGTTTAAGGATTTGCTTATTATTTTTTTGTCAATTTACCTTTGACCTTTGTTTTTGGTAATATTTGCTAACCCTAGGTCGACAATTCTGTTTCATCACGCTTGAAATATGGTTTTGTACTTTTTTTTATTTTAGGACAAACCACGAAGGCTAAAAGCCTAAATACTAACGTACCGTGGGTTTCTTAAGCGAGGTAAGAGGGAGTTTGTTGACACGGGACTCAAATACTTGACGATTTGGGGGAATGGAAAGACCTCCGCGGGCAGCAGGTTCCACATTCTAGAAATCCTAGGAATAAAAGAACGAACAAAGTGGTAAGTTCGAGGCTTGTCCAGTTGGACCGTATAGGGATGCATACACGCGAAACCACGAGTTTCTCTGTTGGGGACCGTGAGTAGGGGAACTACACTGGACAATTCTTCTGAGCAAAAGCCGTGGAAGTACCTATAAAAAAGCGATAAATCCCCCACAGCCCGACGACGGGCAAGAGAAGGAAGTCTTTCTGTAAGTAAAGGATCATTAATGAGACGAATAGCTCTTCTTTGAATAGAATCAAGAATGCTTAGGGTTGTGGGGTGCGCCATGACTCAGATATAAGAACCATATTCCAAGAGAGGTCGGATTTGTGACACATATAAGTGTATAAATTAGAAGGGGAAAGATACTTTTGGGTCGACAGAGAAATCCAAGCTTTTTGAAGCTGCCGTGGCTATAGATACAATATGCCTATGCCAGTTATGGTTACTTTCAAATGTGACGCCCACAAGATTGAAGGTGTCTTTGCTCTGTAAAACTTGGCCGCTCATAAGTAGAGGATGAGTATTTGATGACTCTTTTCGCGACAAGGAACATGATTGTGTTTTGGATGCATTAAAATGGACGAGATTTTTGGCGTCCCAAATATAATATTAAATTAAGGTCCTGCGAAAGAGATATCTGCATCGTTCTGCGTTTGTTTTCCAGATCATGTTTAGTTATGGTATTAGAACATTTAGTTGCCTAACTTTTAATGAATATTTATAATATTCGGTAAATTTTACTGTAACACAAATTATCAAAGTTCTGCGGTGGCACGGTAGTAATATTTTGTTTTAAATGACAGCACATTGTATAGTTAGAGCCATATTTATTTTATTCTGAAAGCAATGCCGCCAAGTACACCAAAAATGATAAATAAACAAACCTTGTCAAAAGCACATAGCCTCTGATAGAGCCTGATTACATATTTTTTAGATAAATAAATAAAAATATTGCGAAAACACGTATTACGTACTTAAAAATAATCCTCTTATTTCGTCTCTGGCGTGCCATAAAACCTGTAACGCGTGGCGTAGTCGTCGGGTTGAATATTTGGGTAAAGGGTTAATTTGCTTTATAATTTTTTGTGTACTTGGCGACATCGCTTTCAGAATTAAATAAATATGGGTCTAACTATAAAAACTTTACCTAAATCAAAGAAATAAGATGTCGTAACTATTGTAAAATGTTTTAGTTAGGGAGGGTTTAGTTCTAGATAGATAAAAAATGATTAATAGGTAAAAATAGAGTACCAACCTATATTTTGTTTCTAAAAATATAATAGATATATTTACTACAAACCCAAATTGTAAGTAGGGTTAAGTACTAAAACATTTACGTACGTTTAATTAAATTCTGATTTTCAAAATTAAGAACGCAACCCTTAAAAACAAACGCTGTGGTTTACTTTGAACTACATTGTACATTGTATATAGGTTTAAACAAATAAAACTTAAAAAAATAACCATTTTTTTTATCATCCTGTATGTCCGTTAATTTTAATTTTTTGAAAAAATTGTATAGAAGTTTGCTGCATTAATCTTTTGTACAGAATCGCCTACCAAAATCCTGACGTGTATTTTTCGGACACCCTGTATATGTGAACCATAAAATTTAGAGCATATTTTTTTTTAAAGGGTATCTACCCATAAAAATATAGCAGAGGGGTATAAGAAAATTAGAAACATGAGCAGAAAACTATTTTATTAGGGACTAAAAACCTCTAAAAGAAAAAAATTTACCAAAACCCAATAAGGTTAAAATTGTTTAAGATAAGCCATATTTGTTTATGTTTAAGTTATAAATTAAATGAGTAAATTTTTTTTAAAGGAAAACATACATAGGATCCACGGGGTGTTTTGAAAAATTTAAAAACTGACTGTTCAAACAATGATTTTTAATTTAATTTTTTGAGGTTTTTTGACGCCTTTTCTTTATTTTGTTTCAATCACTCTGCAAATTTATAGAAATTAACAGAGCTAAATCGGGTCAGCTCTTGTACTCTGGGACCAGGACCGAAGCGGTCCATTATTTAGTTTGAAGTGTATTTAATCAACAACCATTAACTTGAATATACATATTTAGTGGTAGGTCATTTTTCTGGTTTTAAGGTCAAGAAATTTAAAAATTATGTTTGATTTTTAATATATCAAGTTTTAAATAAAATAGGGTCAACATATTTTTTTTCAGTAGGATTTTTAATATTTTTTTATTTTAAACCGAGTGTCAACGCATCTATTTGACAAACCATAACTTCTGGAGTATTAAACATATTAAAATGAGACTTGGTATAGGTAAATGGTAAAAAGAGGAAAGATATCGCTTATTTTATACTTTTTCGTAACTTTCGGTTTAACTGGAAATAACTCTAATTATGAATTTTTAAATTATCCTGTACGTTTTAAGATTTTAGGATTCCTGAAACAATTCTAAATAGTAATTTGTCAATTTTAAAAGTTCTTACGCCTACTTGATTTTTTGAGAGTCATTTGTACTAATAAATTTAGACGGCTATGATCGTTTATTTATGATTTTATTTTTATTTCGATCGCAAATAAAATCGCATCGCAAGATTTCTTTAAAAATCTTTATTTAAAAAGTGCTTGTCTAAAAGAGGTTGCCATTTAAAAATTATAGTTAGACACAAAAATGTCAATTCGCCAAATTGTTTTATTCCTATCTTTCAAACTAGTCACTTAAACTTTGCTATTGTATTTTTTAACATCGCCTGAGGTCCCTAGATTTAGTTGCGTCTAAGCAAGGCTTAAAAACCTTTTAAAAGTCACATTCTGACTTAGAATTGTCTAAGGAATAAAAAATAAGAAAATATACAGGGTGTGCCTTTTAAAAATTCAAAATTAGAGCCATTTCCGGTAAAACCGGAAGTGACTGCAAAGTGAAATATATGCGTAAACACTCCTCTCATTTACTTTTGGAGTTATGGCCTGTCTATAGGTTCCCATATAACATTTTTTGCCGGCGTTGTACATTTAATTTACTGGCATTGCCAACACTCTTTAATGGCAAGGCATTGGCAAAAAGGTATCAAAAAGACGCGAAAGTGGGCAAATGCAGACACTCCCAAGCAGCAAGCTGACGTCTTATTGACGAAAATTGTCGCATATACTTTTTTAAAAGCTAAAATGATGCGATACTTTATTTGAAAATTAAAATAGGAAAAACTCCTTACTGCATGCAATTTCCTTGCAATGCAAAGTACCAAACACTGTCCAACTTGGAGATGCAGATTTTTACACTAGCCGAAGATATTTCTTTCAAACCTAAGTGAGATCACCGACTCGACTGCAGACCGCTCTCGAATTATTTTTGTCTAATGGGTACGGTTTAGACGATAGAAAGCGAAGATATTGCAGAAACGTAGTAGTTTATTGTCCATTACGCCATCTATCGGTATGTCAAAAAACTATTAAATATATATAATATTTTTTATTAACACGTCTTTAAAACTTTTAATAAAGTTTTAAACAAAACGTTTACAGCTCCTAACAGTCTACTTGAATATCTTGCCTTCTCGACTAGCCATCACCAATTAATCACACAACACACACTTATAAGGTAATGAATACATTTAATTATGTCTATTAAAAACTCTCTTTTCTTTAAAAAAAGAAACTTAGAAGCTAGAAAACCACGTAGAAAACAAATGCACAAAGCGGTCACCTTCGGTCGAAATTAACGTAGCTAATTTTACCATCATTTTATTTTTATTCGCTCCAAAATACATAATAAACATTTTGTTTGATCTAATTTTTATTTGCATGATTTTTAACAATAAAATGTTATGAAAAGGCCATTTCCTTTAAATTATGTAAAAACATAAATTAATGTTATTTAGCTGCCATTATAAATAAACAGATCAAAAAATTGCTTTAATGTTAGTTAAATACCAATGTTAATAATATGGTTTAAAAAGTATGAATATGCGTTGAAGATTTGCCTTCAAAAATCCAATATTTATTTGCCTGCAACATAAACGCGTGCCTTATTTAATCAGGATTGGTATGCCGCCATTTTTGTATGCTTGCTGGCAATTTGCCTGCATGTAAAATTTATTGGCAATTAAGTGTTTATTTAGGGTTGACTTTTAATGCGTGTAAGATGTTGGCATAATATTGCCACCAATTGCCAATGCTTTACCATCAATGCCAATATGAAAAATGTACATTGCCGGCAAATAGTGTTTGCTGGGTTCGTTGACATCCGGTATGTTGTTTTGTTTGAAAGATTATATTGTAAAGTTGATATATATAAATTAGTTCCTTTTTTTAGTGCCGATGGTTCACGTTACGGAATTTTAATATTGAATCCCGCAGATCCCACATGGAAAATCCCGCAATGTTGATCCCGCAGAAACTTAGAGGGATCCCGCATTTGCGGTATCCTGTGTTTGTGGGATTGGATTCCCTAACCATGAGTGTTGGGTTATTAGATATTTAAGTCATCTTCTCCCCTGTTACTTTAACTTTGTTCAAGCACTGACACATGCAGTTTTAGCATTTCACAGCACCTTTTATGCAATGCAGTAATGCCACTGCTGACATTATTTTCTATTGAAGAGGCCTAAATTTTAGGTGATTTTTGAAGTACCATAAAAAATCAATAAACATTTTTACTTTAATTTTTTATGAGTTATTTATTAACATAAGAAAAAGGTTTCTTGGGCTCTGTTTATTACTTTAAGAATTAAATAATTCACCAAATTCCTAATATTTGTTTTACATTTAAATAATATACTGTTAACTTTATTATTATAAATTTAAAAAAAGGGTCAAAATAGATTTTAAGGGAAATTACTAATATTCTGAAGGTTTAAATATAAGTTTTTTATTTTTATTATCATTGATATTATACAAACATTTTATTAATCTTAATATTTTTTTTTCTAATATTCCAAATATATTTTTTTAAATTAACATACTTTATTTATTACTATAAGATTCCGCAGTAAATATTCTATTGAGAAATATAATATATTTTAATAAATAATTTTTTTTAAAAGCCTATAAAAATTGTTAACCTGAAAGAAAAATACCTGAATAAATTTCTTCATTTTTGTTGTAGTCAGTAGTAACTAAAAAATACACTAAAACACTAAAATTAAATTTTGGTACACTAAATTACACTAAAAAAATTTGTACACATTAAGGCAGTGATTAGTGTTTTTACTATTCCCCGGAACAGAGATAAATTTTCAGAATCTTTAAGCTTTTATGTTACCTCCCGCCACAAGTCGGGATTTATCTTAAAAATATAAAGATAGTTGAGTTTGTAGTTATAGAGTTCATTTCTGTGGTTATAAAGTTTCAAATTGTTTTATTAGAAATTTTTTTATAATTAAAAAAAAAATTAATTTAATTAAAAAACATGTATATTACTACAGATTATATCAAAAGCAACTTTAAAAACGCCTACAATAACGAAATAATTAAAACAATAAATAATTTGCTAATAATAAAACAATTTCAACCAAAAATGATATTTCCTAAATATTTTAAATATATGTAACTTTTTTATTATACTTTAATTAATTATATATCAATATGAATTTAAAAATCTAATTTATTCCTTACAATTACAATTCGAAAATACTGTATCTATATCGCATAACCAATTTTTTTATACTTGTATTATTCGCAGTAAAATAGATGTTAAACTTTTGAGGTTTAAACATCGTTTTTTAAGCAAAGTCGGTCTATATAGGGTCGCGACATTCGGCCATATTGCTTACATCTTCCATTTTTTGGCCATGTTATTCAGTGCCGGAGATATACAGTTTATTGTCTTAGTAGAACAACCGTTTACACAACAGTTTTTAATTATTATTAAGCAGTAAATTCTTTTACTTTAAATTAAAAACATTTGGAATTACATCTTTCAACAAATATCACTTCCAAAACAATGCAAACTGAAATGCGCAAATTCTAGACGCCACTGGATTGATCATGCTTTGTTTACCCAGTCTTGCCAACTTTTCTCCGTGGAGTGCCCTTCCTTGCGTCCCCGACCTCGAACCGCCACAAAGTTGAGGATGTGTCGCAACCTTATAAATATAAACGAACCTTGGTTTTTAAGAGAGTTCAGCGTTCCACACGATAATTGTAAAAAATACATGAAAATAGAATGTTTTTTTAGTTTTTATGGTTGCCTTCGATGGTTTGTATAAAGCTTAAGTTATGCTTAATCCATGTATTTTTTTAAAGTAGAAGAACATTTTCCACATGCAAAAGATTGTTAAATGTTGCCAACCTAAAACTAGACGTCTAGAGCCAATAGACGACTTTGGTTGTCTCTTGGTACTAGACCACGTGACTATAATTTTTTAATGCCAAAAAGAGCCATACTTAAAAGGTTTAAGTCTAAAACTGCCAGACTAATTTATAAATACAAAGTGGAGGAAAAATACTGTGTAAGGCTTTCGCGGCCATCTTCTACTAAACTTAAGTTTTTGGGCTATTCGACCGTCGTTGTAGATTTTGTATCCTTGACGTTTCGCCAGCGCGGGTGGTTGGCATCCTCAGCTCTACTTGCATACTACTGTGTGTGTCATAGTAGTGCGCAAGTAGTCTACTAGGAACCTTCTGAGGATGCCAACCACTCGCCGCTGGCGAAACGTCAAGGATACAAAATCTACAACGACGTCAGAAGACAAGAATGAGACGAGTAACTGGTCCTAACAATTTGTCCATTGTATTTATCTCTTTCTGGTTTAACGCAAGTTCCAATAAATATGTCTTTGTCTTTCATCATGGCAGGCTATCGTAGATGGAGCAATCATCGCTTTGCCCTGGTTGCCAAGTTGTTTACAATTTCTGCATGTAAACTTTAATGTCCTTTTTTGGCTCGCATCTAATTAAGAGAAAGAAAATATACCATGAATCGAATATTTTTAACTTGACAAACGTTGCCGCAGGCAGTAACGCCGAAATGTTATTCGATATTTGTGTTTGATATTTTTCAATGGCCGATTTGTTTGGACAGTTTGTTTACATTTTCTGTGATTTATTGTGTGTTTCGTGGTTTTTTACCTTTAATTGGACTTGGAATATTGACTTTTATTAGTGATCACAGAGTATATATTTAATTTGTGCTTTTCAACAGATAATTTAAGGTAATATTGAGATGGTTATCGGTAAGAATTTTTTTATAAAAACCAAATAAACGACATTTTTAATTAGGTGTGTGTAATTATTGAACTAAACCCAAATATTTTATATTAATAGGAAACAAAAACAAGTACCTAACATTAAGTGCAAAAATAGCACAGCTATATAATTTGAATTTGGCGGGCAAACGATAAAGTCGACTCACGCGCCATCTGTGTTTACCTTCCTTGAAGACAGACAAGGAAGGCTCAGCAGCCATCTCTCTCTCGAATAATTTATTTACATTTAGTTGCTCGTCTCATTCTTGTCTCTGCCGACGGCCGAATAGCCCAATACTTAAGTTTGGTGGTGGAAGGGAAATTGATGGGTCTTTAAAACAATGTGCTACATGAACCTTCTTTCAATATAAATATAGTTGATTGTGCTCACTTGGCACTAGGTCACATGACAATGTTTTTTGCCAAAAAGTAGTTTAGTTATTATATTTTTAACTTAATTTTAGCCGATCTCAATATTTTAAATCCCCCTCCCCTGTGAGTTGTTTGCTAGAGATGGCGCCTACGTAAGGCCTTTTTTCTTTGTTTCTTTTGGATGTTGTAAACATGTCTTAAGCGCTTTATTAACTTACATGTTGCCCCCTCCCCCAAAATCACTTTTTGCGTACGGCCCTGAGTAAAGACCAAGCAAGGTTCAGAACGCAGTAGCCAGGCTTGTATTCTTGTGTTCTGTTTTATCTACAAATGTGTTTGTGAAGTAAGTGTTTCCGTAAAAAATACAATTTATTTTATTGTTTCAGAAAAATCCTTACTTACACAATATTTTTGCAAAAAAAATTAGGGCACGATTTCGATGATCTCTTTATCTTATATAAAAAAATTCTCGTGTCACAATGTTCGTTCCCGTACTCCTCCGAAACGGCTTGACCGATTCTCATGAAATTTTGTGAGCATATTGAGTAGGTCTGAGAATCGGCCAACATCTATTTTTCATACGCCTTAGTGATAAGGGCTGTCCACCCTTAACATTTTTTTTTTATTTTTAGGCTAGAAATTACTTAAAAATTATTTATATGGCAAAACAACGTTTGCCGGGTCAGCTAGTAATTAATCTAAAACAGTTACAATTACTTTTTATTTTTACTAAATTTAAATAATAATCTTTATCTAATAATTCGTTGCCAATAACAATACATGAAGAGCTACGACAAAATAGAATTAATAATATCCTTGACAACTCCTCTCATTAGCTATGTTCTAATAAAAATGTTCTTCGGCGTTAAAAAAATAAATAAAATAGAAAAAAATCCCGATTTATTTTTTACATAAATATATTTTATTTTTAATAATTCTACTTTAAATGCAACAGATCAATGCGTTTAGTTAAGTCACTGTAAGTTGAATACTAGCAGGTAGATATTAGACAAGTAACGCCTGCATGTAAACATTTTCCTGATAGGATGACGTATCGGTTTAGCTTTGTCTTCTTTTCATACGTCAGAACAAATTGCCCATGCATGTTTAAAAGTGGCATGACGTGTGTATTAAAAAGTAGAACTACTTTTTACAAAAACCGTTTGATTTTTTATGGGTTTCTATCTTTAGAGTCAAAAAGGGCGTTTTTATTTTATTATGTCTGGTTTATTGGACTGGGCCAAAAGAACGAATATTTTAAGAATATTTTATTTTTTAAACGGTACTGTAAAAATATTATTCATATTATTAAAATATATATATATATATATATATATATATATATATATATATATATATATATATATATATATATATATATATATATATATATATATATATATATGTAGAGTGATCATTCCGGGAGTATATCCGTTAGTCGTTTGTATTCCTTGCGGAATTTTGCAGACGTTTCGCCAAGATCACACTTGGCATTTTCAATGCTATCTAACTGGTGTCAGATGATTGACTGTGTAATTAGCAATGATAAGAGGTTCTGGTAAAAACAAAAATTAATCCTATCTGAAGACAAAAAATTAAAAATTAAAAATTGGGTTTCTTAAACGTTTTTAAAACCTTGGATTGTTACCTGTACAGGTAGGATGCGAACCGATAAACGCAACCACTACCGCCAGCCAGGCAGCCCAGGGTCTATCCAGAAGAGAAAGGGGAACAACATATCAAAAAAATTAGCTGACCTAAAATTCAACAATGTTAAATGAAATCTTCCATTTTAAATCGGTTACTTTAAACAAGGCTTTATATTTCGATATCTAAACATACAGGCGCCCCAAAAGGACTTCGCCCCTCCCGCCCCTAAACCCTGGCTACACCACTGCCTATATGAGATAGGGCTTTACTAAAAGAGATGTTTATTTATAATAAACTATAAGAAATAAAAAAACTAAATCCAAACAATCATTTAACCTGAAATTGCATAAAATGTTATTATTTTATTTCCAAAAATACTTTTTCTTTACTAACTGCTAACTTTAGGAAATTTTTGATACACAAAAACGTTTTTGGACCAAATATTACAGCACTAGTTTTACACAATACTTGAAATCTTCGAGAAATCAAAATATAAGGATGTTTGATGTCGAAATAAAAACATTTTATTAGGGAGGTATTACTTAATAGTTGTGTAGCATCATATCCAAGATTACAACTCAACGTTACTACCTACTATAATTCTATACTATTAGTTCTTTTATACCCTATAATCCCGCAAAAAAACACCCACTACACATTACTTACTCAATATTTTCAATTCTACTATGCGGCAGAGTTGGGTCGTATTCGAATACTCATTATTCTGAATAGTATTCAGAATACATTTTGCCCCTATTCGAATACATTTGTGTGTTTGGTATTCGGTATTCGGCAGAATAATTTTTGGTTAGTATTCGAGATTCTGTATTCAAATACTTTTAAAGTATTCGACGACACTTTTTTGAGTATTCGAATATCGGCCTTCCGAGTATTCGAATACCGGAATGTGTAAGCAGTATATACCAAAATTGTCATGAGTAGAATAACGTATGTCCCAAAAGTTTTGGCACAAAAGTCATTGTCTTTAATTTTAACAAAAACATAATAATATCAAGTTGCCTTTGAAAACAAAAATTTATTTACTTTATTTACTGTCAGTTGAGATTTATTTATTTTGAAGTTTTCGCTTTAAGATGTCGTATAAATTAGAAATAAGAAAAAGTATCTACAAGTTAGTTGGGCGGATACCCAAAGCTGAAATCTGTCAAATATTCCAGAATGAAAACATTTCACGCAGAACCATTTATAGAACAATAGCGGAGTGCGAGCAGGGAATACCATGCCTGAATCTCCCAAAAAGTGGAAGACCACGTGCATTTACCGCACAGAGGTCAGAGAGATTGGTGAGAGGAGCAAAAAACCAGATTGGAATGTCAACGAGGAGACTGGCTAGGCAATACAGATCTTCTAAGAGTACGATATCGTTGAAATTGAGGAGGAATGGTCTTAAATATCGAAAGAGACGCAAGTGCCCCAAATACTCTCAAGCGCAGCTTCTTCGTATACCAAGATGTTGTCGTGAACTGAGGCGGGTACATTTTGCCAATGAAAAAGTCATTATTTTAGATGACGAAAAGTATTTCACTTTGAGTAATTCTGAAATGAAGGGAAACGATGCATTTTATACGGACAACGTAGAGGAATGCCCTGACAATGTTAGATACAAACATAAAGCGAAATTTGCAGATAAAATCCTTGTCTAGTGCGCAATTTCTAACAGGGGTGTATCCCGACCTTTGTGGGAAGAGTGAGGGTGAAGCTTTGAATAGTCAGAGCTATATTGATAACTGCCTTTCCAAATTGCTTCAGTTTGTCCACGAACATCATGCTAATGACGATATCATGTTTTGGCCAGACCTAGCATCATGCCAATACTCAAGAGATACCCAAAACTGGCTTCGACACCACCACATACCTTTTGTTCCCAAAAACGATAATCCTCCAAGCTTGCCGCAGGCTCGCCCAATAGAGGATTTTTGGGCTGTACTGTCTAGAAAGGTTTATCATGGAGGCTAGGAAGCACAAGATGAGGAACAATTAAGACGGCGAATTTACGAGAAATTAAGAGAAATTGAACTGAATTCCGTCCAGGACCTCATGAGAGACATTCGAAGAAATTTGCGTCTGGTAGAGCAGAATGAGCCGCTCCACATAATTCGATAGTATAGTTTAGTTAAGTATTTAGTTGTAATTAATGATAACTAGTTAGTGTTTAAATAAATTTCTTCATTAAAAAAACAGATAAATATTGTGTGCCAAAACTTTTAGGACATACGTTAGTAAAAGAGAACAAAAAGTAGGGAAAAATGAGGTGAGGACCTTTTTTTTGCTCTTCACATTTTTAATTATCGGTCTTGTATTTTTCGTTTGTGATCGAATACCGATTCCGGGTGTTCGTGAAGACCAAGTATTCGAATACTTTTTTCTCTCAAGCATTCAAATATACGGTATTCGTATTCGTATTCGAATACCAATTTCCAGTATTCGACCCAACTCTGCTATGCGCTAACAAAAGGTAAAACTTATTCAGGAATAACAAGGTTGTATTTTCCTAAAATTATATTATTTATTCAAATAACCTTTGTAAATTATAATTTATTAATTAAATATGAATTTACAACTTCGTAAAAATTTTGTTCTCATGTATCTTCCTTACAAATTTTTATTTGCCATTTTGCCTCAAGTCACAAAATACTTACATTGTTAAAGTGAGCTAATCTTCAGGAAAATGAACAAGAATTAAAACACTTTACAGTCATTTGACCCTGTAAAAACTCTTGTTTACGCGAGTTGGTAATTAGTTTTGTTAAATAAACATCTTATTAACATTCTTATTTTTTTTTACTATTTGCTTTATTTTTTATTTGTTATTTTAAAGTATTATTGTTAATTAAAACAAATATTTTCAAGTATATACCGGGTGTCCACGAGATCACTTTCCCACTTCCATTTTTTATTTCTTTATCGATACTGACGAAATTTGGTAGGGTTATGAGACTAACGAAAAGTCATTTTTAGGTGTATACGATAGTATTTTATGACTTCCGGTTTTACCGGAAATGACTGGAACTTTTGATTTTTAAATGGGACACCCTATATATATTTTTGTTTTTTGATTCTTTAGATCCGTTTTAGTCGGAATACAATATTTCTAAAACAAATTTTGGTCAAATTTTAT
The DNA here is from genome assembly GCA_014170235.1 of Listronotus bonariensis. Lineage (NCBI taxonomy): Eukaryota > Metazoa > Arthropoda > Insecta > Coleoptera > Curculionidae > Listronotus > Listronotus bonariensis. Next base: position 86,555 of record JACEGR010000823.1, read on the forward strand.
TTTTAAATTAAATTTCTATTTTACATCTAGAGTGCCATGATCCTTCTAAAATCACTTCTCATACTTTACTTACTTTCAGAAAAATACGAAATCGATTTTATCTTTTTAAACTTTTTTACTAAAGGGCTTTAAACTTTATTTTTTAAGTTTTTTTACCTAGCTGAAAAACCAAAATAAGACCGTATCACTTTCATAATTGAGACATTTTGCACCTCCTATTTTGGAATTCCGTTGTGGTTAACGTTATTCTGAGACTGCGTAGTAACGCAAACATGATCCGTTATCGTTATTAACCATACCGGGCTCCTTTAATTACGGATGAATACCGAAGAGCTTATCGTTATCGTTATTGTTAAACTGCGTGGTTGCCGGATTGCAGAAATTTTAATATCAATTATTTAAAAGGTTAAAATTTTAATGCCGTATTAATTAAAATATCATTTATACCTAGGCTCTAATTAGCAAAAAATCTATAGTGGTAATAAAAATCAAATAGTGTTAAGAAATTAAAACGGACTTGCCCTTTTACGGATATTCTAAATCAGTAATTAATTTAGATGTTACAATCTGGCACACTTGCTTTTTATTCTACTACCAAACCCAACCTTACTTTTTCTGTTTTGCGTTTTGCTTATACTGTATTGTTTGCATCTACTTTAAAAAACGAAATCAACAGAAGTGTTTGCATATATTTAAATATCAATTTATATCTTATGAAGAATAAAAGTAAATACTGATTTTTCGTTAACTTTAAAATCGGTGAACCACAGGCAAAAATAATGTTATGTGTCGAAAGCGCAGACGCAAGATAAATTTCTTAAAAGAGGCTGCAAAATCTCTGTCTAAAACTGCTGCCGTAGTCGTTATGTTTAATAACGATAACCATAAGGAGGCCAAAAAACGTCTGTTATTTTAAGAGGTGCAAAATGTCTCTATTGTTTAAGTGAGCTAATCTTCAGGAAAATGTACAAGAATTAAAACACTTTACAGTCATTTGACCCTGTAAAAACTCTTGTTTACGTGAGTTGGTAATTAGTTTTGTTAAATAAATAATCTTAGATAACATTTTTTTTTAACTATTTGCTTTATTTTTTATTTGTTGTTTTAAAGTATTATTGTTAATTAAAACAAATATTTTTAAGTATATACGTACGGTTGCAGAGTAGCTACAAAAATAAAATAAACCCGGAATTTATAAATATTTGTAGGTACCCAAGCAGCAAGCTGACGTCCTATTGACGTCTCTTTTTAGTCATTTTTGGTCACATTTGATCAGCAAAGACGTCATAAGATGACGACAAAATGACGTTAAATTGACCTCCCTAAGTCACAGACAAAAGACGTCTTGCTAATGACGTCATAATAACGTCTTTAAGATGACGAAAAATTGACGCATATACTTTTTTTTAACTAAAATGATACGATATTTTATTTGAAAATTGAAAAAGGAAAAAACTCCTTACTGCTTGCAATTTCCTTGCACTGCAAGATCGCATCTCTCGGAACACTGTCCAACCTGGAGAGGCAGATTTTAACACTAGCCGAAGATATTTCTTTCAAAGCTAATTGAGATCACCAACCGCAGACGGGTCTCGAACTATTTTGGTCTTATCGGTATGGTGTTGGCGATAAAATGCGAAGATGTTGAATAAACTTAGTAGTTTATTGTCCAATACGCCATCTATCGGTAGAGTTTTTTCCTATTTCAATTTTGTAAAATTATTAGTCTTATTTTTCTGTCATATGATATTTCGGTTGGATTTGGACACGAATCATATAATATCAAAAAATTTTTCTAGTGGGTTTTCTAAACATGACGTCATTAAATTTTTATGAACTAGTATGACGAAAAAAATGACGTCAAAAGGCATCACTTTAATCAAAAATGACTTAAAAATGACGTCTTAATGACGTCAGTTTGCTGCTTGGGTAGAGTATACGGGATCTCCTCCAAAACTAATTAATATGTCTTACCTTTAAAACGTTCGTGTTATTTTTCTCCTTAATCCTTAATTTTTAGACTCGAAACCCGAAACCTTAAAGGGCTTATGCAACTTGTTGTACAACTTAAGTAGATTCAACCGTCGAAGGAATTGTTTAATTTGTTGCGGTGTCGTTCAACAAGTTGTACGACAGATTGGACAAAAGTCTACTCAGCTTGTAACACCGATTGTCTATAATAATGTCTATATACAGGGTGGTCGTAGAGTAAGAAATAAATTCATTATCTCGTAAATTACTATTTTTTTAATCGCTCGAACCCGTCGATTTAGGTTTTTAAAAGCGCATATTCCTGCATTAAAAGTAGATATATAGGGTGTTCCAAATAGGAGTTACAGATTTTTATTTAATGGATCCTCCTGTATATTATGTCATCCTTAAGAAGGTCTTTTCAAGGGCTTTACAAAAATACCACGTTTGATATGTTTATCTTTAACAGTTTGCGAAATATGGCAACTTAAATCTGAAAAATAATAGATATAATTTCCATTATATCTACAGCCTTGGCTTAGTGCCGTAAATAGGAGTAAAACAAATTATATCTAATATTTTTCAAATTTAACTTGTCATATTTCGAAAACCATTAAAGAAAATGTGGTATTTTTGTAAAGCTCTTTCTTGAAAAGACCTTCTTAAGGATGACATAATATACAGGGAGTTCCATTTAATAAAAAAATATTTTTCTGTAACTCCTATTTGGAACATCCTGTAAATCTAGTTTTTATGCAGGAATATGCGCTATCAAAAACTAAATTGACAGGTCCGAGCGATTTTCAAAAAATAGTAGTTTACGAGATAATAAATTTCTTCTTTACTTTACGACCACCCTGTACAAACCCTTGTAGAACAATTAGCATGGTCTGGGGGTCATGTTAATTTTCTGTTCCGCACATTATCGCCTTAATTTAAAAACTATCATTTTAGAAAATTTTACAGAAGAAGGTAAAAACTAAATTCTTACTACAAATTATTATATTTTTTACTGGAATGTGATATGTGATATGTAGATTCACAGCACCACAAAAAAAGCAAGTTTATACACAAAAATCAGACATACAGTGAGGATATTTAAAGTCCTCCCCCTTTATCGTCAAGATATCGAGATGGGGTAAAGTTTAGGCAAATAGGGTGTCATTTAAACTACTTTTTGAATATTTATTTTTATTGGAAAGGGGGTTTATCTAACACCTTCTTTTAAAGGCTTTTTAATTTTCTACTCAACGCTATTTTGTTTTTGAAAATCGGCCCAGCAGTTTCAGACCTAGAACCTTGTGAAATTTCGCTTAAATACCATACAAACAGTACGGTTTTGATAGCATTAGCTTGTAAGACAGGAACGGCTGAACCGATTTTTAAAAACAAAGTGGCGTTAAGTAAAAAATCAAAAGGCCTTTAAAACAAGGTCTCACGCGACTCCCCTTTCCATTAAAAAAATATAGTGCTAGTGCTCCTTGGCACTACGTCACGTGGCCAATTTTTTTTTGCCCAAATGTAGCTTAAGTGATACCCTTTTACCCAAATTTTACCCGATCTCGATATTAATCCATTAAAATGTTAAGGGGAGAGAACTTTTAAAACCGCATTGTATGTACAAATTGGAGCTAAAATTCAAACGCTTGTAACTCTAGAACGGCAATGAATAGAGAATCAGAAGACCTTTTAAACAAGGTGCTACATAACCCCCTCTCCATTTGAAAAATAAATTGTCAGTGCCCCCTTGGCCCTAGGTCCCGTGACCAAAATTATTTTTATAGCAAAAAGTAGTTTAAGTAGCACCCTTTTACCCAAATTTACCCGATCTTGATATCTTGACCCATTCAAAAGATGAAGGAGGGAAGGACTTTTAACATCCTCACGTATGAATTCCGATGTATTTTTAGAGGCTGAATCTGAATCCGTTCTCAGAAATGGCCCTACACGTCTAAAATTGGCCCCAGGGACCTTACACTATGTGCAAAAAGTTTATGGCCTGTTAAAATTCTTAATTTGGAACCGGAATGCGGTTTTTCGGCCCCTAAGAGTAATTTTCCCGGCCCCAAATAGGGAATTTCAGCTGGAAAAAATACTTTTCGAGAACAGAATGAGTAAAATAACTTAGAAATTCATAAAAATCGCACTATTGTGATTGCTAAGCCTAAAAACTATTTTACGGCCCCTAGGGGTCATTTTCCCAGTCCCAAACTGAAAACTTCAACAGGCCAAAAACTTTTGGCGCATAGTGTAACGTCCAGAATTCAAATGTACCTAAAAATATCACTCTTGTGATTGCTACGTCTGAAACACGATTTTTCGGCCCTTTAGGGGTCATTTTTCCAGCCCAAAGCAAATCTGTCAATAATTTGAGGATTCAGGAATTATGATTATTCTGAAACTTATTTTTAGTATTCTTTGCAAATTACAAATGTGAGGTTGCCATGGTTTTTGAGTTGGATGCTAACACAACTCAACACTAAATTAATTAAAATTAAACGTATAAGCCCAATTGTAGATACATTCGATTTTTTTTGCAACGAAGTTAAATGGATTATTTTGGAAAAAGTCCTGTAAGTCTGGTTCTGACTAAAATCTAAAAAATAGGGGCAACAGATAAAAAGTTATTATTAGTTAAAAAAGTGTGCAAGTTTAATTTGACCCACACTGTATCTATGGTATGGCTTTGATTAATTCTCTGCTTATCAATAATAGCTCAACCTAGTGTAAAGTAATTTAAATATTCTAGATACATTTTTTAAAAAGTATTCATTTCTTCACTAAGGAACCCAACGTTTTCAGGTCCAGTAGTAACATTTTTCCATTTCCAAAAATTTATTTTCTCTCTATTTCTTCTTTCTATCGAGTTATAGAGTGCTGGAGCTGGTGTGTTGTAGAAACTCTATTTTTATTTTATTAATTAGTTTGTTTAATTGATTTAAAAGATGATAAAAAAGTTGTGTAACAATTAGAAGGTTACATTTTTTTTAGACCAATTGCAATTGGTCCAGTATGATATGTATTACAATACAAAAATAAATTACAGTTAAAATTTTTTAATGCATAAATAATCAGTTTTTTTATCCGTATTTATTTAATTTAATTATATATTAATAAGTCATCGTTTACGTAGATCTTATTTCAAATAGCAAGGTTAAACACAAAAAAGAATACATTGTCGAACTTGCAGTACCAGAAATGGGATAATTAATATTTGTTTAAAAATAGGAAGCAACTTTTATAGTACGTGAATATATAAAAAATGTTTTTATGAAAAAACTCATTGAGAATATGAATGGTTTTTATGTTGTTTAACACTTCACTGTATTTCACATTCATTTGTATTTAACTTTATTCATAATACATTTAAACAATTTTCTTTTGATAAACACGTTATCCTAAATTCCTATAGAATTTATTATTCTTAAAATATATTTTAAATATATATATATAATAAAATTATCATATTTCCAATACCTTTTTAACACGCTTTTATTAACTTGGGTTGTCACTATCTATCTATGTAACGGAATCTTTGAGCCTAATTTTTACCAACTTCCAGCGATTCAATTTTTTGAAACTTTGCACACGTATCAAGGACCGATGACAATGCAATAATTTAAAAACAGTATCCCGTTAAGCTCCAGCATTTTCCAGGAAAACCGGAAAAGTGAAAAATTGTACGTTCTGGCGGAGGCGCCAGATTAGACAATTGAATAATCGAACTTGACAACATTTGCCGACGGGTTGGGGACCGGGATAAGGTTGCAACACCTTAGTTAAACAAGCGTGCGTCCACCCATAGGACGCAACCCCTCGGCAAACGACAGGAAGACCGTGGGGTTAACAAGAACCCCCGTTAAACGGGTACAAACCCCGTTACATGCAGACCAACCTGAAACTTGTTCGGAGTAGTTGCGTTATGAAACCCCATGCAACAGTGAAGCTTTAAATGAAATGATTAGATTACGAAATAGTTCGTGAAACATTTCAATATCACATGACCGCAGAAAACTAATTGATATATCGACTAAAAAATGAAAAATCAAGAATTGTGTGCAAAAAAAAGAAGGAGGAATACTGTGAACTGGTTAGTTCTGGTTAGTTTTCAATTTCTTTGAAACTTAGCACACGCATCAAGGACCGATGACAATGAGATTTTAGGACCGCCATCGCCAGGATAAATAAATTCCTTAATAATCGTTTTTAATTATGGCGAATGCGCAAGGGCAATTGATGCATAACTTGCTGCGTTTTTTTTAATTGACTTTTTTCAATTTTATAATAAAAGGTGTAAAATACATAGAAATACGGAGTTCTAAAAGGTGAAAATTATGTGGCCACTTTAGCTTTAAATCAAGAATGCATGGCGAAGAAATTTTTTAGTGAATAAACTGGAGCATTTATTTTAAAAACTAATTGATATATCGAACTAAAAATGAAAAATAAATAATAGTTTAAAAAACTAAAAACACGCTTTTATATGCAACCGAACTAAAAATTAGAAAATAATTTTTCATTACAAAGAGTTTGTCAGTCACTTCAGAGTAAAAGCGTGGAGTGCATTTTACTATTTTTTCATAACTTTTCCCTCATAGATATTTGCAAATAGAATAATTATAACATTTAATATATTAAGCACCCCACGCTTTTTACTCTGAAGTGACTGACAAACTCTTTGTAATGAAAAATTATTTTCTAATTTTTAGTTCGGTTGCATATAAAAGCGTGTTTTTTAGTTTTTAAACTATTATTTATTTACCTTTAAAATGCAATATTTCTGTAGGTAGAGGCAATTTATTTTTTCCGGCGATGGCCAAGAATATTTTTGCAGAGGCTCAACTTTTTCTCTTCTTTAAATATTCGACGACTCCAACTTGTAAATATAAATAAATTATTTAAATTATGCCGACGTTTTAGTTTATTTAATCATATAAATAAATGTATTTTAAATTACCTATTACTTCTGAACTACCCTAGTATTATTTATTAAAGATATTAAAAATTAAAAGTGGCTTAAACTTGTAAATATAGATAAATCATTTTAATAATGCTACAATTCTAATTTATTTTATTAAATAAATAAAAAAATTAAATTCCTAAAAGTTAATACATGGTCTTAAACTATAACGGGTATTTGTCACCCAGGTGGTTTCCCCCTACCCACTTTTGGTATTGGTGATATTATACAGGTTAGGCAAAAAAGTATATTTTTTAATAAAACAACCCTGTATATTATATTTTATAATAAAAAGGACCTTAAGGAAAAGACCATATTAGGTTTATCATACATTATTAGTTTCGGGAAATATGGCGATCAAAATCAGGTACTTAGATAATTTTTTGAGTACTGCCATTTTCTAGTAGTAGGTAAAGGTATTGACCTTATTTTCTGGGGTTATAAAGTTCTTATTGGAAGTTTTAAAATCATGTGCCATAAGATCGCCATTTCAATTATTGTTTTTAAATTGCGCCATCTTTGATATTTTCATGTTCCAGTTTTACTTTAAAATATAGTATTTATGCATCAATTTTATTTCCTATCAGTTTTAATTTTTAAATTGGTCCGGTTCAAAACGTAAAAGGAGGGTGACATTAAAGAAATGCACTGTATACATTTTAATGATATGTGTAAGTATTGACCAAGCCACTGTAAACTACGATTGTGGGTGGCTACAGTAAGTTGCATTTTGATTTTTAAACTCTATTGCTGTATTATATCTTTCTGCTGGTGCGTGAGAGTGCGCTGATCGTATGGGGCCAGTTGCACAATTAAAGCTCTGGGGCCATGAGCATCTGTGTGGCTGGCTGTTTTTAGTATGGCTACTGGAAGCTGCGTTTAATTGGCCGACAAAGGGGCCTTTTATGTTATTCGGATATTAGAACTAGAAGAAAATCAAACCCCTGCAATAGAAAGCTCAATGTTCACCCAAGATATGCTAATGTTAGTCCATAAGTGGATGATTTTAAAGATACTGGATGTCAACAGTGCAATTTGATGTACCTTTTTATAAATAAATTTATAATTATAAATATATTGTCACAATACTTGGCTTCCAGAATTTTGGTGGACAATAATACTATACTTTCATTTTTATTGAAAATTTAGAGTGATTACTGCAGTATCCTGCATGCATTTATAATACAGTGCTTGTCTAAAGTTAGGACCTCCTCCTTACTTTTGAATTGTTTGGATTTTTTTATAAAAATTTAACGACTTTAGCACGATAACATAAACCAAATTTTTAAAAATAACATTTAATGAATGGGTCGTGTGGCACATCATTTTAAGGCTTCTTGACCAGTACTTTTATAACTCCAGAATATTAAGTCAGAACCTTTAGCTACTACAAAATGGCGGTTCTTTGAAAATTACCTAAATACCTGACTCTAGATGGCCGTATTTCCGAAGAATAATAAATTTAGATAAACATATGTTGCATTTTCTTAAAGGTCTTTTTAATGGTGATTTAATATAAAGGGTGTGTCATAAAAAACATATTTACTTTTGTCCTTCCCTGTATAACTCATCCATATCACCAGCTAAATAGATACCTGTCAATAAAATACCGCATTAAGTCTATCCTAATAAAACTAAATAAACCCCATATGAAGAAGTCCAGGAAGTTAAGTCTGGGGATCGCGCTGGCCAAGACACTTCACTAGAGGCTCCAATCGACTTTCCAGGAAATTGCTGCGACAGATACCTTTGTTGAAACCAACAGCTATTACCCTTTGCTAGTGGTAAATTACAGTGGCGTAACGTGCCTTGAAGGGGCCATGTATTACAATGAGTTAGAAGGCTCCGAAAAAAAAATTTAAAGACCAAAAAACAACCACTTTCCCAATTAAGGCGACACTCTTTAAAGTTTTCTAGCACTATTTTTTGCTTACACACATTTAGGGCTCCTATAGACTGGATGCCCCTTTGCATTGCTACTATGGCTGATACGGCGGTAGCTACGCCCCTGGTAAATTATCTAAACAGTCTTCTAAATTATTTTGTAATAAATGAAAGTATCGTTCTGCAGTTAAGGAATTATGGTTAATAAATGGACCTAGTATTTTAGTTCTTTTAACTAACATTAAAAATAATGCATGTGATACATTGTTGAATTTTTAATAAGAAATGGGATCAGATACAGGGTGTACTTTTTTCGAGCCATATAAAAAAATTAAGTTAATGATAGATTCTTGAAAACGAAACGTTGGATATAAAATTTTAAAATATCATGTAGTAGCTAAAATGTGCCAATAAAAAGTATTTAAATTTTTTTATATCTCTTTAAATAAAGTCAGTATTGGTAAGAAAAAAATCGATATAGTTAAATTTCCGTTTTTGCAAAATATCGCAGCAGGCCATAAAATGTTTTCAAGTTTCTGAACGGGATGTAAATAAACTTTAAAAAACACAACTTTTTCCTAATTTAACCTAAGTTGTATCTTTAACAGCTACTGAGATTTCCATGCTTAAGATCCTTATCTTGGTCACATTACTGTATACATTAGTTTAGGCTTAGGCTTTATTTCAGTTCTCGGTTTTTGTGATGAGAAGAAAAAATCGTTTTCTATAAAATTTACCGTAAGTGATTTACGATATTTTCTCAAAAACCCATCGATATTTCCTTAACTAATAAAGTTGGATATACTTAATGTAGTATTGTTTTAAAACTACTAATAGATCTTTTATTAGGTTATATTGGTGAATTGGGACAAAAAAGTATATATCTTTTTTAATGAAACACTCTGTATAATATGTAAAATAAAAAGTTTTTTAAAAGACCTTTAGAAAAATACCACATTATAAATTTAACTTTATTAGTTTTCAAAAAAAATGGCCATCTAAATAAAATATGCAGGTCATTAATAAAGTACCGCCGCGCCGTTATGTAGTAGGTAAAGATATTGACTTTATATTTTACGCTTATAAAGTACTCATCGGGAGCTTTAAAATTTTATGCCACAGGACCCCCTTTCCATTAAAAAATATTCCGAACTGACCAGGGCCGTATTAACTGTTTGAGGCGCCCTAGGCTAGAATTCCCGGAGCGCCTATTTTCCACCAAAACATTTTTTTAAATAAGGTCCTTTCCTCCGTAGCGCCTGTTTTGAGTGCTGCCAGACTTCACCACCGAAATAAAATTTGATGACCAAAACAAAACAAAAAGTTATTCCCTCCTTTTCGCGCCTATTTCATTCCAAAGCACCTTATTCACAGAGAAATTAGTCACCAAAAATCCCCACCCGACCTAAACTTTTTTAAAACTCCTCTGTCTGGCGCCTATTTTTTCATGGCGCCCTAGGCTGTAGCCTAGTCAGCCTAATGGTTAATACGGCACTGGAACTGACTCCCAGCTGTCACCTTAACATTTAGGACTGTTGATATATTTGATGATTAATTGATATATTTTAAAATGCCAGACCATGGTCAAATACTAGGTAAGTAAAAAGTACGGAAACTTTTAAATATCTTTAAAACCGCTAAATCTACATTTACCAAATTTTGAATCTTAGGTGTTTTGAACATGTGGAATTAAATAGTGATATCGGCACTGTTGTCAAATTTCTCAGTTTTGTGCTATACGTATTGGTTTCAGTTTTTCAATGGAATTCCCCATTTATTTTTATTGCATTAAATTAAACGGATCAAATTTAAAAGTTTATAAATTTTCAAAATTCTGTCTCTATTAGTTGTGGAGATATGATACACTACCCTTTCCGCAAAAAGTAATTGAGGGCCTAAATACCTTTAAAACCGCTAGAGCTATGTTTTCAAACTTTGGTATTTGGAAGTTTTTTGGCATGCCTAATTGATTGGTAATATTAACATTGTTGCCAAATTTTAATTGAATTGTGGTGCTTTCATATCTCGATAACTAGTAAAGAATAAATTTTAAAAATTTGGAATATCACTAAAGTTGGCATGCTCCTTTTACTGCTATTAAAATAAATTGTGTATTTTAATTAAAATAATACATGTAACACAAAAGTGAAAATTTTAACAACAATAACAGTATCACTATTTAATTTTACTTTGCCCAAAAACCCTTTAATGCTAACATTTGTAAAGGCAGTTTAAGTGGTTTTAGAGATATTTAAGCGAATCTGATTTTTTTACCTAAAATGTGCTGTTACCATATCATAGCAGCTAGTAAAAATGGAATTTTAAACTTTTGTGGACTTATTAAATTTAGAATGCGCAATATATTGCAATGAAAATGAATGGGACATTTCATTAAAAAAAAAACAGAAACGTGTAGCACAAAACAAGGAAATCTGGCAACGATGCCGATATTACTATTAAATTCTTCATACCCGATACCTTTTAGATACCAAATTTGGTAAATATAGCTTATGCTGTTTTAAAAATATTTTAGAGTTGCAGTACTTTTTACTAACCCAGTATGTATTATCATTTTAAGTTTTATATAAAAAAACCAGACTGTTCAGAAGTTAAAATAGGGGCGACGGACTTAAGGACCTCACTGTATATTTTATAATGTAGCTGAAGAATATCATAAAAAGCGCTAAACAGAATTAAGATGCCATAAAATTAGTAATTAAGGTCGGTTCTGGACAAATAAATTTAAATGAAAATTACAGTTTAATAAAGGCCATTGCATTTAGGCCTTAATGCAAATATTTATACTAAAATTAAATTTTATTTTATAAATGATGATGCCTTATAGTCACATATTTAAATTAATTTTATATTTTACCATAAATTTAAAAATGGATTTGTTACTATTATCAGAGGTAAAAGAATGGTTTAACTAGCAATTGAGTAAAAATCAGCTACTTTATTATAAATGAACCACATTACATCACATCACATTACATTATTAGCGTTTTGAAAGCTTTGTGTAAGTAATTTTCATCTTTATCGATTTATGCCCAAATCATTAAAATAAAACATACATATTTATTTATGTTAAATAAATATTAATATAAATTTTCAAAGACAAACTATTTCTGAATGAATCCTGCCTATTGTTTCTTTCATCTTATTAATATTAAATTTCCACTTTTATAACTCTTTTGGGATTGTTGTATTTCTTTATTTTCCTTTTCTTCATATCTCGTCATTATACTAACACAAGAAAGCTAAGAATTAAACTAATTAATCCTTTGGAATAGCAAAGAAATAATAGAGGCTGCAATCCATTTTTCTCTAAAGAGAATGGTTTGGATTAAATCATGCGGCCATGTAATATTTTTTCGTTATAATTGGAAATATATACATTGTGTCCATGGATGAACTTGACTACTTTATAAAAAAATAATTTTTAATATTTCGAAAAAAATGGTTTCTTAAAAAATTTTGCTACATCTGAAATGCTTAAAGCTATAAAAAATCGTCATTAGATATACAGGAAGGTTCAAAATAGCAAAAATAAGGCTTTAAAAATAATAATAAAAAATTAAATAAACATTTTTTTAGACTATTTTGGTAAATATTACGAACAAGTAATAAAAGTGTATATTATTTTTTTTATCGGCTATGGTTTTCAGACAAAAAAAATCTGAAAAAATATTTTTTACAATTCAGTATAAAAAAATGTTTTTTTAGAATATAAGTTAAACAAAAATTGCCCCTCATATACAGAAAGATTTAAAGTAACAAAGTTGTATTTTGGCAAAGAATAAAATTTGTAAAAAAATATTTTTTCTTTTCCTTTAAAAACCATAAAAATAAAACCAAAACTTTTACTTTCTGTTAATTTAATCGTTACTTTTCTTGTTATTACTTACATAAATTTAAAATTAACTTATTTTTGCTTTGCACATAAAAAGTAAATTAAATTATATGATAAAGAAAAAACATTTTTTTATAGTTTTACCCAAATGTTTAGCTATCAGTTTTTAATAAAAAAAAATAAAAATATATTTTTTTATCACAAAATTTGTTAAAAAGTCTTCAAATGTGTTCGATGGATTTTTGGACTTGACTTGAAATCGAAGTAGTGGCGATATAGATTTAAATATTTCATATTCTTATAATCTAATTAAAAAAAACAAATTCACTTTTTATTAATTTCATTAAAAGAATATCAAAGATTCACGTCTACAGGGTGTTCGATAAGTATATGTTTTAAATTTAGTAGCGTGTAGGACACGTCAAAATAACACCAGTCTTTCATATAAAAAAAATTCCAAGTTGGCCCCAAATTGGAGATATGGGGCTTAGAAATTACTTTTTAATCCGTAACTTCTAACGGGACCAGTATATTTCAATAAAACTTTAGAATGTCGTAAAGGCAATAAGGACTCACAAATTCTTGCTATAAACTGTATTTAACAGCATCTGGGAAGACAGGAACGGACTTGCCACTACACTCGTGGGCCAAAATTTTGACACTTGTTCTTTTTTGGTATAATACCTAAATTTTTTAAATAAACTGGACCTTTTTTTATAAAAAGGGAATTCTGCATTTATCTCGAAAAAATCAACCGCTTTCGAGAAAAATCACCTTTCTCGCCAACCTCTCAGAAACGATTAATAAAGGTATTAATAAAGAAATTTTATAAGGTGACTATAAAAACAAAATAGTGAATTGTGGCAAATACTTCAATATTTATTAGGGCAACTATTTTGACATTTAAATTAGTATTTTCTAAAAATTTTAATTTTATAGTGGTTCCTAGTTGTTCTTTTAAATATTTCTACATTAAATCATTTAAATATGAAGCCTTACTTCAATGCAAAAGACGCCGATATGCATTTAATTTTATTAGGCGCAATGCAACGCTTATAAGACTGGAAAAATTTATAGCGTAAAATTTCCAAATTGAAAGAGACAGTTAAATAAAATAACTAAAAGATAATGTGCTTCGATCAATAATTGCAAAATCATTTTAGGAAGTTTTTTACCACATCGTAGCGGTGAAGGTCCTGCACCAGAGCAAGAAATCCAGAGTTGGAAGAATGTATTCTGGACGAGATTGCTGCAAATCCGTCTAACACAAGATGAAAGTTTGCAGCTCAAACCGGCACAACAAAATGGGTTGTTTATACAACGGTTACAAGAATTACTTTACCCTTTTTATATTCAAAAGGTACATGCAATGTCACCAGATGATTATCCTGCCAGAGTGCAATATTCGAATTAATTTTAAAAAATTTAGAAAAACTTTACGATTTCCCAGATTACTAATATTTTCGGATGAAGCTGGCTTTACTAGAGGTGGCGCGGCGTCATAAATTCTCACAATTTGCACTTATGGAATAATGAAAATCCTTACGCAATATTAAAAATTAGACATCAACAACGATTTATGATTAACGTTTGGGCAGGTATCATCGGAAATCATTTAATTGGCCCTGTGTTTTGAAAGAAAGGTTGACTGGAGCAGTTTATTTACAATTTTTACAAAATGATTTAAATAAGCTTTTGGAAAATTTGCCATTACAAAATGGAGCACAAAATGTGGTTTATGCATAATGGTGACCACCACATTTTGACAATTTGGTGCATCGCCATTAAAAACAAACATTTGCCGATCGTTGGATCAATCGCAAAGGACCTGTTTTGTGGCCTCGAAGGCCTCCGGACCTAAATCCGTTAATTTTTTTGGGCATCTTATAGGGCTTATTTATTCAGCGCCATCTAACACTAGGTACGATTTACTTAAAAAAATAAATCGTTATTGTAATATTATTCGAAACAATCCTGCAGTGGCAGCACGTGGGTGCACGGGGGCCAATGCACCCAAAAGGTTAATGTATGGGTGCAATGCACCCATATGAGAATTTTTTTGTTTGTCCTTAAACTTTTTGCTATCAAGAAATAAAGAAACTAAAGAGGGGTGAGGATCTTTTTTGCTGTTTTACTTTTTATTACATAAGAGTAGAATACGTGTGTAAAAAGTTTGAGTCAGGTATGTTGCAAGGTAAGGATTTGTTTTTATAACATCCCAAAATTTCAAAATTGTTGAAACATGGCCCATATATGAAATCTTAAAACCCGCCGCGCCTGCCTGCAATGTTATCTCAAGTACAGCAAAAAAAAACGCAGGATAATAAGGTACAAGGCGCGCATTTTGAACATTTACTCAACTAGTTTATTTGATAATTCTTATTGTTTGATATTTGATTTGGTTTAGTTATTTTACAGTTCTTAATTAAATTACAATTTTTCTCAGCTTAATTAATTAGGTAATTTTATTACATTAGTGCAAGGTAATCTAAAATAACAAAAACCTGACTTTAAAAAAAACATATATTACTTTAAAATAAAATGCATCTTACCTTGTTTGTCAATATTAATTTCTAATATTTTCAGTATTTTTGTAATGAAGGTACCTATCTGTATTTACAAACCTTGCGAAGTTGCTACAAAATAAGTGATTTTTATCCAAAACGGTTGAATTTCTCAAAATAAATATAAAGTACCTGTTTTATACAGGGTGATTCAAAAATCGATCACAAAACTTAAGGGGGTGATTCTACTTGACAAAATAAGGGTAGCACTTCATATAATTTTTTTCAAAATGTCATTCGTTTTCGAGTTACAAGCCGTCAAAGTTCAAGTTTTTATTTTTTTGTTTTTTGAATTGCTTACAGGAAAATCGATTTGACTAATATTTGAAAGATAGGCTAAGTCATCTGCGCTTCATCATTTTAATTACAATTCACATTGATTGTGTGCCTCTAGAGGGCACTTTACCTACATTCCCAATTGTTTTCTTGTCATAATTGTTTAGTGTTGACAGCTACAGTAGCTTTTGGCATGTTTTCTGAAAGACTGATAGCAGGCCATTAAAAAAGGTGCTCTTGATTTACCTCGCTAAATCCAACGGTTTAGACGTAAATCACCCTTAAAAATTAAGTGGTAAATTTACTTTTCTCATTTCGTTACCACCAGCTACAAGGTAAATAGCTATCAAAGTATACTAAAGCTGTCACTTTAACATCAAATAAATTCGCTTTTTAAACTATTTAATTTATAATCTTAAAATAACTAATAATGGCTAATCACCAATATTCAAATATCGAATATTGTAATATCCATTTTTGTTATGGAAAAGCAAATGGTAATGCATAGTTGGCAAGAAGATATATGGAGAGTTATCCGGAAAGAAATATCCCTCATGCTTAAACATTTTCCAGTGTGCACAGAAGGCTTGCGGAATGTGGTTCCTTTAAAAGTTATAATGGAAACAGGGAAAGACCTAGAACTACTAGAAACGTACAACAAGAAGAAAGAGCGCTTAAAATTATTGAAGATAATCTAGGTACTAGTACTAGAAAAATTGGGAATGAAGTGCGGCTCTTTCAGGCTAGTTCATGGAGGGTACTAAGAGAAGAACAACTCCACTCGTTTCATTCACAAAAGGTGCAGGCTCTTTATAATGATGATCGGCCGAGACGGTTGGAAATGTGCTTTCAGATCCTAGCTAAGTTTGAACACGATAATCGATTAATTGGCCTCATATTATTCACTGACAAAGCTGGTTTCACTCGTGATAACATAACAAGTCTACACAACATCCACACATATGCTTACGAGAGCCCAAACAATGTAGTAGAAACGAAACATCAGCGTAGATTATCACTGAATTTGTGGGCAGGGATAATAGGAGATTGCCTTATTGGTCCTCATTTCTTTGATGGCCTATTAACTGGTGACGTATACTTAGATTTTATCCAAAATCGTTTCCCTTTATATCTGGAAGATGTGCCATTGGAAGTAAGGGCCAACATGTGGATCCTCCAAGACGGAGCTCCGCCCCACTTTAGTATACGTTTCCGGCAGTATTTGAATGCAACGTATCTTGAGCGATGGATAGGACGAAGTAGATCATTGGCATGGGCAGCGAGGTCACCAGACCCTAATCCTATGAATTTTTTCTTTTGGGGTCATTTGAAACAATTGGTGTACGATGTTCCAGTAATCAACGTCGAGGATCTTCGCTTCAGGATAATCGAATCTAAGTACCAAATTATTAAAGAAACACCAGGAATTTTTCATCGAGTTAGGCGATATTTTTTAAAGAGTCTTAGGAAATGTATTGAAGAAAATGGGGGATATTTTGAAAATCCTTTTTAGTTTGTTTAGAACTGTTTTATTAATTTTTAGCAATTAAATGTATATCGCAATAATCCATATGGGAATATTTACTGATTAGCCATTATCAGTTACTTTAAATTTATAAATTAAATAGTTTAAAAGGCGTATTTTATTTTACACTGACAGCTTTAGTATAATTTGATAGCTATTAATCTGGTAGCTGGTGGTAACGAAATGAGAAAAGTAAATTTACAACTTAATTTTTAGGGGTGATTCACGTCTAAACCGTTGGGTTTAGCGATAAAAATAAAGAGCATCTTTTTAAAGGCCTGGCATCATTCTTTCAGAAAACATGCCAAAAACTACTGTAGCTGTCAATACTAAAAAATTATGACAAAAAAACAACTTTCAATGTAGGTAAAGTGCCCTCTAGCGGCAAACAATCAATGTGAATTGTTACTAGAATGATGAAACGCAGACAATTCAGTCTAGGTTTTAAATATTAGTCAAATCGGTTTTTCTGTAAGCGAGTAATTCAAAAAACAAAAAATAAAAACTTGAACTTTAATGGTTTGCAACTCAAAAACGAATGATATTTAAAAAAAAAAATATGAAACTCTACCCTTATTTTGTCAAGTAGAATCACCCCTTTAAGTTTCGTGATCGATTTTTGAATTACCCTGTATAAAAAAAGGCTGGTGGAACTGAATACTTATGATATATGCACTGTGTTCGGATTTTCCAGTTTTGTGCTAGACGAATTTTTTTCATTTGTTTTTCAATGGCATGCCCCATTTATTTTTATTTTATAAAATGGGTGGATTAAATTTAGTAATATTCTAAATTTTTAAAATTCTGTCTCTATTAGTTGCCAAAATATGATACACTTCACTTTAAGCAAAAAGTACGTTAGCACTTAAATAACTTTAAAACCATTAGAGCTGTGTTTACAAAAATTGGTATTTTGGAGTTTTTAGACATGCCTAATTAATCCGTGATATTAGCGTTGTTGCCAAATTTTAATAAAAATACAGTGTTTTCACATCTCTCTAAGTGCTAAAAATATAATTTTAAAAATTTGTCATGGCACAAAGTTAGTTCGCTCATTGCATTGCAATTGAAATAAATTGGGCAGTTCAGTGAAATACTAAGAACAATATATGTATCTCAAAATTGGAAAAATAACGAATTTTGTAAACGCGGCTTTGAAAGATATTTGAGCGCATCTGAACCCAAAATATGGTGTTGTCATATCTTGGCAATAGTAAAAATGGAATATTAAAAATTTGGAAACACATTAAATTTGGCCTGCCCAATGTATTGAGAACTGGAAATAAATGGGTCATTCCTTTTAAAAAAGAAAAAGATACGTGTAGCACAAAATTGGGAAATCAGGCAACGGTGCCGATATTACTGTTAAATTATTCATGCTCTATATTAATAAATTTGGTAAATTTAGCTTTAGCGGTTTGTAAAATATTTAAGAGTTACAGTACTTTCTACTAACCCGGTAAATATACAGCGCAATTTTTTAATGTCCGTTAATTATTTTTTAAACGGATTAATTTAAAAAAAAAAAACTTTTGTATATATAATCAGTGCAAAAATGCTATATTTTAAAGTGAAATTGACAGATGAAAATTTTTGGATGGCTTCCGCAATCTTGCATTGTTAGAATAGATAAATATTAAACTCTAAATATTTTAAAAACTATAAATTTTTGGAATAGACATCCTTATACATGTTACCCCTATTTTTATTGCCTAATAGGATAAGGTTAAAAAAGATAGGGGTTTCCATTTAAAAAAATTAGTTTTATGGTTTTGGTCGTAATCATTTTTAACGATTATTTTTTACCACTCTGTATAATTGTGAAAATATCAATACAGTCCGCTAAAGTAGTTCTTTTTTACGAGAAACCCAGCCTTAACATATATTGAAGGCTTTTGTTTAGAAGAAATTGATGGTTATGTAGTGGCTTCCAAATGTAATTTTTGACATAAAATTAAAAAAAAAAAAGTTTAAAATGGTTAGACTTAGGTACAGAACTTTATACATAAATTAAGTTTAGAATTTTACGCAGAATCTTAAAAATAAATAATATATAGGGTGTTCCATTTAAAATAAGGAAGTTGACATTACCTTCCGGTATAACCGAAAGTGATGGAGCTGTCAAAATATTTTAGTTGTATGTCCCCCACTGACTTTATATAGTTACCGAATTTTGAAATTTTTCCAAAGCGTACTTTTTGACAAACCGATCGCGACAGTTCCCGGTGAGACACCATGTATAGGGTTTTTTAAATGTGTCCTATGATTAAATTTTAGGTTTCGTTGAAAAACTAAAGTTTAAATACAGATTAAATTTGTTGAGTTTGGAAAAATAATTTAATATGGTTTTTAGGTGCCTAAACAACAACAAAAAAATGCAAAGTGCTAATAAATTATGACTTGCGTTTTTTTAGAACTGAGTCAATTTATATTTATTTTTAAAATTTTAACGTATCTTAAAACCTATGTTTTTAAGAAAGTATACTATGTTTTAAATTAATTTAAAAGCATGGGTTCACAAGCTTTTTATGGTAAAATGTAATTAACCCTTATTTAATATAGCA
The DNA here is from genome assembly GCA_014170235.1 of Listronotus bonariensis. NCBI lineage: Eukaryota > Metazoa > Arthropoda > Insecta > Coleoptera > Curculionidae > Listronotus > Listronotus bonariensis. The sequence continues at coordinate 106,152 of JACEGR010000823.1, forward strand.
TTTATTGTTGTTGCTAGTAAAAAAATAAAAATTAAATTTCTTTTTATTCGTGCTTTTGTATGGGCCAGGGATATGCAATTAGTTAACATTCGATGACTGGAAAAAAATAGGATTTTTTTTTCTAATTTTATTCCTTTTTTAATCAATGCAAAGCCCTTACGACAAACCACTATCATCATTGCTATTCATCAAGCAGATGTGACAGCTTTCTAGTAAAAAAAAAAAAGTAAAATGGTACATCAGCAATTCACATTACTACCTTACAACTTTACAATTATAACAATATTTAATTTTTCATTAAAATTTTGTATGTATGGTCAAAACAGTTAGGTATACTTTGCTCACGTTACATATGCAAAATTTTAAACCGTGATTAACGCGTTATGTCGCGTTTTCTGTGCCGCTATTTGTTGAAAGGCAATAAAACATAATTGTAAATATAAAGGATTGCCTTTCAACCAATAGCTGTACAGAAAACGTGATATCATTGGTTGAACACGGTTTAAAATTTTGCATATGTAGCTTGGACAGAGTTTAGTATGTAAGGCCAGACCATAGATAAACTATATTTGGATCCGCAGTGGCAAGAAGAATTTTTCGAATTTTTAGCTCCACGTGCGGGAAAGAAATTGAAGGTGGAAGAACATACGCACTTAAAAGCCGTGACAAAATACAAACACCGGCACCCCGTGTCATCCGTCCGCGGTCTGACCGTGACGCTCATTAGCTACCGTACTCCGAACGGAAAACCAGGACAAAGTCGACAAATTCTTTCCGATAATGTAGATAGACTGTTTGGCGCCAGACGCGTTCACCCTCGATTTGCTTGTGCACAAACCCGTTTTTTCGCCCATGAAATGTAACTTTTGTTTCGCGCAGGTAATAACATTGGCAGTCCATCGAGATCAGTTGGCCAGACCAACCCATATATAAAAAGAATGAACGAAATTGCATAAAGTTTTTATTTTCCTTATAATTTTACGTGCACACATACGCACTATTTTCATTTAAAAATTTTCCCCCAAATTTTTTAACTGCTTTTTATAAGAAAGATAGAAAGAGACCTCTGCAGACGATGGAAATAAACAATAGTCTCACATCATGCAAGCGTAGTGGCAAAGAATACACATCCATAGAATCTCACAAATGAGATCTCAGCGTACCCTGAAATTTAAGTACCTACTCTGGCCACCAGATAGCGGTGGAAAAAGATTTTTACTTGTTTGCCCCCTTAAAAACCCTCACTACGATCATGAAAATTATAGAATAGCGTTAATCAGGGCCGTACGCAGACCCAGACACTAATCTTTGGGGGAATGGCGATAACCAAAAAAGAAGAAGCCACCTCTTGCATACCCCTCTGCGTACGGCTTTATCGTTAATGTTTTAAATATTAAGAGAAAATGTGTATTAAAAACCACAATATCTATTACGATGGACTTTTCAAACTATATAAACTTAGTTGTTTCACATGCACATATTTATTAGATATTTTGTATGAGCTTACATGAAAAATGTACGTACGAAACATTGGGGTAATGGGAATTTTTAAAAATATCCAGACAAAGGCCATCGGTTCGAAGTTACAAATTAGACTACCGGAAAAAGACAAATCGTAAAACTTCATTCAAATAAATTTTATGGGATTGACAACCTATCTTTAACTATTTTTAATAGTTTATGCCCGCAGATAAAGTACATAAAATCAATTTTTATGGCTACTAAAATTACCTAAATGCACAATGTAGTGCAGAAATTTTGTCTATTTTTTTAAGGAACAATTACTAATAAAGTTTTATCTATTTAAAGAACTAAAAGTCTAATATTGTGTTTTATTACAAATATTTGGTTTTACAGTATATTCACGCCTGAACAATAACACAAATGGACCAAAAATTGCTATGTTTAAGAAAGTCATGTATGGCAAATGCTTTTACTTCTTGAAAAAATTAAATTCACGTTGGAGAACATGTTTTATCTTTTATCTTGTACAGGGACCACTTAGAATAACAAAAATGTAAAAGTTTACCCAGAGTTAAATGCAAGTTTTACCCCTTTTTTTTCTACCTATCTTTTATTTTTGCAATGTGACAATTTTTATCGATTATAAAACCTGGTAAATGGTTAATTACCCAAATATATATATATATATATATATATATATATATATATATATATATATATATATATATATATATATATATATATATATATATATATATATATATATTTACATCTTAATAACATCCAAGCGCCCTTTCATAAAACATCTTCCAAGCGTCCATGCCATATACTGTACACTTTGGCAGCCTCCCGGCGTCCTTACTCTATACTATACTGCCAGCGTCCTGTATGTATATTTTTTTACATATTCATGTACTACCTAAGCGTCCCGCAGTGATGCCAAATTTTTGTGTGTACATATCTATATTTATTATAAGATTTCCGGGCGTCCTTATGAAGTAAATTATTTTATTATGTTTAAATGCTTTTGACCCTTGGTGTCGTGTTTATTCACGAGTTTTTATTCTAAGGGTTCCAAGCGTCTAATAGGTGTATGGTTATTGGTTTTTATTTAGTTTACAGTGTACAAGCGTCTTATTATAGGTATATTTATAACGATTTTCGGACGCCCTGATATCCGATAGAATGGTAACTTAGGCAAAGTATAGAAATTTACATTAACTCTTATGAGAGGGTGTTTCCTAACTACGAGTGACAAAATTTAAGGAGGTGAGTTCTTATGTCTTTTTCATGAAAAAAGTTCCTATAAACATAGAGGAGTTCATTTAAAAAGTAACCATTCAAGTTATCTGTGAAAAGAGACAGTTTTGAGAAAATCGCAAAAACACGTCAAGATATTTATTGAAGGAAACGTTTTTACAAAAAATTGACGGCAACCTTTTAGCCCCTTAACCCCCAGGGATACCACCTCAAAATATTTAAATGAGAAGGAGGTCGAGTAATACAGCATTTTAAAGTTCCTGACGAGCACTTTAACATCCCAGAATATGAAGTCAATATCTTAACCTTCTACAAAATGGCGGTGATTTAAAAATTATCTAAATACCTGATTGGGATGGCCGTATTTCGAAACTAATAAAGTTAGATGTACCCAATGTGATATTTTTTAAAGTATCTTTAAAAATCTCTTTATTAGGTGATACTAGTGACAATATACAGGGTAGGGTAAAAGTGTATCATTTTTTAAAGAAGCACCTCGTATATTATATTATTAATTAAAAGGAGCTTTAAGAAAAATACCCCAATAAGTACATATAACTTTATTAGTTTTGGAAATATAGCATCCCAATCAGGTATTTGGGTAATTTTTAAAGTACCGCCATTTGTGTATGTAGGTATAATGTATTGCTTGACCCCCTTCTCATTTAGGAATTTCTGAGATGTGGCAGTGGTGGTTTAGGGGTCGAAGGGACGCAGTCCAATTTTCCCCTCAATAATAAATATCTTGACGTGTTTCAGTGATTTTCTTAAATTTGTCTCTTATTTAGCATATAACTAGAGGGATAAGTTTTTAAATTAATACCCTGTATATCGGACTTGCTTCTTTTCTAAGATACAGGCCAGTTAAAGTTTTTAAAGAGTTGATATTTTTTTATATGTATATCGTGAAAAACCCCTTTAACCAATTTAGATGAAATTAGGTTTACTAATTTAATGTAATAAGACGCTTGGAAAATTCTACCTAGGTTAAAGATAATTGGGTCCAGTGGCGTTTCAGTGGTCACCACAACCAATATTACTATGTAAAAAAGTACGCCATCGGCCTCTTACAAAGATTTTATATTTTTTTCCGATTAGAAAAATCAACTTTCTGGTTTTCTAAATTGTCTTCGCATCTAGCTTTGTTTTCAAAAAAAATATAATTCCACTTCAGTTTTTTTCTTAGAAGTACTCATAGACAACCAAATAAAAAATAAACAATTATTTGCCTTAAAATAAATGAGCAGTCGTGTATTTTATCAAAAAAGTAATTTTGTTATGTACTAAAATCTTTTTTTTTATTTTATTATATACTTTTTAGTACCACTCCTAAAATGGTCCGGACATTTGTTTATGGGAACTTTTCATAAAAAGACATAAGAATTCACCCTCTTAAGTTTCGTACCGTAGTAAGAAAACACCCTGTATATTGTTCCATTATTTTTAATTTCCATAGCATTTATAACAAAGTATACTACTTCTTTTTCTTTTATATGAAAGTAGTTTCTTTTATTAGAACTTATACCAGGTGTCTACATAAGTTGATGGTATATAAAACCTTTTTATAAGTATTTTACTGTAACTATTATTACTATTAATAAATTGCATCATTTTTTCTACGAGGTTTGGCAAAAATGTGGATTTTGCCTAAACCCTAAAGTACCTGTAATTTTGATAATAATAAACATTATTATGAAGAAAAGGTGTTTAGGATTAAAAATAACGTGTAAATGTGTAAACTTGTTAATCTACTGGAAAAATAACTTTTATTTTCTGTTATAACTGTAAAATTTAGGTTTTTACTCGGTGGCGGTTTTTCGTTGTGACTGCAGGTTATGGCAAAAATAAGAGATAGAAAAACTGATGAACACATTCAGGGCTTCAATTTTTAAAACTTTAGCGGTAGAAGTAAGTCATATCTTACGTATGATTCGTTTTAAAGATAAACAGGGTTTTTTAAATTTTGTTATGAAAGAGATTAACAAAAATTTAGATTGCATAGTTTGGAGATTGTTATGTAGAGTTGACTCCAGTGGCGTACCTATATTTTTATGGACTTTTATTTGAAACTTAGAACACAGAAGTTGTTATTCTTTATGGAACACCCTTTATACCTTATTATCATTGGTAGGAGTATCCTAAGAAGCGGTAAAAAAATATTAAATTATTATTTCCAATGTTTTATAGTTTTGGAAATATAGCTATTGTCAAGAGCTCGGTAAGAAGAGTACCATTTTTAAAATAAAACACCCTAGATATTGTTTTACCATTAAAAAAATAAAAAAATAAAAAATACAGTATTTGATATGTCTATCTTTAATAGTTTTAAAAATATGAGCGTCTAAATTTCAAAGAATTATGTTTTATATTCACTATGTTTATAACTACCTTTAAGCAATTAATGCGTTATATATGTGTAATGAGAATTATATCTCCTATTATTTAGATTCGTATAGGACCTCATATTCAGAACATCTATTAAAGATATAAATATCAGATGTGATATTTTCTTTAGGATCCTTAAAATATATTTTTAATTGATATACAATATACAGAGGGTTTCATTTAAAAATGCAATTTTATTAAGCAAGCTCTTGAGATGGTAATCTTTTCAAAATTAGTAAAAATTGGATAACCCAAATATGAATTTTCTTTGCGGTTTTTAAGGGCACTTTTTTAATGATAATAAAATAAAAGGAGTCTTATTTAAAAATAAGAATATTATAACTTTGTGTTGTGTTTTTAGAAAATCGATATTTCACATTATATACACTTTACATTTCTATTGAATTAGCTTATTATTGCAAAGTTTGCCGCTCTGCCGCTAGCCGCTTGTATCATCGTAAAAACTCAAATTTAGCACAAAACTTACTGATACTATTAGGCATAACATTTGTATAATAAACTTTCTTATTTTTTACAGAAAATTCTTTTGACGTGACTGTTTTTATTAAATTCAAATATTTACATCCACGTCCATTGCCTCTTTTAGTATTTTGCACAAGTTAAGTGATTTTTGGAAAAATGTTTTTAAATGGTTCCAAACTTTAAGACTTATTTTTAAAAGTATTTTTAAATCAGGACCTTAAAAATTAAAATATTTGTTTTTATTTGGGCATAGCTTTAAATTCTTAATAACAGTCTTACTTAACATTTAGTTCATTTTTTTAAATAATGGTTTACACCTAGATAGTTTTTAAATTTTTGACATTCCTTGCTTATCTTTGGACTTTGAACAAAACCGGCAATTGCAAATATAGTTTAGAACAAAGCTTTAATTTTAATATAAAATTTAGTTTGTTGCACACTTAATGAGCCATACTGTATATTTAAAATCAAAAGCAACGAATTTAATTGCAGAAGCTATTTAATATAACTTATCAGCAATACAATTCAACAAATTTTATACTAATTTAAAGTGATTTCATTTCCAGGGTAACCATAAACACTGCTAGAAGTAAAAAAGGAAATTATAATATTTTACACTGACTTTCGTTTTTTTGTACCACACACATAATGGAATAAAAATTGTAGTAAATCAAATTTTTGTCTTTGTTGTTTTATTAGATAATTAAAAAAAACATTTTAATAATGAGAAAGGTTTACAGCACCTAACGTTCCTATTACAAAAATTAAAAAAAAAACAACTTTTAACCCCATATAATGACCTATTACAACGATATACATCAAACTATAATGGACGCCGACGAATGGAAATAATCTAATAATACTGCTTTCATGTATAAATGACTCTAAATTTATTGTTCTACAATGTTGCCAAACACTAGGTACCCGCATCACAAAAATCTGACTTAAGGACGCCTGGTAATCGACATACTGTAAAATAATATACTCATTAGGAATATACAGCGGCTAGCGCTCTGCCGCCTACTGGAGAAAGCGCTGAACTAAAAATATACACAAATATACGAAATTTACATATTTTTCTACCCTGAAAGCGTCCAGCTGAAACTTTGCCAGGGCTCTAATGGGATTCCTACAAGGCTTATCGTACAGTAAAACTTCCGGGCGTCCGTATACGGACGCTTCGAAGCAGGGGACGCTCGGAAGATAGGTATTTCAGAATGTATGGACGCTTGGAGGATAGTCAGATGTATATATATATATATATATATATATATATATATATATATATATATATATATATATATATATATATATATATATATATATATTATATATATATATATATATATATATATATATATATATATATATATATATATATATATATATATATATATATATATATATATATATATATATATATATATATATATAAGTAGTGTATGGCGTTACTTGTGTGTGGGAACTTTTGGGGACCGTGGGAAAATTCTGATTAGGGGCGTGGCGCGTGGCGCGTGGCGCGTGGCGCGTGGCGCGTGGCGCGTGGCGCGTGGCGCGTGTGGCGCGTGCCGTCCGTGGGTGTGGCGCGTGCCGACCGTGGGAAAATTGTGGTGATTTACAGGAATCTTGTGCGACACCTATTTTAGGGTACTGCGCATGCGTGTCATATTTATTAATCTTGTGTGACGTAATATTTAGGGTGTGGTCAATACCTGTCATCTGTCAAATGTCATCTGTCACCTGTCACTTGTCAACTTCTCTGACGTCATTTAAAATTTAGGAATCTTGTGCTACATCATATTAATCATCCAACTGCTGCTGCCTTGCGCATTCACCATCGGACTTCGTGCTGGGGAAATAATTACGTACCATAATAAATTTAAAAAAGTCCAAACGCAGATGCCAGGACTCGAACCATGGACCTTTGGATCAGTTGTTCATCGCCATAACCATGTCGCCATGAAAGCAATTGAAATAAAACTGGTAAACAATGTGAAGTAGTGGGTGGTGGAATATTTAATCAGCAGTTAGCTTATACGTTTATGCGTCTAATTGTTAACATAACCTCAAACTTATCTTAGCGTCTCACGCATGACATAACCTAGAAATAGGACCGATGTTATTATTTATTGGCATAAGCTCGCAGACACGTGGTTTATTTAAAATATCGACAAAATGGTGAAGGTAAAGAATAATTACTCTTAAATAAATATTTTATTTAAGAGTAAATAGAACCTTAACAGTTTTTAACGTATATTTCGGTTTCTAGTAGACCGATTTTAGTTGTTCTTTTGCTAATAATTTAATTTTTATAAATCTACAAATATTAATACTAAAATTTTTAATAATTATGTTATTTGAGTGTAAATAGGGCCTTAACAGTTTTTAACGTATATCTTGGCTTCTAGTGGTTTGATTTTAGTCATTCTTTTTTAAACAATTATTTTTAATAAATATAACACTAATTTTTTAAATAAATATGTTATTTGAGAGTAAATAGGGCCTTAACAGTTTTTAACGTATATTTTGGTTTCTAGTAGACCGATTTTAGTTGTTCTTTTTGCTAATAATTTAATTTTTATAAATCTACAAATATTAGTACTAAAATTTTTAATAATTATGTTATTTGAGTGTAAATAGGGCCTTAACAGTTTTTAACGTATATCTTGACTTCTAGTGGTTTGATTTTAGTCATTCTTTTTTAAACAATTATTTTTAATAAATATAACACTAATTTTTTAAATAAATATGTTATTTGAGAGTAAATAGGGCCTTAACAGTTTTTAACGTATATTTTGGTTTCTAGTAGACCGATTTAGTTGTTCTTTTGCTAATAATTTAATTTTTATAAATCTACAAATATTAGTACTAAAATTTTTAATAATTATGGTATTTGAGTGTAAATAGGGCCTTAACAGTTTTTAACGTATATTTTGGTTTCTAGTAGACCGATTTTAGTTGTTCTTTTTGCTAATAATTTAATTTTTATATATCTACAAATATTAATACTAAAATTTTTAATAATTATGTTATTTGAGTGTAAATAGGGCCTTAACAGTTTTTAACGTATATCTTGGCTTCTAGTGGTTTGATTTTAGTCATTCTTTTTTTAAAACAATTTATTTTTAATAAATATATTAACCTAATTTTTAAATAAATATGTTATTTGAGAGTAAATAGGGCCTTAACAGTTTTTGTCGTATATCTTGGCTTCTAGTGGTTTGATTTTAGTCATTCTTTTTTTAAACAATTACTTTTAATAAATATATAGTAACACTAATTTTTTAAATAAATATGTTATTTGAGAGTAAATAGGGCCTAAATAGATAACCTCAAAGTTCTTACACAGCCGTTGTTATGATTGACAGACAAGTTATTAAAAAAATCAACAAATTCGAGGAAACATATTTCAATATAATTTGTAAGAGTATCAGCCCTAATTTTTAAATAATTAGCCGAGCGCTAAAAGAAGAGTATACGAATGTCAGAATTAAAAAATAAATATTTTGGTTTCAGTACATACGATATTTACGATTTTTGTTTAAAAGCGAGATTAGGGCCTAAGAAACATATTTAAATATAATTTGTAAGGGTATCAACCCTTATTTCGAAAATATTAGCCAAGCGCTAAATTTACGTGAGTCAAATTTAAAAATTAAATATTTCGGTCTAGGGTAAGAACGCTAGGCGGGTTCATCTGTCATTCGAAAAATCTGACGTCATATTTAGGAATCTTGCGCAACGCATTATTTAGGGCGTGGTCGCATGTCATCTGTCAAATATCACGTGACTTAGAAAATGACTGTTCGAAAAGAAGAAGAAGAATCACAACATAACCCTACTTTTAAAGAAGAGGGGCGCTAGCAACATTTGGCGTTAGTTGCCTTTGGCATTAGGAACTTCCAACGCTTAGGGCTCCGGGACCTACGCCCCCCGCCTAAGCCCTGGGGCCCCACAAAACGGCACCGTAATTTAGAAAAACGGCACCGTTTTTTAAAAAATACGGCACCGTTTTTCTAAAATACGGCACCGTTTTTTAAAATACAGCACCGTTTTTTAAAATACGGCACCGTTTTTCTAAAATACGGCACCATATTTTAAAAAACGGTGCCGTATTTTAAAAAACGGTATGTTTTAAATTAAAAGATGAAAGAAATAAATATTATTAATATCATTGCATTAACTATTTTTAAATTCCCTCATTTTATAGTTATTTATTAGATAAGTGAGTTATATTACATATAAGTCACGCAAGAAAAGTTTAACTCTCGAGCCCGAAGGGCGAGAGAGGTAATTTTCTTAAGTGTGATGTATCACTTGACCCCTTTCTAGGAGCGCAACTAGGATTTTAAATTATTTTATCTAAAAAGTGAGTTATGGGACCCACACATGGGATACAGGGTGTCCGAAAAGGTCAGGTCATAAATGATAGAGGTGATAGAGTATGTTAAAATAATGTTAGTAGTTCATATAAAAAGTTCTATCGCGCTTTTTGGGAAGTCACTGACCTTCAAAAATGAATTTTAAAAAAGGTATTTTAAATATAATTTTTAAACTTTTACCACAGTACCAATAGTATTTAAGGAACTAAATACCTTTATACTATGGCTTCTTTCCATAGGTAAACGGCTGTTTAGTACCCAAGTCGGGATTACAAGGAGTGACGATTTGTTTTCCTTTTATGTATGCATTTTTGACAGAGATGACAAATTTACCATTTTGCTTTGACCATTGAATTTCTTTATCTATTTTCTACAAAAAAATGCTTTATTTATATCCATATCTTTTACCGTTTTTCATAAAATTTTATTTTAAATACAGACATACCGGTATTTTCTATGTAACAAATAAATCCATTTATAGAAGAACATCTTTAAAAATTAATAAAACTTAAAAAGACCGTGTTTGTATGCCCTTTTAACTTTATAATACAAATTAAAACTGTTTTTAATTATTTTACTATGTTTTAATGATTTGCGTAATAAATGTATTTTTTATTTTATTCAAAATGCCGGTATGTCTGTATTTAAAATAAAATTTCGTGAAAGACGGTACAAGATATCAATTTAAATAAGGTATTTATTTTATTTTTGCAGAAAATGCATACCCCACTTATTTAACAGCCGTTTAACTATGAAAAAAGGCATAAGTATAGGGTAATTTTGTTGCCCAAATATTATTGGTACTGTCGCAACAGTTTTTAAAGTTATATTTAAAATAGGTTTTTTTTATTCCATCCTTGAATGTCAATATTTACCTAACGAAGCACGATAGAACTTTTTGTACCCCTAACATTTATGACCTCACCTTTCCGGACACCCTATATAATGCTACAGGCAGATACAAAAACACTTTGGTAAATCTTTTTTTTTTGGAATTTCGGAAAAAAATGTTATTACTTTGGTTAGATCTCCCCCAGAGAAAATCAAAAATTTGGAAAACAAATTCTATTATTGAACTTTTTTCGTAATTTTAATGAAATGACCCCGCACTAACCTTATAGTCCCAGAGCTAGTGAACCCTTCGAGTAACGTTAGACCTGTAAGGCTAGAAATTTCTATAAGGGTGAGTCATAGCATGCTAAGTACGAAAATCATCATCTGGCAGGCATGAGCTGTGCACATCATCACCCTGTATATTTTTGAAAGTTTCAAAAAATAATAAAAACAAAAAAACTTGGAGCAGTTAGCTTGAAATTTTTTAAGGCTTAATTCATTTATAGTATGGTTCAAAAAAATGACAGGCGTTTTCGATGAGCACAAGTACCTGCCAAGCGAACTGAAAGGTGTGGCTGATTTGGATGGCCATATTTCCAAAACTAATAAAGTTAGATGTACCTAATGTGATGTTTTCTTAAAGCTTTTTTATTTTTTTTCCATTATCACTCTGTATATTATCACCAGTATCGCCGATAATAAATATAATTTTATGAAATTCGATAATTTTTGGACATACATCAAATTCACAAAAAAATACAAATGCAGGATTTGCCTTTTAAAGTATGATTTTCTCTAAGACAAATTCCAAAATAAAGATTTTCTTAACCAAAGTGTTTCTTTTAGGGCCAATAGTATCAGCTATATGTTTGGTGTTGGTACTGTGTCTCATTTTTTAGAATTAAACAAAAATTAAAATCCCGGTTGCATGCCTTCTTCTTTCCCATTTAAACTTTTTGACGTTTTGCTGGTCGGAAAAAGAATACTATAATTAAGTTCACTTTAATACAAAAATGTGTCAGACTTAAGGTAAACAAATTACTTTTTTCAGGACTTTTATGTAAGTACATATAACTGAATTGTACAGAATAGTTCGTGTCAATTTTAATACAGTGTATACAACAAAGTATAATTAATTTTTAATTTTAAAGTGTATATTTTTATTAAATTAATAAAATGTTGGTATTTAAAAAAAAGTTTTTCTTATATTGTAGGTGTCTAGAAGTCATAAAACTTATTTGTTCGTTTCTTATTTTTTAACCTTTTGCTACAAGGTATTTAGACATATTTAACCTCTTTTGGAACTTTTACTTTAAAATAGACGATATAAAGTTATAATTTACAAAAGTATTACATAATATATAATACCAATACAAGAAAAAAAAATAAATGGAAAATTTGACAGCCTGTATCTTGCAAACCAGCAACCTTTCGCCTGAGGTAAATTGCATTAACTCTATGTATTTTGGTCTTAAGAAATTTGTAGTAGCATTTTTTATAAAGCTTTGAGAAAAATCCGTGTGGCGTATATTATACCGAGGCACCAAAAGTCATGGTATTTTAAAAAAAGCAAGGGACTGCAGGTGGCTCCCTCTACATTTTATGGAAAAAATATGGGCAGCTTTCGATTCCCATTGCAACCCTAAAAACTCTCCAACACCAAATTTGGTGAGAAAATGTTTAATGTTAAGAAAATATTTAAAAATACCCAAAATAAAATTAAAACGTAAATACCCTGTTTCTCCCAAACGGTCAACTTTTGGACTAAGGCAAATTGCGTTAGATCGTTAAATTTTTGGCCCAAGGAATTTGTAGTAGCTTTTAGTACAGACCTTGTATGGGCGCTTTGTATATTGCTTCCTACATTTGATTTTAAAGAAGAAATAATATCTCTGTGATAATTTATAAAAAAAAACATGTGGAGGTAGTTTAGTACCAACCTTAAATGTATAAGCTCTAACTTATTTAGAAATTCTATAAGGGGTGTCTGGAAATTTTTTTTATATTTTAAGGGGTTATTCCACGCAAAAATATACACAGGTCTGAAATTCATGGTTTCCAAGGTAAAAGGTGTTAAACTCTGTTTTAAAAAAAGGAATCGGGTGTGTGGGCGGCGGTCACCCATCCAAGTTATGGCCGCGCTCCACGTTGCTTAACTCCGGCGACCGTCTCTGTCGATCTAACGGTGCAGCAACGAGCTTAAAAAAGTTATAAAAGGGTTCTCTCATTTAGTTCATTTCATTACTGGGCCAGGCACTATTATTTATTCAATTTAAATAGTATTTAAAAATTGCATAAAACCTAGCGACGTACATTTTTTGCCAAATTTTTGTTATATTTATACTTGTCTCCCCAGTGAAGCATTAAACAGAACATTGATCTTGGAAGTCGTCGGTTCGATTCCCAGCCGCGGAGATATCTTTAGGTAGTCGCGGTGTCTAAAGATGCTGTAAAATGCAAAAACCTTATGTTTCCCTACTTGAACAACATTTGCCGAACAGGAAAAAATATGGGTTAAAAATAAATCCAATCACCTGACACCCACGGCACTCTGGTAAATACTTAGACATAAACCTTTATGGACTGTCACAAAGATATAAACAAACGTAATTGTCGGATACCCTGTATTATTAATTTAACATTAAAGACAATTTTTCTAACATATTATATCGTCACCCTAATTGTAAAATCACCTAACTCCAGTTAAAAAAAAATGTGATGCCATCTTCAGCCATATAAAATAAGGGTAAAGATGACATCATAATCACATTTTTTATTATTTAAGTAATTGGAAAACCACCTAACTCCTAAGTTTATATAAAAAAATATGATTTTAATGCCATCTTTAGCTTTATTTTATAAGGCTAAAGATGGTATCACGGTTTTTATTAAAACTGGAGTTAGGTGGTTTTACAATTAAGGCGACGATAATATGATAAAAATAAATTAAAATATTTGTTAGTAAATAAGTCACTTGGAAGTATTAAAGTTTTGCCTTACATAAACACGCCTTAATGCTCTAAAAAAGTTATTTTTAAGAAATTAATATTATTTGTATTTTAATTATTTTATTTATTAGAATACTTAAATAATAATAATTTTTACATTTAGTATAGGCAGTAGCGGCTGGTGATAGCCAATTTGATGTGCTGCGGCCGCACCATTATTAAATATACTAATATATTTTTTAAATTGTTGATTATTACACTCTATAAAATCATTTTTACCCGTTATTTACTTCACTATTTAACATATTATTACTAAGAATGGATTAATTGCATATAATAAATGGCCTAAATAAAATTTTAAACATTGGTTTTTACCTATGGTGCGGCTGCAGCACATCAAATCATCACCAGCCGCCACTGAGTATAGGTATAGGTATCTAAATATGCACTGATATACAAACCAATAAATAATTTGTTGCCTCTGAATATACTTTTGTTTAGGGCAAAAAAAAGATAAAACTTTAAGCGCAAAAACTTTGCCGCCAAATAGTATTAAACCAGAAAAGAAAGCTCGAGCTTTTGCCACGAGTGGCGCCAGCAGGCGGATCGCGCGACATCAGCACCTGCGAAGCGCACTAATTAAAAACCCCGCCTTGCGGCGCGCCCCTTGTAGTCCGGTACAATCTTAAAAAAAAAAATATGGTAACATAAGTGGCCTTTGAAGTAACTTTTGATTCCAAAAGTTTGAATATTTTTAAAAATGCAAAAAAAGACTTAAAATACCCTATTTTGTATTCTACCATAGGTTTTAAGATAGACAGGGACAAAAAAATGATTTCAATTATAAAACAGAAACCCTGTAAAGGTGACAACTTAAATTACCACAAGACTCTAATAAAACACCGAAAGCTCTTTGGCTAAACCCCATTTTTTTTGTTTAACTAAAATGGGGCAATTAAATAAAAGGATAATGTATTTTATAAAAAAAATTTATATATATTTTTCATATTTTTATTAAACTAGGCGGAATTATGGTATAAAAACTATTAACCGTAAAAGCGATCGTCCGGGAATTATCAGGTATACATAAGTAAAAAGAACTTTTTTAAATAATAAATATAATAAATCAATAGCTCTTAGATATAACAATTAAATGCAGTTGTTAAAAAAAAAAGGAACAATATTGTATTTTTTTAATTTTTTATACTATTCTATTAAAAAATATGTAAGTATGGAATCTCGTAAAGTGTCTTTTATTTTATAATATAAATTTCATTAAATAATTACTGAGAAATTAACATTTCTTTTTATATATTTATAAGTAAAATAAATTTTTATTGATATATACATATTTTTAATACTAGATCGTACCAATTTAAAACTATATTTTCATATTTACTAGGTTTAATTAATTAAGAAGGTAATAAAATATTTGTATAATAATTATATTTTCGCAAGGATAAATTATCCCTTACA
Organism: Listronotus bonariensis; assembly: GCA_014170235.1. Taxonomy (NCBI): domain Eukaryota; kingdom Metazoa; phylum Arthropoda; class Insecta; order Coleoptera; family Curculionidae; genus Listronotus; species Listronotus bonariensis. The sequence goes on from JACEGR010000823.1 coordinate 121,384, forward strand.
ATGTTTAAACATATGACTCTCTTGTCTACTGTTCAACACACTAAAAACTAAAATAAACGCATCAAGCTGCCACGACGTATATATCAAATATGCAAGGTGATAAAATGATTTTCTTGCTTTTTATTGTTTTTGTTAATACTTTTTAATTAATATATATATATATATATATATATATATATATATATATATATATATATATATATATATATATATATATATATATATATATATATATATATATATATATATATATATATATCGGACTTTGACCATTTTCAATATCCCATTTTTTAATGCATATTTTAACTCTAAAAGTTTATATGTATGACTGGACCAATAATTTATTTGTAAATGGGCCTTAAAGTGTGAAAATAGGCCCCTTTTTATAGATGGATGTTACAAAAATAGTGATTAATTTATGTTATATTATTTTAATCAACTTAACATAAAAAACGAAAGTAAAGACACAAAATACATAGTTTTGTAAGCAAGCTTTGATAAAATTCCGGTAAATTTAGCTGGCGCCGGGAGGGGAGGTGCAAGGGGTGCACCACTCCTGGCTTTTAGAAATGTATAAAAAGTGGTAAGTTTGGCAAAAAAGTATTGATTTTAGGCATTTTTAGATGTTTTGCACCCCCTGGCTATGGGGAAAGGACAAAAAGGAAAGAATAGTATAGACGGTGTTTCATGGAAAAATATCTTTTTTTTTTGCGCTTTAAAAATGTTTTTCACCTAAACTAAATATACCAAAAGGACTTAAAGGATATAGAAAGATACAGCAGGGTATTTGATGGAAGATGACCTTTTTTTGCTCTTCATAAATTTTGAATACTTTTTTTCTCCTCCCCCTCCCGCCCCCGAAAGTCATCCTGGCGGCGCACAATCACATCACACCAGAAGCACGCCTGACATTCAACACTGAGTTTTGACCATTTTTAACCAAAACCGAAACTAATTTTTTTAACTAAAGTTCACAAAACGAACCTCCAGTCGGTCTCTTTCTAAAACCATTTTAAATCTGCTGGTTTTTTTTTGTGTTTATTTTTCTGCCAATTGTTATAAAATTATGATATTTTTTCCTGATTTCCCAGACTATTGTTCCACATGCCGCTGGACGTAGGTGGTGACTTACAAACTGAGAAATGCATTTGAGGTGCGTCGTCCTTCCGCATATGGACTAGAGAGTGGATATTGCACATCTAGGCGAGGTCTAGTGCCTGTATACATCATTGTTTTCGATTCTATTTTATTTTCTGCTTTCCTGCTGATTTTCCATAGTTTTAGCGCAAACGTAGGGAGAGATAACGCGAAAAATTTTATTTATTTTTGGGTGATGAAGGATAAAAAAAGAACTACACAAAAGTTTTAATGTTATTTTAAATTTTATTATAAGTAGTCCTAACATATTATCTACTTTATTACAAAATATTTATTGCGTTATTCACAAGTATGCAAATCATTTTATTATTTTTCGTCATAAATTTAAAAAGAGAACTTAAAATTTTCACAATGTTTTCAAGCAAAAGTTGAAGTAAGTAAGTAAGTCTATTGCTTAATTAACATTTTATAGGTTTATTTTATATCTGATTGATTTGGTATCAAACATTTTCCAATGTTTATTTAATTTTAAAAGTTTTTTGAAGTGATCTGCAAATTTCTAAGTGTCAAGCTACTCTGCGCACAAGTCTATAGCATGAGAACACCTGACTGAAGCGTCCCCTTTTTAGGTCAGGTTTATAAATCTAAATTTAATTTTAGTTTTAGTATAAGCATTGGTAAAAGTTTTATTTTTTAAGAGAATTGTGTTTATAAAACTCTTTAAACTGATTTTTACTTTTTCATTTCCACTTAAATTTATCTCTTTAAAATCGGCACTTGTGCAATTAATACTTTTAGATTTAAGGGAATTTCGAGGTTGTTTTTTGGGACTAAAATTAAGGTTACAATTAACTTGCTTTACTTATGCGTCCGCTCTTATCGATTATTACCTTTTTAACTTAAAGGCAACCTGAGAAGTGGGTTTGCTGTAATAATATAGAACATATCTAAAATTTCGCCCATTTTATTAAAAAAGTTTGGACTGTATTAGATACTTTAAATATAATTTACAAAATAAAGGTTTAAAATATTCTCCATTAACGATTTTTTAAACAAGAATGAAAATTTTTACATAGGCATACAAAAAAAAAATGATCAGTGTTCACCCTGTATTTATTAACTTTTAGAAGCTCTTTTTTACAGAACGCTTACCTCAAATCCTACAAAAGCATTTGTTAAAAAAATATATGGTTATTTAATGGCTTGCAAACGTCATTTTTACCCAAAATTTAAACTTAGTCAAAAACGGTAGGACAGAAAGAAAAATGACATTAACTTTCGGTATAACCAGCAGTCCTAGAAATATTAAAATATTTAAGTCGTGTGCCACAGATTTTATAATGTTATCAACTTTTTTTTTATTTTCCATATCTACTTTTAGAGAAATTGATTGCAGAAGTTCCTCGTGGGACACCCTGTATATTATGACGAGAAGACGTATCTGAACTTTTGGCTAAATTTATTTTGGTCTATATTAGGCAATATTGTCCCCTACACTAAGACAAAGTAAATGTAGTGTAAGGTAGCTGTAATATTTTTGGAATTCTTTGGGAGAGAAATTTAATATATAAAAAAAAATATTGATATGATCTTCACTAAACTTTTTTCTAAAAAAATAAGATAATTTTATTTATTTGCTTTTATGATGTAAAAAAATACCTAAGTTTGTTTTTCTTAAATTGCTCTCCTACAAAGTTTTATAGTTTAAGATAGCTCCATTCGTATTTTTAACTGCGATATATGTAATTGAATTACATTTAAGTGAACACATGCAGACCATGTCTAATTAAAAAAACGTCCATTTTGTTGAAAAATGTCAAAAAAAAAGGTTTTTTGACATTTTAGTTCAACCTAGCTAAAATGCAATATTTGTATCTTTTGATAAAAAAAAACAATAGTTTTAATATGTTTAATATACAGGGTTGTCATTTGAAAACGAAACAGAGCTAAATTTGGTCGCTCCAGATCATTTAAAGAAAAACGCACGGAAGCGTCAATTTTTGATTTTAGGGAAAAACATGATTTTGCCTGTTTCATACGCTGAACCGCAACCCTCTGAGTCTCACCCCTGAAATCTTAAATAGACAGAGAAGTCGAGTGACACCTTATCTTGAAGGTCTCTTGACCCTGATTACAACTGCCAAGTTTGAAGTCTCTGCTATTATTTCCGTTGATATATGATATAACAGCTTGTCAGAATTTTGATTTTTATTTTTTAATGTATAATATTAAATTACCTGTAAGAACAAGCTACTTTAAACTAAGGGGATATAATAAGGGTTAAATGATCTACAAAATGAGATATTATTCGAGGGTGTGACTCACCCTTAAAATTTATGGGTGAATCACACCCTCTCCAGAAAGATTAATTGATATGTAATTTTAAAGATCGCTTAACCTTTATTATATCCTCTAGGTTTAAACAAGCTAGCGGTAATTTAATTTTATATATTATAAAAATAAAAATTTAAATTTTGACAAGCTGTCATATCAACGGAAATCATTTCAGAGTCTTCAAACTTTTTTAGTTGTAATCAGAGTCAAAAGATCTCTATAGTAAGTATCACTTAACCCCTCTTTTATTTAAAATTTTGGGGGTGAATCTCACCCCTGCTAGACGGTTGCAGTTTAGGGGGTAAACGCGTTAAAATAATGTTTCCCTAAAATCACTATGAGAAAATATTGATTGGGTACACAGAGTTCTCAAAAGCTTAAAAAAACATTATTTTTCTTCAAAAGTTAACTACCTTTATTTTTTATTTTTTAACAAAATGTCATAAGGAAATTCATTTGGAATAATGTTAGAGGACCTCCAAATCAAAACGCAGTTATTAGTAAAATACAATTTTAAGAGTATCTCGCAATTTTTACTCCGCGTTTTATTATTTATGTCTAACAAGTATTTTATTTGACGTATATGGCATTACAAATATATTAAGATAACATATTTTATTTTAAAAACGTTTTTAAATTCATACTTAAAAAACGCGAAGCAAAAATTGTGAGGCATTCTAAAAAAATGTATTTTATTAAATACTGCGTTTTGATTTGGAGTTCCACGGTTGCAATCGATAAAAACAATAATACAAAATTTAATTGAACTTCATAATTTGGCAAAAACGCCTTAGTCACATTGGTTTACAGCTAAAAAAATGTTTTGTGTAGGAATTTAGAGAAAACAGGTGTTTAAAAGGTAAATTGTTAAAGTTTGTTCAGGTCATTTTATTATAAAAATTTAAAATAATTAATTTTTGATAATTTCAAAATCAGTTTCATTAAACTTTTTAATACCCTTGTAACATTTATAAATTCATTTAAAATGCTATTCTTAATAGTTATTTTCTTTAAAAATTAAAAATAAAGATAATTTACTCTTAAACAAAAATCACGATTTTTAAGTTTTTGCGTACCCTGTAAAAATAACCATTTTCTCTTCGTGAATCAATTTTTTCACAAGCAAACATTTTTATCAACAATACCTTTTCCTTAAAAAATGAAATTTTTAATCCATTTGTCCTCTTGTCCCAACCGTAGACATTCTGTATATTTTTTTATTCTAATAGTAATAAAAAAATATTATTCAAATGGGTATTACTTAAAAACATCTTTTTCTATATGTGACATCACATATAGACATTTTTTCTATCTGTAATAATAAAAAATAAATTTTTCTATTTTTATTAAAAATAATGTAATTTGTTTGTTGCAAGGTTTTTGGCTATTTTTAACACGCTTTTATTAACTTGGGTTGTAACTATCCATCTATCTATCTATCTATCTATCTATCTATGTAACGGAATCTTTGAGCCTAATTTTTACCAACTTCCAGCTGTTCGATTTCTTTGAAACTTTACACACGTATTAAGGACCCATGACAATGCAATAATCTGCAAACAGTATCCCGTTATCCTGGTTAGGATCGCCAGGATAAAAAAAAATCCTTTATATTATAAAAACAACACCTGTGTTGCCATCTTTTGGCAACATCCCAAACTTTCTCAGGAACTTTAGCTACTCTTGACAAAATGGCGAAGGAATTTTTAGTGAATAAACTGGAGCATTTTTACATACATACATAAAGTTTGCCAACTGAGTCTAGCCAGATGGAAGGAATGCGGAAAAAAACTGAAGTTGCTTTTAAGATGTTGCCAGATTTTCATCCTACTGCTGTGAACCTATTTTACACTTTTTTAAATATAATATTTCATATTTTATAAAGTACTTGGTTACACCTTGTTATTGATTTATTTTTAATTCCCTAAAGAGATTTTATTTTATTGCTCTATTTTCTTAGAGGAACCGATTATACTATGCTTTAATATTCATATCGTCCCTAAAATATTTTTATATTCTTAATTTCCGACAACAAGGTAGCCCTACCAAGATAACCACTCAAATAATGTTTACTGATTGGTTGCCGCTGGAACAAGCCTCCAAAGAGGTGGAGCCTCGCATGAACATAGACGGGGAATGGTTTGGAATTTATTGTACTTTTTAAATATTTGTTTCTTATTAACAATTTTTAGTATTTTGGTTTTGTGTGGGCATTCAAAAATAATTAAGGTAAGTATGTATGTAACTAAATAATAAATTAACTAAATAAATCCGTTCTTCTTTCAAGCTTAAATGTGGGTTTCACGCTCATGCAATTTGCGCAAATTGACTTGTGCATTCCAATTTGTGCAAATAAATTAGAGCATGTAAACGAAAATCGTTTACTTGAGCAAGCAAAAGTTTGGCTTGTGTAAAATCTGGATGGTCAGATAATTTGCATGCGGTTGGTGCAAATGTATGAACGTGTAAACGACATACAAATTTAGGACATGCGTAGTGAGTAAATAATAGTTGTATTGGCGTGATTTATTTACCATTTTCTGTTTGATGGGTCTTTAATATTATTTGTTATTTTTTGTGGTAATAATAATATCAGTGAAAGAAAAAGTTTCTTTTGGAATGTATTAAGCTCTATTCTATTATTAAACGAATATGAAAGTAAGTAGTAACACCAGCTCATGCTAACAATTCGTCGTCGTACTACATCGTTTACTGATAAACAAATTTGTGCAAATAGACTTGACTGTAAAAACAAATGTAATAGTTTAGTCTAATTTGCACAAATCAACTTGCGCAAATTGCATGAGCGTGAAAACCCACCTTGACGTAGACATTTCTTGTTGGTTATAAAAAACTATTTTTAACGCCAGTCAAAATTATGGAAAAAAGAATCCTTTTTAAAAGGCAAAATTATTCATGGCCAATTCAGAGAAATAATTGCCAATATCTATAGAGTTTGCGATGAGAAAGGAACAAATAATACTTTGAAACTGCCTCTAAAACGAAAACTTGATCGCGTTTCCCTTTATGCGGTAGTTTCTATTAACAGTGTACGAAGAATCCACAGGAAAGATGAAGAACGTCGAAAGAATTTTTTTTGCGTTAGTATATTTGGACTTTCATTTGTTTATTTAAAAATATTCACACAACAGGACAGTCCTATCTCTGTCCGTTTTTAAGATTGTGTAAACTGTAAAACGGACAGAGATAGGACTACCCAAAACGTTGTGTAAATAGTTATAAATAAAGACAGTGAAAGTCTAAAATGAATTTAGTGTTACTTATGCTATTAATTATATTACTGAGATGCTATTCTCATTACAATTAAAAATATTTAGATCTTGGCAATTTCCACTACATTTTTAAAAATAAATTATGCTTACATATTTTTCATCATATTTAAACTGTTTAGCAATTATTTATTCGCACGCCTCTGATTAGACTCGATAATGCACAATTATATTTCCCCTGCCTTCTTGCGTCGTCTGGCTTGTTTCACTGGGCGAACTTTACATACATGCATATCGAACTAAAAAATGAAAAATAAATAATAGTTTAAAAAAACTAAAAAACACGCTTTTATATGCAACCGAACTAAAAATTAGAAAATAATTTTTCATTAAAAAAATATTGTCACTTCAGAGTAAAAGCGTGGGGTGCATTTTACTATTTTTTCATAACTTTTCCCTCATAGATATTGGCAAATATAATAATTATAACATTTAATATATTAAGCACCCCACGCTTTTTACTCTGAAGTGACAATATTTTTTTAATGAAAAATTATTAAGTTAACAATCAGCTAAAAAATTTATTTATATGTTTTGGTATAGGTTGGCATCTATGCAGCTCTTTATAGCTCAATTTTAAATGCTTCCTCGACCAAAGTGCTGCGAGCTCTAAAGTTAAAAAGTATTAAATGTAAAACCTAAAGAAAATGATCAATCAAAAGTAATTAACAAGAAAGATGATCTTATAGATTGTGCTAAATGGTTCTTCTCGTATCGATCTACTTAGTCGTGACCATTGCCAGTGGCAGCGCGGCTTAAAAAACTAAATATTTTACAATCGTAGTAAGCTTATAATGTGGTTATAGGTGGTCTTTCTTGACTAAAGAACTACGAAGTAGTAATAAAAACATTCCTATAAGTTTTATAGTACAGCTATTACACGAGGTATTTCATCCTAATTTTGTTTCTTTTACTTTTCTTTATTTAAAAATAAAAAAAGAATGTTTTTTTATACCTATATGTTTGTAAATGAGCCACTACTAACATGGACGGTCCTAGAGCCCGACAATCCAATTTTCCAACCACTTGACGATGGCTGAATGCATTAAGTGTGAGCCAAAAACTAAAAATAAAATAGAATAGAATAGAAGGTATTAAAACAGTTATAGGAAAATCAACTTTTTATATTTTAAACTATAACTGTAATTCAGGTAGAATCATAACCATAGTTCTTAACTTAATATATTATTAATTAATAGGTAAAAGAGGCCGTTGTCTTGATCTGCTTAGGTAGGTAAATAAACTTTTACTCGTATGTTTATCGGATCCGCAATTTTAAAGGTATATGTGCCAATAATACAATAAGAAAACAAGTTTCATTAGTCACCCGAAATGTATATATGCCGGTATTTGTGTTAAGATCTGACCACACATAACCGCAACGAACCCGCAGCCGTGCGTCTCGCTGGTGAAATTCAGGGGATGTGATGAAAAAAGTTTTGTATTTAATGAAATTGCAGTAGGTACCTAATATGAGTCTATTATACTACGGTTTAAATTACACCTGATCGTAAAATAAACCTTCCAAATATGATAACACAGTTTTACCTATACTAGACTCAAAGTTTAGATAATTAGAAACAGAGATAAGCAGGAAAATCGATTTTATTGAAACAAGGAGATACATACACATACATGAAACAATAGACTTAGCTTAACCAAAATGCTTTTTATAATTTTGAGAGCATAAAAAGTAATTTTAAATTTTTCCGAATTAATCTACCTCCCTTTCCTCTATCATTGTGAATCCGGGTTCGGTGCGGTTATGTGTGGACAAACCTTGAGACTGTCTCTTTTCCACGCATTGCCAATTTGTATTATTGACTGGCTGATTCTGTATGGAGTTTATCATGCTTACTGTGTTTACACAAGTTAAATATACATAATGTTTTCTTTCCTTTTTAGTAGGTAATTTTATTTTTTTTTAAAGGTTGCAAGGTGTATTTGTGACTAAAGATACTTATCACCGTTAATTTAAAAGTTATAAAAATGCTTTCTTTGTAATTAAAAGTATAAAAAAACAATAATTAAATATATTTTAAATTTACAACTTGCACAATTATTTACACGTATGGTAGGGTCACATCTGACATTTATTGCATGATATTAATGTCAAACCAAACATTCTGGCTATTGTTAAACCATAAAAAATTTCTATCAGACCTAAATTTTTGACCGTTTACATTTTCTGTCTGACATAAATATCCTGCAATAAATGTCAGATGTAAACCTACCATTATATCGAAATTTTACATACATTTTTACTGATAAAGTAAGATGTACATATGTACATATATCAATTGAATAATAGTTTACTTATTGAATATAAGGTATTTTAATTAAAAACTTTACAATCTTTAATTAAAATTTTAAATTAGTAGTAAAATTAAAATTGCAATCGCGTTTCAAAAAAAATGTAGCTTCTTTTTTTTATAACAATTTTTAATATATTTAAATAGTATAAAACAGGTACTCTTGCGCAAAAATCAAATTTTTTGTCAAAAATCGCAGATGACTGATAGATTGAGAGACAATTGGAGATCCGATAATTGTTTTTTTTTTTTTTTTGGTTTTGAACTATGCAAAAGATTTAATAAAGATTTTTTTCTTAAAATGAATAATAAAAACATTTTTGTAACACTGTATACATCAAGTTCGATATCGCAGTGGCTGTATACTATTTGCCTCGTAATTTTTAGTCCGCGTCGTGCAAGTTTGGATTGCGATAGACTACGTTAAAAATAAAAATGTGGAATGGCTCAAAAGCTTTCAAGTAAGCAATGCTTTTGTATATTTTTTGAATGGTTATTGATGCCATTACTTTAAAAGATCATTTTACTCCCTGTATTTCTCTTCACAAAATTGGATAATAGAGGAGAGCCACGAATAAAAAAAAGTGAAGATTAATGGAGTCCAATTCGAGTTGTCCTAGAAGCGGTTAAAAGTAAGACAAGAAAATCCAAGAAGAAGGTGCTTTAGTTAGTCGGTGTTTTGTATATGACGCTGCCGCGCCGGGTTTAAAATTGCTTTATTGGCAATACCTTTTTTCTCAAAATTGGAGGAAAGGGACCAAATATGGAATACCATTTTGTTTTTTACACATAATTTGCATAAACATTATAAATAAAAAACCTTTGTAGTAATTATTAACAATCATATATTTGTCCTTTATTTTATAAATATTTTAAGTTACATTAATTAATTTGAATAAAGTTTTTTTAAACTAAAAATGATAAAGGTAGCTAAATATGGAATAGGTACCAAATATGGATTACTATAACACCATAAAAAGTTAAACTTATTTAACCAGAAACTCTTTGGAAACTTTAGTATAACATAGAAAACAACAAAAATAATTTGAAAAAATCACAGATCTAGGTGTCAGACTCTGGATTCAGCCCAGTTATTATGCCCAGAGGGCACACCAACGCTGTGAGTATCTTAAGCAAGGTTGACACGGCACTTAAATACGAGGGGGTAAGAAAATACCTTTGCGGGCAGCAGATTCCACCATCTAGATGCACTAGCGATAAAAAAACGAACAAAGTGGGCAGTTCGGGGCCTGTCCAGTTGGACCGTATAGGGATGCATACGTGCGGCACCACGAGTTTCTCTATTGGGTACCACCGTAAGTGGAGGAACTATACTGTACAATTTCTCAAAGCAAAAGCCATAGAAGTACCTATAAAAAAGCGGTAAATCCCTACAGGCCGACGATAAGCAAGAGAAAAAGCCTCTCTGCAAGCGAAGGTTCATTTATGAGACGAACAGCCCTTTTTGACTTATTTATTGTCTTCCGATTCTTTTTTCGCTCTGTCAGAAGCTTTACTATGATCTGTCCATATTTGGATTTTCCGACGACTTTAAACTAATTTTTATATTTTTTAATTAAGAAAGGAATAAAATCAAATACCGTTAAAACCTACAACGGAATATCTAAACTATCTCTAAAATATATAAAAACAGTAGATGTTTTGTGCACTTTTTGTACAAAAAATACGTATTTTTAAAATACCTTAAAAAGTTATGAGAAAGCGATAAAACAAAACATTACTACAGCGACGAAAGGGCTTGCACTACTGGCATGTTACCTCGTCTACCCGAGAATGGGCATAAAATAAAAGAGACAAACCCCTCTAATTGCGTGTGTGAGTTTCCGGTTAAGAAAATGCCGGTATTTCATATTAGGGATACTATTCCATAATTTGTCACTTTCCTTTAATAATAAAAAGTTTTCCATGTGACGCCAGCTTACGTAGACACACTGTATAAATGACGGTATGTGATTTCCCTCGTGATTTATCAGTCCGCGTCGTGCAAGTTTGAATAGCGATAAGCTAGGTTAAAAATAAAAATGCGGCATGGCTACGTCTCTCAAAAGTTTTCAAGTAATGCACTATGTATAAGAATAGCCATTACTTTAAAGATTATTTTACCCCCTGTATTTTCCTCCACAAAATTGTATAATCGAGGAGCGCTACAGATCAAACAAAAGTGAAGATTAATGGAATCCAACTCACGTATTGTCCGACGAAGGAGCGGTTAAAAAGTAAGACGAAGAAATCCAAGGAAAAGGTGCATAAATTAGTCGGTGTTTTGCATATGACGCTGCCGCGCCGGGCTCAAAATTGCTTTCTTGGCAAAGCCCATGCGTAACAAGATTTTTTAATTAATGTCAGCCTTCGGAGACATTAGGGCTCTGGCTTGGTAGAAAAGTTGCAAAAACTGTATTGTGTTACTGTACCTTACATTCGTTGCTAAGCGCGTCTCAGGGGGTGGGAGAGATTAATTAAAGAAAGGGGATGCTAAAACAGCCGAATGCTCGAAATAAGACGTAGATATATTGTATAAAAGAAGGATTTATAATGTAAAGAAAGAAATTTATTTTTGATGGATGCCGGATTATAATAATTACTTTCAATAGACATTTTTGTGCCTTTACGGATATTACGGTTATTCCTTGAAAACAAACAAGATTTGAAACAATTTATATAACAACAAAAAAGTATTTGATTTATTAGAATTTGTAAATAACATACATTTGTATACAGTGTGTCCCAAATTAAGTCAACATGTATTGTTTTTTTTAACTGGAGGGTGTTTCAAAACAAATGCAAAATATTTATAAAACATTTCTTAATTAAAATAAAGGGTAGTTTGCTGTTTAAACATTGGGTCACATGTCAACACTTAAAGCAATATTGCCGAGGTACACAGATGGCAGAAAAATATTGTTCTTAATTATTTAACCCTAAAAGTGATAGAACAAGAAAGTTTTTGGAATTAGTAAAAGGGGTTAAATAGCCTACCCCTATAACTTGTGTCAACTTATTTTACAGAAAAACTTACTCAATTACTCTAAAAAATAAGATTTAAAGCCCTATTCATTAGGAAATCTATTTGTTTTCTGAAATAATTACCAAATCTAAATCCTTACGTGTCATGGCTCGAATTTATGTAAACGATTCTAGCTGTCTGTTGGTCACACAATTACACACGTTAATAATATTGCTTTATTTACTATTACTTTTATGTATGTTTTTGTTTTATAATGTTATATTTTTATTTTCTTTGCTTTGTGAAAGTGATTTTTGACCTAATGTTAATACAACAAATTCGAGAGTAGTGGTAGAAAATGGTATGTTTTCAATATTACTACTGTCTAGGACTCCTATTGTCTTTATTTTTAACTAATACACGACGTTTTAGATAGTATCTATCTCCAACCGTTTTCAAGTGATAACTAAAACCTCTTTTAAGACACTACGACTTATATACTAGTTCTGGTTAGTTTTTCGATATACCAAATATCTGGCAGCCGTAGCCGAACCCTGAAAAATGTATTAAGCTCCGCTGAACAACGCATATAAGTCGTAGTTTCTTAAGAGTAAAGAGTAGTTTTAGTTATCACTTGAAAACGGTTGGAGGCATATACCATCCAAAACGTCGTGTATCAGTTAAAAATAAAGATAGTGGATGTCCGAAAACGTAGTATTATTGAAAATTACTCTTTATTTAAAACCAGAAATAACCTTCTTAATTTTTCTTATTTTTTTTTCATACTCCTTATACAGAATATAAATTTTAAAAATTAACTAAAAACTATTTTAAAGGTTTTAATGCTGGTTTTAAATGTATTTTTTCCTTAAGACTTCGTTCTAATGATATTGAAAAGAAAGTAAAAGTAGTTAGTTATTTACAGGAAAAAACTTTTTAATATTATTTTTTTAGTAATAACATTAAAAAATTTAATTTCATTACAAACTAAGTCACATTAAACAGAATAAAAGGCATTGGAGCACATTTTGTGATAAAGCATAAGCGCAAATTGTTTGATAAATAAAATACAGGAGATAATTGTTTAATTGCTATTATATAATTGATTCTATTTTTTGCCGTTGTTATTATTTTGGTGAATAAATATTTTAGTATTTTTATAAAAACCGGGTGTTTAATATACTTACAATTTAAAAATAAATGGATATGATTTTAATTTTTTGCCAACTCTTTTTTATTTTTGTCAATTTTAGCTGTTTAGAACAAATTAAAATATTAAGTGTTATATACTATTGTTATCGCAAGAACAAATACATTTTTTTAAACTAAGTTATCCGGTGTGCCGTTTAAAAAATGCAATTTTTGTTAATATCTAATGTTAAAACTTAAAATTTATATAATTATATTAGGCACGCCTCTCGCTTTTGGGTAAAAAGTTTCAAAACTTATGTATTTGAAGTTTGTGTCTGTCTTGATAAAGGTCCGAGTAATAAGACATAATAAAAATCGTTTAATTTTGAGTATTATCCTATATCTTTTAAACCAAAAAAGTTAGCATGGGAATAATTGCACCTTAAACTAAACACAAAAAAAAACGTGACACGTATCTTAGTTTTTTTTGCATCTCTTACCATTTAGCCTTTACCCTATGATCCAAAAATCCAAAAAAAAATTTACAATAATTTTTGATATTAGCAAAATAAAAGATACTTCACTGTTGAGTAAAAATCACATTTTTGCTAAAATCCCGTTAATTACTTATACATTCGGATATTTGATAGTTTCGTTTTAGACCACGCAGAACTATTTATAAATAATGATTTAGTTTCGTGAAATTAAAAGTAAAAAAGTTTCCTATATTACGCCGACTTACGTAAACACACTGTATGTAGTAGTAGAATATTTAAAGCTTAGGTTGGTGCAGGTTTGGTTCCAACTAATTTTTTTCTATATAAACCTTTTTTTTATTTTATGCAATCATAGTAAAAATGTGATAATTTTTGTTGTCCACCTTTTCCGGAACTAACCACTCGTTAACTTATTAGCCTTAAATTTTTGTATAAAAACATAATAGAAAGAAGTAGGTTTAACATGCGTAAAATACCACTAAACGGTAGAATATTTAAGCTTAAATACCCAAAACGTTCCTTATAACTCTCGAAACTTTTATTGTCACTTTATTATTCATTTTCTGTTTGGAGGGCCGTTCCAGTTTTATAGGGCGCCCATAAGTAAAATATTTGCTGTATAAATGTTTTCCAACTGATAATTCAGATTTAATGTCTCCGAGAAGAAAGAGCTAGGGCACGCCAGAAAGAATAATTGCAAAAGAAAGGGTTGTCGGGCTGAGCACGGTCTAAAAAGTAATAGAGGGGTAATTTTTACAGGAATGGACTACTACAAAACACCATAAACAATTTTTTAAACTTAATTATTTTATATACAACCATGCAGTAAATACAGTTAAATGCACCATTTTTGTGCGGTAACTACAGTTTGCCACAATAATCTGGTAACACTGACTTTTATTGTAGTTTCTATTTTTTCCCGACTTAGCAACTAAAGATTTGTTTTCTTTCCTTTTTTTCTATCTAGCTTTATTTTTAAGCAAGTTGTATCTTTAGTGGCTTATTCAAAAAAATCATGGGTGTACTTTTTTCTTATTAATATTAATCTATTTAAGGCTTAATAAGCTCTTTATAACAAACGATTTTATCACAGTTAAAACAAATCGGTTTAAGGGTATTTAGTATATTTACCGACTTTTTCTTAGCTTTAATGCCCTGTATCGCGTAACTGTAAGCGACATTCCATGGTCAAGAGAAGAAAGCTTTCCTGTAGATTATTATTAATCATTAGATTGAGCTGAACAACAAAACATTTATTACATATTGTTGTCTACAGACGTAAGCATACACGGAAAGACAGTTCTGTAAAATTTTCAAAAAGTTCTGTAAAATTTATCAATTCTTATCTAAATACTAATGCATGTAAAATTTACTAAACTAAATGTTATTTTTACAGATTGTTATTCGTAAAGTTAAATATCTGTATACTTGTAAAAACATATAAATTTACCTCGTTAAGATACCTAATAGGTGTATCTTTAACTAGTTAATTTTTTCAAAAGTAATGTTAAACTCTAAAATGTTCACATTTCATTTTTTAATAATTTTTTTTGATTTTTAGCAAGTTTGTAAGTTTTTGGTAAACTGTTTACCACATTTTTAGTACACTATTAATCACATTTTTAAGGTGCAATCATGAGCCCAGTTCCCTTCTGGCGTCCCGTTAAGATTTTATTTTATTGTTTAAAATAATTTCAACCGAGAGCTAATGAACCTTTGTATCGTAAATAACTTTTTATTAAATATTTTATTATTTTATTTCTTTTAAAGTAATCTTAACTTTCAGTATATTCTACAAGGACAGGATAGTTCCTTATAGTATACAAAAGTTTAAATTTTCTTAAAATGTTTAATAAACTTTTTTATTTTATTCTGGAGAAAAGCCAAATAATATATTTTGTTTAAATCTTTGGTACATTTTATTAGGTTTTTTTAGTACTTTTTTACATTATAAGCATAGTCATACTCATCAAAGCTAATAGGTATTAACGAAAACATTACTAAAAATAACTTTTTTCCAAGACCGTTAAAAAAGCATTTTTTTAATTGTTAACTTAAAGATAATTCTAGTACACTACATAAGGTGTTAAAAAAAAACTTTTTTCCACGACCATTTAAAAAATACTGTTTTTTAATCCTTCACATGAAGTTAAAGTACTCCATTCTAGTGCACTACATAAACTGTTAAAAAAAGTAACTTATTTTAACACTTTGAAGCTTTTTTGACACTTTGAATTAGTGTTTGTTTCAATGCCTACTACAAAAAGGTGGATGACAATTTATGCAACGTAACAGAAACCGCGACATCAACTGAACCAAACGTTCAAGTTACCTTTGATTTCATCATTATTTTTTTAGTTCATGTGTCACTAGTTTCTTTAAAATTATTAGTAATGAATTTGAATGAATAAAAAATTAAAAAGGAATTTATACTGTCTTAGTAATGTTTCTAAAAAAAGTAAGTACATACAATTTTCTAAAATTAAGTAATAAATGCATAGTTAGGAAGATGGGATTGCCGCACTCAAACTTGCCATTCGTAAAAAAATCACTTTATGTTCTTGTTACATAAATTACTATTTATTTACTTAATAAATACTAAATTATTTTTTGAAAGCTGAACTATAGGTTTCGTCATGTTGGTCAAAATTATAATAGAACCAAGCGTCAATTTTTTGCCATAAAACATTATATGTTTAAACGACTTACTGTCCTTGCAAAAATTTGAAAAATATAAAATTTTGCTCCTGGAGCCACTTTGAGTCGGTCCATAAATAATTTTACTACCTATTTTTATCACTACAGTAAGCTGAATAGCATAGGTAGTTGTCCAATTTTTATAGTAATCTAGCATATTGTATTAAAAGCTATAATATGTGCTTCTCCATAACCTTCGTTACAAAATATACATATTATATCTGTAAATTTTACAAACTTTTTAATGCAAATTTTGCAAAACTAGTTTTTCGTGTAAATCTAATAATAAATGCCTTTTATAAATATATCGTTTATTTTAGAAAGATTTTAACTTTTCAGCCATTTTATTATATTTTTTCAAATGGTTACTTTATACAGGGTGTTTCAATACAAATGCAAATTTACCCGGATTTTTTGTTCAGAATAAAGGGTAGTTTTCAATTATACTGCTTTCTTGGACTTTAATTTTAACTGATGCACAACGTTTCGAATGGTGTTTAACTCCAACTTAAGTGATACCTAAAGGATAGTTAGTTGTATAAACGTTGGGTCAAAACTTAACCATAAATTAAAAGATATCGCAAAAAAAAGTATTTTTTTATCTTAAAAACAGTAAGGAGCCGGCTACGTTAAAATGCAGCAAGCGTCGAGCCGGAAGCGGAGAGTGTAAGAGCACTAGACTAATATAAAGTGCTAAGTAGCATAACGCTCTTACGCTTTGTATCGTAACCGTAATCTAGGAGTATTGTATTTAAACTTCAAATAAAGAAATACAACAAACTGCCTAATCGGGACAGCAGAAAATTGATTTTTTTATAAAAGTGTTTTTCCCATCCCAACACCTTATAATTTAGATTTTGTGGGCACCCTGTATATTATATTACCATTAAAAAGATCTTAAAGAAAATGCCACATTAGGTACATCTAACTTTATTAGTTTTCAAAATATGGCCATTCAAATCAGCCACACCTTTCAGTTCGCCTGGCAGGTACTTGTGCTCATTGAAAACGCTTGTCAATTTTTTTAAACCTTACTATGAATGAACTAAACACTAGAAAATTTCAAGCTTACAGCTCCAAGCTTTTTATTTTTTATTATTTTTTTAAACTTTTAAAAATATACAGGGTGATGATGTGCATGGTTGACGCCTGCCAGGTGATGATTTTCATACTTAGCATGCTATGACTAATCACTATACAAATTTCCAGTCTTACAGGTCTAACGGTACTGAAAGGGTTCACTAGCTCTCCTACTATTACGGACGCTCACTTAGGTCGTCTCGATAGGTTTAACTCTACAGTTTTAACTTCGCAGGTCGACCTGAGCGTGTGTGAGGCAATCAGGTTTAACTGTACGGTTTTAAGTGATGGTAATTTTCTACTTTTCTTAGGTTGAAAGAACAGGTTAAACAAACTGTTCAGGTTAATACTACATATACTTAGATCTACCTGCGCAGGTATACCTGTACAGTTAAATCTATTAGGTTGACCTGAGTGTCTGTGACCTGCATTAGATTTTGTTTGCCAAAAAATGTAAGGCAACTTTATCTATTTTTTTAGTAAAATATAAAACATATTTGGTTTATTATGCCTTTTTTACTCATTGACAAAAAATGCTTGAAGTTCGGGCCTCCAGACTATAAATAAAATGTAACGATTTAACACTTTTTATTGGTTTTTTTGACATGCAAAAAATTCTAGTTTTACCATTTCCATATAATCGATTTAAATAGTTACTTATTATTTTACCACTCGGAGTATTTTGAATGAACGGGTTGAATCCGGTTCTGATTAGAAAGCCTAAAAAGTAGAAAGAAAGGGGCTCTTGAGTTTTAAGTTCTCTCGTAAACGAAGGAGATTAGCTAAAGTTAAAGGCGGCATGAATGTGAATTCTTATTTTAGGGAGTAAAAGT
The DNA here is from genome assembly GCA_014170235.1 of Listronotus bonariensis. Lineage (NCBI taxonomy): Eukaryota > Metazoa > Arthropoda > Insecta > Coleoptera > Curculionidae > Listronotus > Listronotus bonariensis. The sequence goes on from JACEGR010000823.1 coordinate 139,621, forward strand.
TGAAGGATCAATAAGGTTTGAACGTGGAGTAATGCAATTATAAGCCATTGCGTAATTAGAAGTGCCACAGGGAACCTTTTATCTCAAGATATGTTATTTAAGAAATAATTTTAATGAAAAAGTTTTAGAAGACGGTAGAAATTTTATTAATGGCAAAGGCGGGATTAATCTAATTATTATTTCGCCGATATCTGATAGAGTTTATCTCGAAAGAGTTTGAGAATTTAATAATTGCGACAAAGAATTAAGAGCCATTTTCATATTTTCCAAACTGGATAAAAAGTTCTAATGTTAAGAAGTTACGAGAAAGAAAAAGAAAATCAAGTTTAAAAAGATAAATGGATTTTTTACCAAATAAATAATTGCTTAGTTTTTAACTAGGTAAAGATCTGAGTCAATGTCAGGATTTTTAATAAAGTTAAGGCCAATAATAATTCACAAATTTTTAAGTCAAAACCTAAACAAACCACAGAAGGAGTAAATTAGAAAAAAACTAGTGAAAGAAGATAGGGAGTCAAAAATTTATTGATTTGACTAAGTAGAAAAAGAATTACAGTAGGCTACTAGCCTTACCAATACTGTATTTTATTAATAAATTTAACTTAAATTGAATTTTCTAAATGATACCTGTAAGATAAATAAGCGAATTATGCGTAAATAAACTCTCCATATACCTTAGATTTAAGGATTTTTAATAATCTTCCCAATTTGTTAAAACAAGATTAAAATTTTGAAAGCTTTAAAAAGTCACTACGTCTTTATTTATTAAATAAGTGTTTTTATACTTTAGAGGAGTTTTTTAATGAATAATATTTATGTATAATATTTTATGTAATTACTTGTTATTGCATTTTTCTCATACATACATGACGTTTTCCATACATTTTGTAAATGTCTTAAGGAAATAAAAGTATTTTATTTTATTTTATTTATTTATTAAAGGGTTTGCCGAAAAGAGTGTCAGAATTTTAAAATGCCACTAAGTTATAACTACAGATAAAATTTAAGTAATTTTCATTTTTATTGAAAAAATTATGTATCGCATTAAGTTTTGAAAATAATAATTGTTTAGATATCCTCCTCTGCTTCGTTTAGTTGGATGGATTCTTGTGACCCAGTATCTGATTACTTTTTCCATCATATCATCCGGTAAATTTGTAATCGTGAGGTAGCGTTCGTGGCGTATTTTTGTAGACCTCAGATTTAAGGTAGCCTCACAAAAAATATTCCAAGGGCTAGAGATTTTATGACTTTGGCGGCCAGTTCACATTACCATATATCGAAATAACCCGCATTCTGATAATAAATTTAAATAATTTTATTGTAATAATTTAATTTCCTATTAATTCCTACACATTGTAAAATCGTGTATCTCTTCATAATAACTTGCTAGATATTACTGAGCACAACTATGACAGTTTAGTGACATGATTCTACGCAATGTTGCTACAGTGACATTTTCAAGTTCTGATGCTCTTATTGGTAAACCCTATACAGGCTTAGTAGGAAAAACCGAAACGGTGGATTATCTCAGCAACCGTTAAATATAAATGAACCAAATTTTGTGCAAAGGGGTAACTAAACATGAAGAATTTAAAAATTATATTTCCAAGGTTGTTCGGTTAATACCTTTCTCTCTAGCTTGAAGAATTTTAAAATTTCAAATGGAATACCCTATTTTTTATTATTGTAATAAACTGCTTGTATCAATTTTATTACGCCTGATATTATTGTTTTTTACTCCTGTCAATTTTGAGGATATGACATTCAGCTTTAATACAGAAACGACCAGATATAGTCAATTATCTCAAAAACGATCCAACCGAAATATGTCAAAATTAGTACAGGTGAGTAACTGGACATTTTAAATTCAGGAATTGCATTTGCAATGTTTTATAATTAAATTTTCTTATTCCCTTTCCTTGATTTTTTAAAGAATCTTAAAAACGTCGCAAAAATGCTATTCATGAATTGGTAAAAGTTCGATATAGCGGTTTTCGCTATTTTAAGAGATTTTCGAAAAATTCTTTTTGAGGGCGTTTCTATAGGTCGATTATGACACAAATCTGGGTGCGCGTTTTCAAAATCCATTTCTATAATTTATTATTAATAAAAACATATTACGGGATGGTGGAGTGAACAGGGGTACTGGGTGGGGACAGAACAGTATAAATCCTACATTAAACACCCAAAAACAGTATTTCACAGTACACACCGCACTTTTTGTTTACAAAAATGTCCAAAAAATTGTTTAAAAAAATTAAAATAAATAATAGTTTAAACAACAATCCCGCCATGTCTGTCACGAATGTCACTGCATAAAAATGATGATTTGCAAATGTCTTGCGATGTTGCCAAACAGCTGAAAAAAGGAAGATACAGTACAAAATTCGGTTACGTCACATTATACGGAAACACTATAACTTAAAATGTTTGCATGTTTTATTTATCTTTATGGTAAAACACGGTCTAACAAATCAAATAAAAGGCGGAAATTTGCAAAAAACTTTTAATAAAGACATAAAAAATTGTTTAAATACGAAAATCACACGAAAATGCATGGTTTAGTTTACCGTCGTGATTTAGGGTTAGGAGTATTTGGAAAACCGGTGTTGCCAAGTTGTTTATTTTTATAAGATACATCAACTTTGTGTCGTTTTAAATTTGTATTGGGGTTAGGTGAACAGGTTAGTTTTTGTTAGTCAACGCTAGTTTTTGTTACTTCTGCTAAGTTATGCTTAGTTTTAGCAAGTTCTAGTAGGTTTTGTTAGGTCTATCTTAACATATCTTTTATTTGTTTTTAGGACTAATATACCTGTATGGCAACACTGTATGAATTTTGCGACTTTTAAACTTATTTTTTAATACAAAAAAGAAAAACCCGCATTTTTTTCGTGAAATGTATTATTTGAGAGGCCCTTTTTTGTTTGGTTTTGAAAAGAAAGTGAAAATCGTGTTTCCGTATAGTGTGACGGAACCCAAAATTCATATGAAAAATTAAGTTATACCTTCTTCTTATTATAATTTGTAGAGAAAAAGAAAAATACCTAAGCATTAAGAAGGAGGTATTTCTACAAAAAATACCATTGTGAAAATGGTGGATTTTAGTAAGTGTATGATGCACGGCATCTACGAAGATTTGAATGGGAATCCCCGAAATAGGCTTGGTGTTAAATCTTCATAAGAAGTTTGGCAACGTTGCCTCTATCGAGACTGTCGTTTTCATAATTTCTTTAATTAATGGCGAACGAGAATCTCATGCGTGGGATAATTTTTGAAAAATTTAATAGTTTTTAAAATTAATTTACATATTTTATGTGCCCCGAGTGCAGTGTATTAATGTTTTCTTGTGTTTGACGTTGGATTTATATGTTGTCCCCACCCAGCACCCCTGTTCACTCCACCGTCCCGTTAGTATGTTTTGATTAATAATAAATTATAGAAGTGGATTTTTAAAAACGCGCATACAGATTTGTGTCATAATCGACCTATAGAAACGCCCTGAAAAAGAATTTTTCGAAAATCTCTTAAAATAGCGAAAACCGCTATATCGAACTTTAACCCATGAATTTGGAAGGTCCAGTTTCATCCCTGTGTTGATTTTGCCGAATATTGGTTGGATCGTTTTTTAGATACTAGCTAGCTAGCCGCAATAATAAAAAATAGGGTATTTCATTTAAACTCGTAAAATTCACTAAACTACAGAAAAAAACTATAAATTTAACAACTTTGCAAATACAATTTTTTAATTCTTTATGTTTAGTTACCCCTTAACACAAAATTTGGTTTATTTATATCTAATGGTTGCCGAGATAACCCACCGTTCCGGTTTTTTCTACTAACCCTGTAAAAACTTTCTTTTTAACTAGGTAAATAAGCTATTAGCAATATTGTCACAAGGATATTTTTTAATATGGCGACCTTCTAAATATTATTTGTGCTATAATTTGTGTTATAATTTGAGTTAAAATTTTTATTTAATTTTATGCAATTTGGTTAAATATGGACACTACTTAAATCAATTAATTTTATGGTTGCGGTGTAAACGGTCTAATGATGTTTTCAATATCTTAAAGTTTAAATTACCAAATATTTGCGAGGGCTGTGAAAATATACCAATATTATTTTTGTTAGTCGTTAAATGGGACTGCTCGGGTCCAGATCAAACTTAAAACTTTCAAAGCATTAGCCAAAGCACAATGGTACTAAACATAATTATGTTAAAAATAAAAAAACCGCAGAAATTAGAAATCTGTAAACATCGTACCTTTCATAATAAAATCACAAGAGTTACCTTAAGAAACATAAAATATATAGAAATGTTTTAACATAATTAAATAAAGGTAACTATTTAATTTTGATATTTTTAAATTTAAATAGCTAAGGTAATTTTTTCCAAAGTCGGGGCAATGCCTATTATAACCAATTTTGGAGACTGACTAACACTAACGTAAAAATCGAATCCAAAATAATCTTTAGTCGGAAACGTTTCGTAAAACTTATAAAAAAACTATTTCCGAACAACAATATGTCAAGAAAGGCTGACTAATGTGGCGCTAATTTCTATAAAAAAATAAATATGTAATGGCTTTAATATAGGATAATAATTGGTTAAATATTTTACGTCCATAAAGGCCTTACAAGTTGAATTTAACAAAATAAGTAGTTTTGTTTATTTAGGTATTTAATACCTTAATCCTTTTTAAGGGGGTAGTAAGGTTTTAAAACTTTTTACATTCTTTTAAAATACATTTTCTAAATGCAGAAAATTTTTAAATTACTGTGTAAAAATTTGAGATTAATCGAAGCAAAATTAACGAAGATACGTACTTGTAACTTGCTTGATATTAGAGATAGAGAAAAAATGTAAAGGGGGACGTTTTAGGGATTTTGACGTAGAACTCAGTGGCGTACCTTCATTTTTTCCATTGACTTTTATTTTAAAGTTATAACACCAAGTTGGTTTTTTTAAATGGAACATCCTGTATATTTTATCACCAATAGGAAGGTCTTCCTAAAAGCTATAGGAAATACTACATTTAATAAATTAAATTTGTAATAGTTTCTGAGATATAGCCATCGTTCGAAATTCGATAATAAAATAGCATCTTTAAAATAAAACACCCAGTTTATTTTACCGCCATTAAAAAGATATTTTAAGGACCTTTAAAAATTTACCACTCCCAAAACTATTTTCTCTAACAGTTTCGGAAATAAGAGGGCCCAAATCTTAATGCGTATATCTACTATATTTTGGATTTATATGGTCATATTTCCAAAACGATAAAAGATATATATATATTTAATGTGGTATTTTGTTAAACGTTTTGTTGATAAAAATCCTGTTGATGACCATATTTCCGAAACTATTAAAAAATAGATATATCATATGTAGTATTTCTAATAGCTTTTAGGGAGCCCTTTCTATTGGTGATAAATTATACACGATGTTTTATAAAAAAATCAACTTTGTGTTATAACTTTAAAATAAAAGTCAATGAAAGAACTGTAGCTACTACACTGAATTCTACGTAAAATTCCCTTAAACTTTTCTTTTAACATTTCTTTTCTACCTCTAATATTAAGCGAGTTACAAGAGTATCCATGGTTTGCTTTTACCATTGAACTTGTTTTAAAAATTGAAATCGAGATTGCGTAATCAGATTTGTTCTATCTCTTTTAGTTTTCGCTGTACCGTGCAAGGTCAACGAAAACGCGCCACCTGTACAAAGTCAATTTTTTTACTATTTAGCAACTTTAAACGATTGTTCCACAACTCTTTAAAGACGATAACCATTATAACTTTCAACTACAGCATCGATCTATTTGAAATTTTTACCACTATTTCTTTGAATAATTTTCAAGGTAACGCTGGAGATTTTTTGTAGTTTTTAAATATATCTGATTTTAATAAAAACAAATAGGCTAATATTTTAGTTAAAAATTGCGTTTTTACTTTTAGGTGCTTCCAAAAAGTGATAAATTCAAATTTCAAAAAACCTTTTCAGCGTTACTACTGCGAAAAAACGATTATCTAACGAACAAACTTATATTTTTTGAGTTTACATGATCAAGCACTGAAATATGATGGCCGCAATTTTTTTCGAGTTGCTTCTGAATAATTATTTAAAAACAAAATTACAAAAATTTTGCACAATCTTCTTATATTATATTTAAAAGTGCCATTGAGTTTAATCAATAAATATTGACTGTATGGTAAAAAAATAATAAAAATGTACCTTTTTGAGCACAAATTAACCTAACCCCTCCTTAAAATGAGTCTATTGTTTTATGTTTATACGTTTGTTTTTGTTACGTAAGTAGTATTTATATTTTTTTGTGTTACGCAGTAAGTACATTTTGTTGTTTTTTTTTCTGTTTAAATGTATAATAAAATTTATATTTAATGTAAGAACGTTATAAAACTGTATAAATTTTAAGTAAACAAATCTTAAATAGTGTCATATTTTTAGTAAACTTGCCAAGAAAACCGTTTCTATTTATAGGGGCGACCAATATTATCTTGCACTAGGGCGCAACCTCAGGAACGGCCCTAGTTAAACAGGTCGGTCATAGGGGGGACCATGGCCCCCTCCCTGGGATGCGACATCCTTTCTATTTAATTGTCATACATGTCTAATGGCAAATATGGGTAAGTATTGAGGGTCCCCCAAGGTTGGTCCGAGGGGTGAGGCTAACGATGGAATTGAAGAGTGAGGACCTTTTCGAATACGTGGGAAAGAGGTTTGTGTAATTTTATAAAAAGAATAAAAGATGAAAACAACAAAAATAGGTTAGAGGACCTTTTTTTTTTGAGCCTCTTTTAAAAATTTTTGTTTTTGCCACCTCACACACTTCTCCTTGGCCCATGGTCCCCCTCAGAAAGCAACTTTTTAACTATTTTTCTGTTAGGTTTAATATATTATATTTTTTAATATTTATTACACCTATTGATAATAAAGCATAACTTTATATAAATTAGCTCTTGTGTTGAGCAATGAAAGGTAGTAAAATTAAACCCATCTTTCTAAATGGAACAATAAATGAAAAATAACCTTACCTATGCCTACCTCTACTAGCTATTCACATGAACGGTAATTGTTTAAAGGCTGGCAAGCATTAGTATTATTTATTTTTTTTGGAAAATTATACTTGTTTTTATCGTGCTTGACAAACGAATTGTAAACAGAAAATTAAAAAGAAAAAAAAGGTTATTTTTACAATAAAAATGTTTAACAAGTTAATTTGTGATAATGTTTTTGTAGCAAAATAAGAACTATTTTAAATTTCTTTTACCTATCTTAAATCAACGCGCAGGTATCATACCATGTTTGTTTAAAACTAATAACAATAATAAAATAAAAACAAATTGTTAAAAAAAACTTAGCAAGCAAACCAAAAAACGCTCTTTTCAAGAAATTAAATATTTCTTTATTGAATAAAAAGAATTGACGTGACACGTCCTTTATACATTTAAATTCTTTATATTTTATTGATCTATTGAACCCACTATAAAAAATATTACCATTGTTAAGATAAGATCTGGTTTTAATGAATTAAACCGTCACACATGGCTAATTATTTAATCCATGTGTGTGACCATCGGATCATTTTGTTTGTACCACCATTGCCCAGCAAATAGCGATGGATCTTTTGATCAGATAATACGGCTTTAATTTTTGCTTGTGTCACTATCATGGGCGTATCGCAATGATGTTTCCCTTAAGCAAGTAAAGCTAAACCTGTATTTTGTATAAAGCAGATTTGATTATATTTTAAAGAAATTAGAAATGATCTATTATCTTGTAAAATATGTATTTAGTTATAGTTTTATGTGGCAATCGCCGCAATAAAAGAAATAATACCTACTAGTTCTGTAAAATGTATCTATAACAGATAGCTACCTATTTTAATGTAACTTGGGTTTTTAACCTTACTTAAAATAGCCAGAGAGCGTATGGTAAGTCAACAATGTGATTCATCCAAAAGAAGTTCAACCATTAAAGATAAAAGTATAGGCAAGGTCAAAAATTGCTAAAAAATTATTTTTTTTTTAAATTTTTGCAAAAAAAAAATATTCCACTAAGGTTAATAGTAACGATAGAACATGGAAGTTCTCGCAAATCTGAGGATACTTTTTTAATTAACAAAAGACGGCACAAAAATGTCATATAATCTGTCTTAGTTTTTAAACTACAATGCAAAATTAAAATTGTTGCATTTTCAGGCTTCCATGCATCTTAGTTGCCTTACAGCTTATCAAAAAAGTAAAAACAAATTATTTTATACCTTTATACAATATGAGCAATGCGTTTCAGTTCATCGGTCGGCAATAGAATAACAAAACAAGCACTATGATTCACGCCTGTTTACATGCTGGTATTTAGTTAGATTGTCTCTTTCTTCACATTGCCTATGTGCTATATTATTTAACTGAACCTGTATAGAATGCAGTGGCATAGTAAGATTGATTATGCATATTCTTGTCTTTAAGTGCACGCATTTTATTTAACTAAAAGTAATAAGATTAGGGAAGAAATGCAATAGAAAGAAGTGGCACAGTGAGGTGCTTAAGTCCGTCGCCCCCTTCAAATCCTTCAAACTTCAAACTGTTTGGTTCCCAAGAAACTTGAAACGATGATATATGACCAATAGTAGGGGAGCCCAAAAGTACATTTTGGGATTTACTACAGCGAAGCAGCAGCAAATATAAGCCCCGTATACAGGGCCGATCATAGAAGACAAAAATATACCCATCAAAAATTTTTGAGCGCATCAGGATTAAGATGGGTAAGTTAATCACATGCTAAACAGTGCAGTAGCGGTATAAAAACACTAGGCTGACTAGGTTACAGCCCAGGGCGCCGTAAACAAATAGGCGCCAGACAGTGAAACATTTCTAAAAAGTTGAGGGCGGCGGGATAAATACGCGCAAGACAAGAAAGTACCTTTTTCTGTCTTCAGTTTTTATATCTGAATGGGGCACCCTGACTGGAAAGAACCTTTTTTTGTCTTTAATTTTATTTGTGAATAAGGCGACCTTGAATAAAATAGGCGCAACACAGACAAGGACCCTTTTTTTGCTCTTCAATTTTTTTCAACAAGTCCAGCCTGGGGCGCCTTTAACTGTTATACGGTCCTGAAACGGTATATATTTCAGTAATCTGACAATTTGAGAGTAACGTAAAAAAATGAAGGGCTACAACGATTTTTACGAGCCGAAATAATAACAGTAATTTTTTGACATATTGAAAAATCTATATGCTTCATATTGGTTAGGCGGATTCAATTAATCAATGGTCTTTTTATTGGGTACACGCGTATACCCAATAAAAAATACCATTAAGAAATCTATAGCCGCTTCCTCCACCGATTGAAAAGTATACATTATATAACATTTTTTTATTTTTATTATGTAAGCTTTGCAACCCAAGAGGTCTCTATAAGCCTCAAGTAAATCCCCATTTAGCATCGTGGGCTTTCCTACTAAAAGATATGCATATTTTAACAAATCAGTGACCGCTCTTTGGAATATTTTTTTAATAGAAAGGAGGGTCTTGTGTCACATCATCTTAAAGTTTCTGATAAGCACTTTATAACACGAAAATATAAAGTTAGTACTTTCACAGAATGGCGGTAATTTAATAATTACCCAAATATCACATTTTTAAATGGCCACATTTTCGAAACTAATAAGGTTAGATATATTAAGTGTAGTATTTTTTAAAGCTTTTTAAAAGATCTTTTTAATTGTTATATAATATACAGGGTGTCTCATTAAAAAGCATATTCTTTTTGTCTTACCCTGCTTATTATCACCAATATCACAGTTTAAAAAATATTTAAAAGAGCTTTAGAAAATACTATATTAATAACATCTAGCTTAATAACTTTGGAAAGTGTAGCCATCTAAATATAGTATATTATTCTAAAGAACAATATATGTACATGTATATTATAATTAGTAACCACACAAATTATTTTTAAAACTTGACAAAAATAAAAAGTTTTAAAACTTGACACAAATAATTTTTGTGTCCTAAGTTAAATATTTTGCCTTGTATTAAAACTAATAGGATGACCAATTAAATAATTATTTTATCTTACACCTACAAAATGCGCAAGTGTTTTGCGATTGCGATGTTGATTATGTTGTTAGGCCTACTAGGCACCGGTCGGTCCTACTAAGCACGGTCAGGGTAATTGGTCAGTTTTATTTACTCCAGTTTTTTTATACATTGATCGATAATAATTTGGTCGCCCCCAAATTTACCCCCGCTAGGATCGGTCTTGCGTGTAGCACAAAGCTGTGAACTCTAGAAACATTGCCGATATTCAATTTCACAAGCTCAAAACATGTTAAATATCTAAGTTGGGATTCAATATACTTGGCTTTAGCGATTTTAAAAATATTTATGAACTGCGGGTCTTTTTACTAACCCAGAATATGGGTCTTCTGCATATTTTTATAGATTATTTAACAAACCACAGATTTCCTGTAAAATGTATCAATAAATAATCAGTGTATAGTCAATATCAACTGATTTTCTACGATGCGATGACGGAATGAAGATTATTTTATTTTTTAGCAATGCTTGTTAAAAGTTATTAAAAAAAAGAGGAATAGTAAACGTTGTTATTATTGCTTCCTTACTTTACAGAGTCCATGTGAATTTATATTTACACCGTAGAAGTAGCTCGAAAAAAAAAAGAAAAATAGAATATATTAAATTACCTATATGCTAATTTTATGCTTGAGACAAAGAGTAAATTAGGAGTCAACAACTTCTCCAGTACTGTACGGCTACAGCTACTACTAAGTAGAAGAAATCGTGATTGCCTATTTTGTTAAAACTAAGTAACACATTTAATTATGTTTTAAAACTTTTAAACATATTTATTTGATTTTTAAAAATACAAATTATACGATGCTTGAAAAATTTTAGTTCTTGGGGTTGGTTGGGGAAACAAGTTTGGGATACTATTAAAGTATAAACAAAATATTATTTGGCTTTTCTCCAGAATAAAATTTAAAAGTTTATTTAATATTTTAAGAAAATTAAAACTTTTATACATTATGAAGAACAATTCTGCTCTTCAATAATATAATAAAAGTTATTATTGCTTTAAAAGAAATAAAATAATGAAATATTCAATATTAAGTTACTTACAATACAAAGCTTTCAATCTATAAACAAAGGTTCATTGGCACTCGGTTGAAATCATTTTTATGCATCAAAATAAAATCTTAACAAGACGCCAGACGAGAACTGGGCCAATGTTTGCGTCTCAAAAATGTGGTAAATAGTTTACCAAAAATGTGGTAAACAGTTTACCTAAAAACTTATAAACTTGTTAGAAAACTGAAAAAAATTAAAAATGAAATGTCTGATGGACATTTTAGAGTTTGACATTACTTTTGAAAAAATTAACTGGTAAAAGATACACCTATTAGGTATCTTAACCAGATAAAAAGAATAGTAAAAATGTTTAGCCATATAATAAAGTATTTTATGTTTTATTTGTTTTCTGGGAGATTAAATTTAAACAAAATATTATTTGGCTTTTCTCCAGAATAAAATTTAAAAGTTTATTTAATATTTTAAGAAAATTAAAACTTTTATACATTATGAAGAACAATTCTGCTCTTCAATAATATAATAAAAGTTATTATTGCTTTAAAAGAAATAAAATAATGAAATATTCAATATTAAGTTACTTACAATACAAAGCTTTCAATCTATAAACAAAGGTTCATTGGCACTCGGTTTGTTTATAGATTGAAAGCTTTGTATTGTAAGTAACTTAATATTAAATATTTCATTATTTTATTTCTTTTAAAGCAATAATAACTTTTATTATATTATTGAAGAGCAGAATTATTCTTCATAATGTATAAAAGTTTTAATTTTCTTAAAATATTAAATAAACTTTTAAATGTTATTCTGGAGAAAAGCCAAATAATATTTTGTTTAAATTTAATCTCCCAGAAAACAAATAAAACATAAAATACTATTAAAGTACATAAACACCCAATAGAGATAATAGTTACGGTCTACACCATACGTGAAAAGCAATCATCAAGAGGGACACGCTTCGGTGAACAGGACAAGGGTAAATTAAAACCCTACCTTGGGATCTAGAGCTCATTTAGTGTTCCAATCTTGCAAAATAAAGATCCCTGAAGATGCCTCGTGCAATGGGTGGCGAAACGTTGGTAAACGATTTTAATTTGACGCGGTCCAATCCCAAGAACCAAGATTTCTCAGTTCACCAAGGCCATAAAAGCTTGTGTTATACGATGCTTTTTTACCGTTCTTTAAAATACACTAATTTTAAAATAATTAATCGTTTGCCGGTAAAAAACAAGCAAATTTTGCCATAATGACTAATTGATTAACAAACTAGCTTAAGCAGGGTGATTTTCTTTTACTTAGATTTGTTTGCTTACAGTGGTTAATACCTTGTGTTGTACGGCAAAACTACAAAACATTATTTACGCAAAACAGGATAATTCTAAAAGAAAATGATTTAACAGTCTGTAAATTTAGGTCCTTTTTTTGATGTTAGAAGTATAGAAATGGACAAAACATACTTTAGAAAATTAATTGAGGCATACTTTAGGTCAGTTTTTTTAATGTTGCTCTTCTCTTATGAGCTTATTAATATTAAAAAAGGTAGAAAATATCTTGGTCTTTATCCTGTTTTAACAGAAAGAGCCGCAAGCCACATATTACAAAGATTTTGTAAACATAAAAACTTTAGATTGATGGAAAATTCATGTAGGGTTTAAATTGTTTCTAAAACCAAAAAAAAGGGTTGTCCTAATAGAACACCCTAATATTTTTTTAAAGTGAAATTGTAAACAGTTTGGTTTAGTCCCTTTAATTTATTGTTTTATACAGGTTTCCCCATAATAGGTCACCCATTTTATTATTTGTCTTCTCAATGATCTTAACCGATTTTAACACATTTTTCAATATTAGATAAAAAGTCAATCATTACACGGAGTAGCATACCGTTCATTTCTTTAACTTCTTCACGAATTCTGAGTTCCTCGATGGTACTTGTACGACTCTCAAACATTTGGCTTTTAAATATACCCACAGAAAAAAATCGGGTGCCATTAAGTCAGGGGACTTTTTTGTATCTAATATTGAAAAATGTATTGAAGTTGGTGGAGGTCATTTAAGAGACGTAATTTTTAAAAGTAAGCCAAATATTTATAAGTTATTATAAATTCCAAAGAGTTAGCTGTAATTTAGTAAAATGTTTGCTAAACTAAGGAAAATTTCAATTGAAATATTAAAATGGGTAGCCAATTATGGAAAACCCTGTATAAAATTTTATATTTTGTACTTTTCCGCTTCGTTTTTGCGAAATTAAGCGACGTCACGGTTAGTAGTTATTTGCATAACCGTGGTGGAATCTCCACGTTGTATAAAAGGTATAGTAATATGCAATATCTGTATATTTTGGTACTTAGCCAATGTCGACGAAACTGAGGAATAAATTAGATCGAACATCTACAAACCCACGGTACTTAGTACTTTGACTTTGGCATATGTGGGCTGTTATACAAATAAAAATTTTCAAATCTGGTACTTCACCCCTACAACTTATTTATCTTTTAAGATATTAAAATAAAATTTTATACGTAAGCATATCAAATTAATTTGCACTGATTTATGTATTTAGTTTGTATTTAATGACTTTTATCACTTGCAATTAAGTCGAAAAGACCTATAAATGCTAATATCAATATTTTAAGGCCGGGTTGTGTTTGGCATATGGAATATCGTGATGCTTGAGGCAGGTTTAGATTTTAAGGTGAAGAAACCTTATTAAACAAGATGTTATTGGTATGTAGATATTTTCTCAAAACAATATTATAAACTAACTTAATTATTTTAAAAGCAAAAAAATGCACTTAAGATAATTCGTCATATAAGGTTACATTTTATACTCTTTAAATATAGGTGTTTTACCACTGTGCGTTGCTTTTAAGCGATTTCCATGTAAATGTAAGCCTTCTAAGTGAAAAATATTTATTTTTAACCCTTTCCCCGTTATTTACCCATTACAATGGTAAACTTCTGGGCTTGAGAACCGAAAGGGTGAAGGCAAAGGATTCAACTTTCTTTTAATGCAGAAATTTAATACTAATTGGTGTACAATCAATTAAGATTACACCTTGGTTTGCATATATAAGAAAAGAAGATTAGGTTACAGGTTACAGGAATTTTTAATGGGTCGCCGTAGGATTAAATAATGATATATCATATTGTTATTGAATGATTGTTATTTTGGTACATGCGACCTAAAAATATACTTTTAAGACTGTTATGTAAAGAAAAGTGACTTAATATGAAATAGTATTCCTAATATGGAATATGGAAAATTTCTTTTAAACCGAAACTCACACACGCAATTATAGAAGGGTTTGTCTCTTTTTTTATTATGCCCATTCGCGAGTAGAATTGTTAACATACCAGTGAACAAGCTTTTATGTTGCTGAAGCAACGTTTTGTTTTATCTCTTTCCCATAACTTTTTAAGGCATTTTAAAAATACGTATTTTTGTACAAAAAATGCACAAAATAGTGTTTCTATACCTTTTAGGGATAGTTCAGATGTTCTGTTGTGGATTTTAACGTTTTTTGATTGTGTTACTTTCTTTTAAAAAAATATATATAAAAATTAGTTGTGGGAAAATCCAAATATGGACAGATCAAAGTCACCAATTAGGGACTATTCTATATTCCCTAATCATTTAAAAGGCTTTTTATAGAGGAATTAAAGAATCAGAAAAAGAGAATCAAGTCAAAAAGGTTTTTCGCCTCATAAATGATCCTTCGCTTACAGAGAGGCTTACTTCTCTCGCTCATCGTCGGCCTGCGTGGATTGTCCAGAAATTAAAAAAAAATCTATTGCAACACTAATCACGTCATCACATTACAAAAATAATCTTATAAAAAAGCCAAAAGAAAGGAAAAATAAATTTGCAAAAAGAAAAATTAAAATAAAAACGAGAAGATATCAAAATAAAAAAAGCAAAATAAAAATAAGCTTAAGTTAGATTCAGATGATGAGGTGGTGCTGTTTGATACAGAAAAGCCCAATGCCCTAATAAGAAATATGTGGCATACTGTGATTAAATAATGCTCATGGAATAACAAGCATCCTGTACCCTATTAGTGGGCTCTGGGCATATAATAATTGCTGTGGAGCAGAGTCTGACGCTTGGATCTGTGATTTTTGCAAATCATTTTTGTTGCATTCTATGTTATACTAAGGTTTCAAAATAGTTTCTTGTTGGTTAAGTTTAACTTTTATTGGTATTAATAGTATTTCATATTTGGGGTACCGATTCCATATTTGGCAACCCTCATCATTTAAAAAAAAATTATCTTAATTAAAATCTATCAATGTAACTAAAATTTTTTATAAAATAAAGGACAAATATATATCCTTCATAGTTACTACAAAAAGTTTTTTATTTATAATGTTTATGCAAATTATGTGTAAAAAACAAAATGGTATTCCATATTTGGTCACTTTTCTCTATATTGACTTGCGAGGCATCAACAATAATAAAAAAGTGGTTTTAAACTGCAAGTTCATAAGAGTCAATAGTGCTATACAGGGTCAGCTCATTACACCCCGCGACAAGGACCGAAGCAGTCCCTTTCTTTTTGGTAGCGTGTATCCAATTATTAACAAATAAGTCCGACAAATAAGTACAGAATATTTCATTAATAGCTATTAGGTATTTTATAATAATTGGTATTTTTAATATGCTCCGGAGCTCCTAGCGCAACTTGGCGCTTGGAAAATAATAATTCCTAGACAAAAAAATGAAAATAAAATTATTTACCTAATCGAAACTCATTCAATTTTGTTTCAACGCAATTAATCGCAAACTAAAAAACCATGCCTATAAGTCCATGTGGGCTGTTATACAAATAAAAATTTCCATAGCTGGTAGGTCACCCCTACAACTTATGTATCTTTTAAGATATTAAAATAAAATTTTATAGGTAAGAATATCACATTAATTTACACTATTTTACGTATTCCGTTTGTATTTAATTACTTTTTTCACTTAAGTCGAAAAGAACCATAAATGTATTTTCAATGAGACACCCGGAATATTTTAAGGCCAGGTTGTGTTTGGCATATGGAATATCGTGATGCATAAGGCCGGTTTGGATTTTAAGGTCAAGGAAGAACCTTATCAAACAATATATTATTAGTATGTATGTAGATATCTTCTTAAAACAATATTATAAACTAACATAATTAGTTTAAAAGCAAGAAAATGCACTTAAGATAATTCGTCATATTAGGTTAAATTTTATACTCTTTAAATATAGGTGTTTTACGCAGAGAAAATGGTGGTAAGTTAAAAATTTGTATTTTTTTAGATTTTTTAAAATCATAGTAAATCATTCGTTTTTAGAGAAAATAGCTATTTTTATTATCAATTAAATACTTAATTAAAAATCAAAAAAAAATAAAACAGCTGAATGAAATGACAGCAAACTATACAATGCATTTCTTTAATGCCCCCCTTTATTTTTATACAAATTAATTTAAAAAAGTAAAATTTTGGGATATGAAATTGATGCAAAATACTTTATTCTAGAGTGAAATTGACAGTTAAAAATTTTAAGATGGCGACTGGGCGTCACCGTGGGAAAAATAATAAATAGAAAAGAGGGTCTTGTGGCACATTATTTTAAAGCTCCTGACGAGTACTTTATAAACCTAGAATACAGTGTGTCCAAAATTGGCAGAGAATGTATTGGGATATTGGAAACTATAAGAGATAGAAAGATGGTTAAATGGGAAAAGTTGTGGGTCATTCAATGGTTATGTTGATAACAGCTGTATCTTGTTTTATTTTTAAGTGTTTTTAAAAAAACTGAAAATGTGCATTTTAGAAAAAGTGCTGTAGTTTTTTATTTTAAATACTTTTGAAATCTGTAAAAACATTATCGGGCAACTTTTTAAGAGCAATGCAATGTATTCAGATTTTAATATCAATGTTTCGGTTTTTTATACCATCATCAACTTTCCTTTTTCTTATGGCGGCTATTTCGTTTTTTGTCTAATTTTAAATTAACTTGTTTTTTCCTTTAAAATATTGTTTTTTTTATTTTATTTTTTTATCTTTGGACAAACCACGAAGGCTAAAAGCCTAAATACTAACGTACCGTGGGTGTCTTAAGCGAGGTAAGAGGGAGTTTGTTGACACGGGACTTAAATATTTGAAGATTTGGGGGGAAGGAAAGACCTCCGCGGGCAGCAGGTTCCACAGCCTAGAAACTCTATGGATAAAAGAACGAACAAAGTGGGAAGTTCGGGGCCTGTTCAGTTGGACCGTATAGAGATGCATACGCGCGGAACCACGAGTTTCTCTGTTGGGAGTAAGTGGAGGAACTATACTGGACAATTCTTCAGAGCAGAAGCCATGGAAGTACCTATAAAAAAGCGATAAATCCCCCACAGCTCGACGATGTGCAAGAGAGGAAGCCTTTCTGTAAGTGACGGATCATTAATGAGACGAATAGCTCTTCTTCGAATAGAATCAAGAATGCTTAGGGTTGTGGGGGACGCCATGCCCCAGATATGAGAACAATATTCCAAAGGAGGTCGGATTTGGGACACATATAAAGTGTATAAATTAGAAGGGGAAAAATACTTTTTGGCTCGAAAGAGAAATCCAAGCTTTTTGAAGCTGCCGTGGCTATAGATACAATGTGTTTATGCCAGTTAAGGTTACTTTCAAATGTGACGCCCACAAGATTAAAGGTGTCTTTGCTCTGTAAAACTTGGCCCCTCATAAGTAGAGGATGAGTATTTGATGACTCTTTTCGCGACAAGGAACATGATTGTGTTTTGGATGCATTAAAATGGACGAGATTTTTAGTGCCCCAATCCAATATTAAATTGAAGATCCTGCGAAAGAGATATCTGCATCGCTCTGCGTTTGTTTTCCAAGTCAGGTTTAGTAATAGGTTTAGGAACCTGAAAACTGGAGTGAAGGGTACTATCGTCGGCGAAACTATGAATGGAATTAGTTGTGGACGAGAGAAGGTCGTTGATGTGAAGAAGAAACTGAGCTCTGAGGGACTCCAGCATTTACTTGGTGAAAGCTTGAAGAATGGCCGTCCACAATAACTGATATACGACGATCAAATAGATAACTAGAGAGCCAAGTACAGAGTTTAGTTGAAAGACCATAGGAGGGAAGTTTATTAAGAAGTGCGGCATGCCAGACCTAGTCAAAAGCTTTTGATATATCAAGAGCAATGATCTGGGACTCACCTAGAAACTCAAGAGACCTATTCCAGCAGTGTGATACGAAGGAAAGAAGATCTGCTGTAGATCTTTTGTGGCGAAATCCATACTGCCTGTCATGCAAAATTTTGTGTTTTTCTACGTACTTAAGAATTTGTGAATTAATTAAGTTTTTCCATTACTTTACAAAGAACTGAGAGAATTGAAATTGGTCTATAGTTAGATGGAAGAGATTTAGATCCTTTCTTGGGAATAGGTTGAACACGTGCAGCTTTCCAGCTTTCCGGAAAGATACCTGTGTCGTAAGAAATTCGAAAGAGCCGAGTTAAGATTGGTGCAAGTTCTGGAGCACATTTTTTTAAAACGATTGCTGGTATGCCATCCAGCCCAGACGATTTCTTGGTGTTAAGGGAAGAAAGGATACGCTTAATGTGTTTTACCTTAAAAATAATATCGGGCATTTTATGAGGAACTGGGGTAACCGCTGGAATTGGATGATTAATGGGAGGGTCAAGGGTTGAATTGGCAGCAAATTGTTTAGCAAATAATTCTGCCTTTCCTTTAGCGGTAGAAACAATTTCATCTTCCCAAGCTAGTGGCGGAAAAGAACTGGTACAAAAATTCCTACTTATGTTTTTTGCAAAGGACCAGAAAGATTTGCTACCATTTGAGCAAGAAAGAACTTTTTTAATACGATTGTCGAAGGAGTCTTTGTCTTCAGAAATTGTTTGATTGTAGTAGTTTCTTGCTTCAATGCTGGCCTGTCGGTTTTCTGGACTAGGATCCTGTAGAAACTTTTTGTGAGCATGAACTTTAAAAATTCTAGCTTTATCACAAGATTTGGAAAACCAGGGTTTGTTATTGGATTGTTTGGGGTTCTTGATGGTGTGTGGAATATAGGTATAACATATATTGTATAACACTTTATAGGTATTTTCGATTTTTATGTCAAAAATCGTCAAAATTAATTATTTGTCCGAGTTGGCCATGACTGCAGAAGCCATTAGCTCTAGAAACAATTGCTATTCAATTTCCAATAAGGACTTATATTGGAAAAGATAATGCAAGTTTATTTGTAACTTTTATAAACGTATGTACCCAAACAAAGATAAATATTTACTTTGTGTGCATCAGCAGATTAAAAAATGTGTGTACGTGCTCGAATTTTTTTATTTTTTATTTTATTATCGATAACATACAAAAACCTACTTTATAGTCTCCAAATTGTCACGAACACAATTATTAAAATAAATTATACTTACATACTAGTCTCTAAAAAAACAGTTATCCTTAATAGGTGCCAATTTAATTGCATGTAAGAGTTCAAACAAAGTAAAACAAAATATTAGTTTAAAAAAATATATATAAATTGTAATACAAACAAACATTCAAAAGTTTTGCAAATTAAACCTAATTTTTGTAATATATGAGCTGCCATCAAAGAGTTAATCTTTTTTAAAATATTGTTTTTTAAGATACCAAAATAATTATTAAATAAAAAAAAACAAAAAACATACTATAATTTAAAATAGTAGGTTGATAATAAGTGTAGAGAACATTGTTTTTTGACAGATTATTATGTAAATAAAATTTGGTTATCAAATAAAAAAACTACAGCACTTTTTTAAAATGGACATTTTCGGTTTTTTCAAAATAATATAAAAACCAAACAAGATACAGCCGTTATCAAAACGGCATTAGATTACTCATTAAATGGCCCACAACTTTCCCAATTTAACCATCCTTTTATCTCTAATAGTTTCCAATATCCCAATACATTCTCTGCCAATTTTGGACACACTGTATAAAATCAATTACTTTACCTAATACAAAATGGCGGTACTTTAAAATAACCTAAATACGTGATTTGGATGGCCATACTTCCTTAAACTAATAAAGTTAGATGTACTAAATGTAGTATTTTCTTAAAGCTCTTTTTAATGGTATTATAATATACAGGGTTCTTTATTTAAAAACATATACTCTTTTTTACCCTGTATGTTACCACAAGTACCACCAATAAAAAGATATTTTAAAGATTAAAACAAACACCACATTTGGTTTATCTAACTTTATTATTTTCGAAAGTATTGCCATCCAAATCAGATATTGACGTAATTTTTAAAGTACAGCCATTTTGCATTAGGTAAAGGTATTAACTTTATATTCGACGGTTATAAAGTACTTAAAAGCTTTAAAATGATGTGCCACAAGACCCCCTTTTCATTTAACTTTTTTCCAAGATGGACCCATCTTAAAATTTCATTATCTGTCAATTTCATTGTACATGCATCAATTTTTATTTCAAAGTGTAACTTTTTGAAATTTATCCTTTCAAAATATAAAAGGGTGGGGGAACATTAATATTAAAGAAATGCACTGTATATTTTTAAAAAGAGGATAAATAGACTTTTTGTTCTAAATAAAAATATACGTTAATGTTTTATTTAAACAAATTAAACTATTAATTTTTATAACCTTTTTGATGTTTTTCGCAATACTGTGTATTACTTAGTAGTAAAAATAAAACATAGTTTTTGTTTTAAAGGCAAAAACTATTTTTTTTTGTATTAATACCGAAAAATAAAAATGTATTTTCTTTATTTTTTATCATCGTTGTAAGAGTTTCTAAAAGCAAAAAGGATCTTCTTAATTTTTTGGCATTTGTTCTAAAATACCCCGTATATGTTACGCCGAATTAGTGTAATTGCCAATTTCATATATTTGGCAAAATTAAATTTTGCTTAATTCGTGAAATAGGCTGTTCTTAGACATTAGGGGGGTCATGGTTAATAAAACGCATTAAAAAAGACACGGAGAATTGCAAGATTGCAAAGTTTATAGTTTTCTCTGTGAGCTAGGGAATTTTTAAATTTTAAATGAAATAACCAATTTATAACTATTGTAATCAATTGCTTGTTTCAACTTTATTATGACCTGATATTATCGTTTTTTTCTCCTGTCAATTTTGAAGATATGATTCATGCTTTTTTCGAAATTAATACAAAAACGACTAGGTATGGTCAATTATGTAGAAAACGATCCAATCAAAATTAGTACCGGGGTAAAACTGGACTTTCTTAATTTATGAATGGCAATTATGCGACGTTTTCAAGATCCTTAAAAAAGTTAAGGAAAGGGAATAAGAAAATTTAATTAAGAAACATCGCAAATGCATTTTCTGAATTTAAAATGTCCAGTTACTCCCCTGCACTAATTTTGATGAATTTTGGTTATATAGTTTTTGAGATAATTGACCATACCTAGTCATTTTTGTATTCAAGCTTGATGCCATATCTTCGAAATTGACAGGAGTAAAAAAAATAATAATATCAAGTCATAATAAAGTTGATAAGCAATTAATTACAATAATTAAAAATAGGGTATACCATTTAAAATTTTAAAATTCTATAACCTAGAGAAGAAACTATAAACTTGGCAACCTTGCAAATACGCAAATAAAATTTTTGAAAGCTTCATGTTTAATTACCCCTTGGTACAAAATTTAGTTCATTTTAATTTGACGGTTGCTGAGATAATCCACTGTTTTTTACTAACCCTGTACATACATATATATTGTGGTTACTGCGCTAGCTATAACAGTACCCGAGTACCCGAGCTAGGTATAAAAACATGCGCCAGCGTTTCAAAGCACTATTTCCATTGGGGGGTTACCTTAGCCCCCCAATAAAAATTGTAATATCTTCTGCTTCTAAGCTTGCGCTGGCCGTTAGCTCTAAATAATTGATGGTAGTGTTTTTATAAAAATTAACCAAAAAGTAAAAGGTATTGGTATTTGTTTGCCCTGTATATGTACTAATGATACTGCGCTAGCTCTAACAGTAACTGCGCCAGCTTAAGCTAGGTATTGAAAGAAAGGGAGCGGGGCTGGTAGTTATCTTAATGTAGAGTTGGGTTGTATTCGAATATTTGGTATTCTAAATCCTATCCAGAATACATGTGGCTGGAATTCCAATACATATGTGTGTTTGATATTCGGTAAATTTTGGATTGTGAATACCTTTTTTAAATTACAGTATTCGAGTATTTGCTTTGTATCCAGATGTCTTTATTTAAATCCTGTTTTCGAATACTGGTGCCCGAATCCTGTGTTTAAATAATAAAAAAAAACCGTCAAGTGCTAGAATTCAGGCAATTTTGTGCAAAATAACAAGCAATAAAAGGTAGAAAAGATGTACTTTATCCATTTGGTGTCTGTTTCGGGTGAGGCCTTTCTTTTTGTTATTAGGTAAGTTAATATTGTAATGAATTCTAGTATTCAAGTACAAAGGTATTCGAATACTAGTTACAATAAAGTATTCAAGATTCGTATTCGAATATAGGATTTCAGTATACAACCTAACTCTGCCTTAGTCCTTCAAATGAAAACCAAAATATATTTTGTTCTATAGGTCTGCTAGGTTTCTTAATTGTGCAGTAGCTATAACGGTATTGTGCTAGGTTTTTGGCATGCCTTCGCCAAATGGGAGTAGGTGGAGCAGCGTTACTAAGCTAGACCAAACATTTTGAAAGATTACTATTAATTGGACACTAAAAGATAAGATTTTAGGAACAAAAGTTCATGAAAGCTGTAAATAATGTTTGTTTTATACTGTCCACAAGAAATATTACTATTAAAATTTTTTAATTCAAACAAGTATCAATGTTATAACAATTAAATTTTTGTTTTAATGAGTACGTGTGCATCGTTATACTGAATCCGATTTAACCGGATAAAACTTGTGTGTTACAATTGGTCGATTTTAAATGGTTCGTTCGAAAATAACCAATCAGAACACGTTCCTAAGTTTTATCCGATCGGTTGAATGGGATTCAGTATAACGAGTTACAATGATTTTTTTTATAGATTTTAATAATGATAAAGGATATTCTGTAACAAAAATAAAATTAAATTTTGTTGACCAGTGTTATAAAGGAAGAAAAATTCCGAAAAAATTAATTCTTGCAGGGTATAAATAGTTTATTAATATAAAACTAACAAAACTAATTACTACTTTACTATGACCACACATTGAGATTTCTAGACAATAATAATAATTGATGATTCGGTATACAACGACACAAAGCTTTGCGGGGTCTTTGTTTCAATGCAGACGGCAGATCTTCTCATAGATACACTCATGAGATTGTTTATTAAGATGACAGATCGGTAATCACTGGTGATTTAATATAATGCACACAGTCTGTTAAGGCAATTGAAATAATTGTAATTAATAACTGAATAATACATACCTGCTGTTGATTTTTATTAATCAAAGTTTCGCAAGGTATATTAAAGAGTTTAATTCAAAATAAATAGAGTTATCAGAACTTGGTTAGTTGGATTTTTTCGTGTTTAAATTCTATAAAAATACTTCTCATATTTTTCTCAATATTTTATTGGTCGTATTTGCGATTTAAGTCAAATGTTGGCTGGGATGATCAAGACCAGCTCAATAAAATTGCATTTTGCTTTATTTATCAGGACAACATGATAACCATTACATGAAATACCAATTAAGAAGTATGACACATACTGTTAATATCTTAATATAAATATTTTACAAATTCAAAAACGATTTTCTTAAATGTTGTTTGTAACACGTAGCTTTAATTTATAATATCTTTACTGGTACACTAAAATTCTCAAGCTTTCTAAATTATGAAAAAGTATGTATACTTTTTGTTGTTATTAAAAATAAAGCTTTATGCTTCCTTAAAAACAGCGACAAAAACATGTGTTTTAGGGATTTACTATTATTATCTTAAAAACGATTAGGTTTAGGGATAGGATACAATTTACGCAAAAGATTGAGAGGTCCAGTTGTACAAAGCAGGTTTAAACTTAGCTCTATTGAACCGAGGTCAGGTCTTTAAACTTTCCCTTAAATCTCAATTTCTTTCAATTCCTTGAGACTGACAGCAATATTTAGATGTAACGAAAAGTTTAAAGGCCGGACCTAAGTTATGAACTGAATTTAAACCTGCTTTGTACAGCTGGGAATAGTATTAAATTTAAATTAAGGGCCTGAGGTAGTGCTTTCCATTTTATTTATTAAAGTTTTTTTCCAAATGTCAATTACTGTGAATCAATAAAATTTTATAAATATACATTTGTTAACGTTAATAAATTATTTTAATACACCACGTAGAGCGTAACAAAATTTCCTTATAATCACGTGTTTACTTTTTTAATATCAAATTTCCAAAGTCAATTTTATTTCGAATTTACATTATTATTTAGAGGTAATACAGACTTGTATTTCTTAAAATTTATTAAAACTGATAAGCTCAACAATTTAAACTTGTACATTAATTAAAAAAGGCAATAACTTAACCGTTCACAAAAAAATAATAAATAGACGAATGATTTACTAATACAATAACAATTTTATACGGACCTTCTTTAAGCTTTTTGCTAGTCAAGTAAACCTAACTGCAAGCAAAGCGTCATTAATAATACCGGCTTAAAAAAAAAGAAAGTTTTTATACACCAGACGCGACCTATCAACAGGCATGTTTTTTTACCCGCTAAATCCGAATTTTAAGTTAGTTTAGGCCGTAAACCCTCTAATTTTAGATAAATTGTAAAAAAACTTAAGGAATAGCAAAAATCATCATTTTTTTAACACGCTTTATTAACTTGGAGTTTGTAACTATCTGGCTATGTAACGGAATCTTTGAGCCTAATTTTAACCAACTTCCAGCTATTCGATTTCTTTGAAACTTTGCACACGTAAGGACCCATGACAATGCAATAATCTCTGCAAACAGTATCCCGTTATCCTGATTAGGACAGTCAGGATAAAAAAATTCCATTATATTATAAAAACAACACCTAGGTTGCCATCTGTTGGCAAAATTTCAAACTTTTGCTATTTAATGAAGAAGAAATTTTTAGTGAGTTTGCAATATGTTGGCAACGGTCCAAACGTGCCTGGATTGCCATCTGTTGTGAATTTCAAACTTTGCTATTTAATGAAGAAGAAATTTTTTAGTGAGTTGCAATCTGTTGGAAAAATTTTAAAATTTGGTACTCTTGTTCATTAAAAAATTTTCGCCATTTTGTCAAGGTAGCAAAAACTAAAAACAGAAAATAATTAATAGTTTAAAAAAACTAAAAACACGCTTTTATATGCAACCGAACTAAAAATTAGAAAATAATTTTCATTAAAAAAAATATTGTCATTTCATAGTAAAGCGTGGGGTGATAAATATGTTAAATGTTATAATTATTATATTTTAAATATCTATGATGGAAAAGTTATGAAAAAAAATAGTAAAATGCACCCACGCTTTTTACTGAAATGACAATATTTTTTTAATGAAAAATTATTTTCTAATTTTTAGTTCGGTTGCATATAAAAGCGTGTTTTGGATTTTTAAACTATTAATTATTATAGTCTTTTTCAAAATGAAAGGGTGTACGACCTAAACTGATTTGAAATTCGTATTCAGCGGGTCGAAAAACATGCCCGTAGATAGGTCGCGTCCGGTGCACAGAAAACTTTTTTTTGTGTGCCGGTGTAATTTATAACTAGTATTTGTTTAAAATATAAGAAATATCTTAAAAACAAATAATTAAATTTGTAGTAGATATTTCTTTTTACATTGACAAGTACAGACAGGTAGACATAATGGTATGATTCTTAGTTTGGGATAATCAGACAAAAGCTTTTTAAGTTGTTTCGCATTCACGCATATTAAGTTTATTACCATAATACCGTCAATATTAAGTAAAAAAATTATCTACCACTAAATAAATTATTTGTTCTAAACGACTTTTTGATATTTTAAGCAAATAAAAGTAAAAAATGATTAAAGATGTTTTGATTGTAGTTAGAATTATCTGACTAGCAAAAAGCTATAGCAAGTTTCGTATAAAATATGGTTACTGTATGGTATTCATTAACTTATTTATCTAATATTTAATTAAACAGGATGATCAAACTTAGGTCGGCACTGTTGCTAACTTTTTTTATTGAAGATACGAAGTCGGTTAAACCAATAAAGTTGTAATATTTTTTTCCGCTGATTAACGTTCTGCCAACGAAAAACAAAGAACACCTACTTTTCGATTTATTGCAGAAAATATACTATATTTTTAAATAGAAAACCTGTATATTTATCACTATTCGAAGATCAATCAAAGAGCATTTGATATATCCAAACTTAAATATTTACGGAAATAAGACCATCCTTAGGAATTTAATAGTAAACTGACATTTTTAAAATAAAATACCATGTACATACATTTTATTACCAATAAATAAAAATTTTAAAGAGCTCTAAGAAAATACCACATATGATATGTCTTTCTTCTATAGTTTTGGAAATATGGCCATCAAAATCCAAAAATATTAGGTAAAATGTTCATTTTATTTTCGACACTATATTTAGTGCTTATAGCGTAGAGCTGTAGATATAAAAAAAATGTAACACTATTTTCAGATTTGGATGGCCATATGATCAAAACTATAAGAGACATATAAAATGTGGTACTTTCTCGAAGCTCTTTAAAATAACTATTTAATGGTTATGCAATATATTTTTATTTAAAAATGCCAGTTTACTATAAAATTCCTGATAATGGCCATATCTCCGAAACTATTAAAATTTCGATATATAGTTTGTCCAACGTACCATTTTTCGGGTAACAATTTTTTAGAGAAACGTCAATCAGTAAATTTCGTTTTCCAGATTTAAGTTAGCTGCACTGACCTCGATGGATCGCCAATGTTAATTAATCTAAAGCAGTTATCAAATTTTTATATCATTAGTGACATCATAATAAAGCTATAAAGTGCAAATTAATAGTTGTTTTGGTACTTTTTTTCTTATCGAGCATATCATCGATTTTATTTAAATTTTGTATAGGGTTTTTTACGGCGCTAATCACAAAATATATTACAATTTTTTGAAAACTATTTTTTGGGCCGAGTAAAAAATACGGTTATTTATTTTTTTAAAATTATATTTGTAGCAAAACTATCATTTAAAAAAAAGATTTTAACTTTGAATATTACCACGAGGGTGGTACACGTTTTTTTTTATTTCCAGTATAATATTCTAATATCTTACTTTAAAGTAAAGAATGATTCTTTTATATTCCCCATTTTCATGCAGTTTTATTATTTTTTTAAACTTAAGTGTGGATATATTTACATTTAATTCATCTGACATAACTTGTTTATCTGGCTCCTAAATTCAAATAATAAAAATAAATAAAACAAAGCAGTTATAACCATGTATTTATTTAGAATATCATTACACAATAAGAGGCTTATATGCTATAAAATTAATGTATCGAAATCGCCTTGTTGAAGGTTATACAGATATATATATATATATATATATATATATATATATATATATATATATATATATATATATATATATATATGCTTATGATTCGTGGTAGGTTTTTTGTTGGGATTAACAAGTGAGAATGGGTTAGGTTCTTTAACTTCATTTTCATTGTACCATTTATCACTTTTTGGAACAAGTATTAAATATACCTAGCGGTACTGTTAGTTTTTAGTAAAGCGGCTAAAAGTAAAATCTAAAAGTAAAAAGTAGAAAGCTTGTGAAAAGTTCTTTTTACGTTTTATAACTTCATATAACAGAAAATAAATTGCAGAAAATTTCGCCTTATCTTAATAAACATGTTATTTTTAAGTAAATGAAAATTTAGCCTAAATATTCTTGTTTAATTGTTAATGGAAATAAATTACTTTTTGACATAAAAAAATTTGTAAAGGGGGTCAGGTGGCATCTTGATTTAAAGACCTTTTGATTCTCTATTCATCGCAGTTTTATTTTTAAAAATCGGCCCATTCAGAATGATGGGTCATGTAGCACTTCACTTTAAAGGCCCACTAAGTCTTTACTTACCGCCACTTTGTTTTTTAAAATAGGCCAATGAAACCGCACTGTTTTTACACTATTTAAGTCAAATTTTAAACGTTTCTAAGTCTGAAACGGCTGAATCAATTTTCTGAAATGAAGTATTGTTAAGTAAAGAATCAAAGGTCCTTTAAAACGAGTTGCGACATGACCCCCTTTCCATTTGAAAAATCAGTTGTTAGTGCCCCTTTGATAATTGGGTACATGACAGAAAATTATATTATTTTTATGCTTCAAAGTAGTTTAAGTTATTTTTTTATCCAAAATTTACTCCACGTTGATATTTTGTTCCATTCAAAAGATAAAGAGGGGAGGACTTTTATTCTCATTTTATAATATAACCTTTGGGCCATTGCAACTTATAATAGAATAAAAGTTAATAGTACTTATCGTAGGAACACATAAAACTAGAACAAATACTTTATTTTACTTCAAAAATGCTTGCTAGAATGCATAAAGCCACTAAGTACCTTAATTATGTTTTCCCATACAGTTGGAGCGATACTTGTTTTAACAAATTCAACATGAATTAAACAATTTAAAAAAAAAAGTTAATTTATCATAATTAACAGATTACATGTGAACAATACCATATTAAGACTATGTGATGTCCTATACAGGAATCCATACTCTAAAAAACAATTTAAAAAAATATATGTTTATTCTGGGTTTTATTAACAACAAAATCAAGTTCCAATACTTACCCGAAATAAAACAAATTTTGAACTATAAAAAATGTCAATAAAAAGTCCAAACCAAAAAAGTATATAAACAACACAAAATATTATAGTTTTCAAACCCACTAAACACTTTAAAAAGCTTAAAAAAACACCTTTTAGCTCCTCCAAAAATCACAAAACCCAAAAGAAAATTCAAAGTCCATTACTGGATAACAAATATCAATCAGTTACTTTGGTTTTGTCAAAAAAGTCAGTTCTGTCAATTTTTGGTTAGCCACCCGAAAAATGGTACGTTGGGCAAACTATATCACATATGTAATTTTGTTGAAACTCTCTAATAGATTTTTTGAATGTTTCTATAATATACAGGGTGTTCCAATAAAAAAAATATTTTTGCACCAAATCGAAAACCCGATATTTAATTGTTTTTCTGTTGGCAGCACGTTATTCAGCAAAAAAATACTACAACTATACTAATTTAACCGTCTTCGTATCTCCAATAATAAAAAAGTTAGCAATAGTGCCAACCCCAATTTGATCATCCTGTATGTTTACTTTTAAGATATTTATTTTCTAACTACACACATATATGTAGGGCTTACTATTTTTACCATATTTTGAGAAATACAGGTTTCTACCAAGATTAAACCAAAATTTAAAATACAATTGGCTTTAAAGTTTTGGTGGCAATACAAAAGTGCAGGTTGTTTTAAAATCCGATTCTAAATAAGAACAGGACAGAAATAAGAACCTTTTTTAATTCTGGTTTTTTTCGGTTCTTTCTAAACAGTATATTATTAGACACATAACACATACAACCTCACTTTTGTTCTCATTTTCTGACTTTGTATCTTTTACCATTTCCAAGATGACTAAACAAAAGACTGGCTCTTCTTATCTTGGACACGTTGTATACAGGGTATTTCATTAAAAATAGCAAAGTTAAGAGCACACCTTAAATTTTTAAACATTTATTTCTTGATCTTTTCCATTTCTAAACCTAATAATTTTTAAAGATATTTATAGTAAAATGTATTTCTTAAAGCCGCTTTTGTAATACATTTTCAATGTTAATACAACATACAAAGTGTTTTATTAAAAAATGCTGGGTTGCTATCAAATTCTTCAGAATGACCAAAAATTTAGTAACTCTATAACAGACGTGTGGTTAAATTGACCCCTACGTTTAAAATGATCTAGGAAAATCAGAATAAGAATTAAACAAATATTTTTTCATTATACAAGTACAAATCCAACAACCTTTTTAATGCACCTTATAGAAAGGTCGATGGTTGATCTTAGAAATAATTTCCCAAATTTATGCGTATAGGTAAAATAACCCTCTAATATGGAAGTAATACACTTTGTAACAAAACCAAAAACTTTAACCCCCATTTAAAAAAAAAAAAAAATCTGTTTGTTGTAATATCTAAGCTATTAGATTAAATTATATTCTACTCATAAGTTATGCACCTTACGATCGAATTCCTCAGTCTTACTTTTAATGGTCGGACAATACGTGACGGTGCCGCTCGCACTTTGCATTTATGATTCCTCTATCTAGTATGCAAATATGTCGATATCCATAAAACGGGAGGGTTAAGCGATGAATTCGTCTTAGTCTTAAAGAATTTTCATTTTAGTTACCAAGTTTATCTATAATTACATTTAATTCTAGAAAGAAAATTACAAGTTTTATTTTGTTTTGAAAAAATAGTATAGTACCAACTTAAAAAATTTTCTTTTTAATAACTATACTTACAATTCTAATTATTCTTATTCGTTCGTACACATTGTATCCATAGCAACGGCAGCTTTAAAAAAGGTTAGATTTCTCTTTCGAGCCAAAGAGTATTTTTCTTCTTCCAATTTATACAACTTGTATGTGTCCCAACATACTCCCTTGGAATATTGTTCCTATATCTGAAGCATGGCGTCCCCCAAAACCCTTAGAGAGATCTGTTCGCCTCATTAATAATCCTTTACTTACAGAAAGGCTTCCCTCTCTTGCCCATTGTCAGGCTGTGGGGAATTTATTGCTTTTTTAAAGGTACTTCCAAGGATTCTGCTCTAAAAAATTGTCCAGTATAATTTCTCCACTCACGGTTCCCAAAAAAGGACTCGTGTTGCCGCATGTATACATCCCCATACGGTCCACCTGGACATGCTCCAAACTTCTTACTTTGTTCGATGTTTTATCCCTAAAGTTTCTAAAATGTGGATCCTGCTGCCCGCGGAGGTATTATCTTGTCCCCCAAATCTTTATGTATTTAAGTCTCGTGTCAACAAACTCCCTCTTACTTCGCTTAAGACACCCACGGTACGTTAGTATTTAGGCTTTTAGTTTTTGTGGATTGTCCAAAGATTTAAAAAAAAAACGTATTTTAATAATACTTATACCAGGTGACACGGAACTTTGTTACCCCCAAACTTTGCTTAGTAAGCTGTAAAAACCAATAAATGACACATAGTAGGTATCGCTCCTATTCATAGATATCTCACATTTAGATACACAGAGCCTAGTTGCCGTTTGCGGATTTTTACGACCTC
This sequence comes from Listronotus bonariensis, assembly GCA_014170235.1. NCBI lineage: Eukaryota > Metazoa > Arthropoda > Insecta > Coleoptera > Curculionidae > Listronotus > Listronotus bonariensis. The sequence continues at coordinate 171,062 of JACEGR010000823.1, forward strand.
GCGCAGTAAACAAACTCGAGGCCCACCAGAAGGTTCTTGGTACATGTAAAAAGTAAAATTCCGGTAATATTTCCTAATAATAAGATTGTTATCCAATTAACTAAAAACAAATAACTACATTTAAAAATACTTGAACCTCAAACCGCTACTAATATTTTCATTATAACATGTTTAAATACTTTTGCTTTAAGATGACTAGAAATATAGCTAAATATTATTTTAAAGTAACAAATCATAAGTAGAGAATGCACATAAATTTTAAAATCACCTTAGAACGACGGATCATACATTTGAATAACATAATCTCGTTCGTACTTCTTAGCAACAATACAATTTTATCGTAAATGTCAATCGGACCCCTATTGGTTCTGGCAATGCCGGTGTTATAACACACGTTCAGATGAAGATAATGTTCTCGTCACTTGGGAATGACATGTCATATTTAAATGTAGAGAAACTTATAGTTAAAGTGTATCGCAAGTCGTTTATAGAGGATTTAAAAATTGCTTTTATGGACAACAACGGTTCATGAAATCAGATTATAGGGTAATTATTTCATGACGGATTTAAAATTAAAATAACGTTAATATAAGACTTATAGTACAATAAGGTATAAAAACAATGTGCCAATAAAATGTTTTATAAAAAAGTGGTAAATAGTTTAACTTAAAAGATAAAACTTTTGTAGCTTAGTCAAGGATAAGATTTTAAAATATTTATGTAAATCTGTAAAATTAAAAATAATAAACCTAAATATCTACTACTATAAAACTGATATTGTTTACACTATTCTTTTAACCTAATTGCTTTTTATATACAAAAACCAAGTGTTAATCATAAGAGACTTATTAGAATCTGATTTTACCTAATATTTTTGGTAACTAACTAATTGACTAATTGACAATAAGCCTAATTATTCTACTGCCTTGAAAAACTGTAATATGTGTGTAACAAAACCAAAAATAAATTATAAATGAACAAATGAACATTACAAAGAATTAGAAGACTTAAATAAAATTTCTTACAAATATCATAAAAAAATTCCGGTGTGGCTCCCAAATTATTTGCCTTACAGATAAAAAGAAAAAAAGAGATATAAATTTTAAATAATAAAGTTAAACAATAAAGTAGAATTTTAGCGGCAGACCTTAACAAAAAATTGTTAAAAAAACTATTAAATAATGGTAACAAATAATTGCTTAGCCAAAATATTTCGCAATATTAAAAATGAATGCATCTGTCACAAGAAACAAAATTATTATTTGTACCATTATAACTTTCTTGTTGAAAACGGCCCTTAAAAAAATTGTTTAATTTTAAGAGCATCTATTGAAATCTTATCATTATTTTTTAATATAACATTTTGTAAAAACGCTAACCGATTTTTTAATAAAATAATAAGATTGTATTAGTTAATTAAACGTCCTTTTTGTTTTTTTTTTAACTAGCAAATAAAAACAAAAACAATTTTTTAAATAATTTTTTTACATTTTAAATTTTAGTATCGGTTATTTAAACATTTGTTTTGTTGCTTATCCAGGTAGTCCCGTTACCCTCTAACACACGAAATCCTCGAAATAAATTACTTTGAATAAATTAATATGAAACCTATTAGATTGTATTTTTGATGATGTATATTAAAAAGGTTACCCATTAAAATGTGTGGTTTTTGCTTTTTAATATACAATATGGCTTATTAATGTGCAACAAATTGAAACTGTTTTCAATTCACAGGGTGTTAAAAATGTATTATTTTTGTGGTTTTTTTAATGAGCATTTTTTTCTTCTGTTATTGGCTTTTGTCATTAGCCTTACACATTCTTAATGTTTTAAATTATTTGAGCTAGGTAAGCTATCAATACGGCATATATTTTTACATTCTGTAAGGATAAAAGATGTAGAATATTAAATGGGGTATTAACTTTACATTTTGATATTAAAGTTTTGACAAGTCTATCAATATGCTAAGCATATTTTTGTCATTTAAAAAATATATGATCCATGTCACTTCTGACTTGACATTCTTTACATTACTTACATTGATTTTATTTAAATGTGCAGGATAACAGACATGTCCAAATTTCGTACGGGTGATGGTAGTTATAAACCTTCTAGAAGCAATAAAATCTTGGTGCCAATATTTTTAGAAATACTATTGGTCAATGGCAAGAATCTAGTATTCTTTCAAAAACCTTTCCACCTTAAGTTCCATTTTTAAAATACAATGGATTTTTAATTACAAACTGCATCTCCAAGACTTAACCAACGAGCATTTTATATTTTTAAAGATATTAAACTCAATTTTATCCCAAAATTAATTGCGACCCTAATACATGAAATAAGTTAGTATATAACATTGTTTTTATTTTCACAAGGTGTTTTTTTTTGGGTGTTGACCCCTTTATCCCTTTAAAACTTTTTGTCTGATGCTACTGTTTTTTATTCAAGATTTAGATTACCTAATTCACTACCTAATTTTTACCTCTACCTGGTATGTTGCACTAAAGTAATTTTTGGAAAAATGTCCTAAAATATTTATAAATTTCTGAACAAATTTTAAAAAAGTATTATTACATTAGTTCCTGAAAAAGGCACGGTAAGTATTTATATTTAAGCATAACTTTTTAATCTACATAAGATTTAATTGAACATTTTGTTATTATTATTATTATTTTTTTTTTTTTGAATACTAACCAATGCTAATATAGTGGGATCATACTTTAACCTTTATATAAAATAAAATTTTCTTAAAAATTACAAATAAATAAGTGTTGTGGCACTCCCAATAAACCATATTGTATATCAGGACTTTGGTTTACAAAGGGCGGGAGTCATAAAAATGTATTTTTCAGAGCAAGCAAAAACCGATTTTTGTATTACATTAAACCAAACTATAGGTGGACACCCGCCCATTTTAAATTTGCTAAAATCGTAACGAATAAGACTTGGACATTCGCGGAGAAATTATTGTATAGAGCGCGTTTCTGCGATTCCGAACATGTAAAAAAGTGATTTTCATAAAAATGGACACCCGCCCTTTGTAAACCACGGTCCTGATAGTTAAAATAAAAAGCGACAAATTTTATTGTGTACCGCTGTTTCATACACCTGATTAACAAGGCAGTTCGATAGGTTTTATAATAATTTATTTAAAGTAATTGTATTTCTAGATTAAAATCTAACGGGAGCTTGCAAATTGTAAATATTTAGTGGTAAAACAATTGTTTCAAAAATTATCTAACCATATCGCCTTCCATTACATTAAAAGCAAATATTCCGTCTTATTTTAATTTACTTTCTTAGCTGTTGATACCGTAGTCCCTTCTATGGGTAGTTAAGCTGATGTAACCAAAACTTAAAAAATTTAATAGCATATTAGCGTAACTAGCAAAATTTATGTTTATTTATTTGTAATAAAATTTCCTGTAGAATAAACTTCTGCTATTATTTTGTGCTTTATACAGTTAGAGTACAATTAGAGTATATTTTTTAAGGTTATTAATGACAAAAATGTAATTAGTAAACACATTTCTTGAAGCAGTGGTTAAATTTTTAAATTTAAAATAAACAACACATTGTAAATCTTTTAATTTACATACTTCTTCTCAACATTTTTTGTTTTAACAAAATAAATGTTAATACTAGTTTGTTAAGTTATTTATATGGTTTTTGAATCAGTGATCAATTTGTAAATATTTAGTGGTAAAACAATTGTTTTAAAAATTATCTAACCATATCGCCTTCCATTACATTAAAAGCAAATATTCCGTCTTATTTTAATTTACTTTCTTAGCTGTTGATACCGTAGTCCCTTCTATGGGTAGTTAAGCTGATGTAACCAATACTTAAAAAATTTAATAGCATATTAGCATAACTAGCAAAATTTATGTTTATTTATTTGTAATAAAATTTCCTGTAGAATAAAATTCTGCTATTATTTTGTGCTTTATACAGTTAGAGTACAATTAGAGTATATTTTTTAAGGTTATTAATGACAAAAATGTAATTAGTAAACACATTTCTTGAAGCAGTGGTTAAATTTTTAAATTTAAAATAAACAACACATTGTAAATCTTTTAATTTACATACTTCTTTTCAACATTTTTTGTTTTAACAAAATAAATGTTAATACTAGTTTGTTAAGTTATTTATATGGTTTTTGAATCAGTAATCAGATTCGCATTATCTTTTAAACGACACGAGGTACGAGCAGCAAGCTTACTACCTTTCGTATACAGAATCAGCTTATTAACATAACACATTGGCAATTTGAGGACAAGAGACAATCTAACGAGAATACTTGCTTGTAAACATTTCGTATTGGTGATTCATTATACATTTTTTGTTGGTGCGTTATTGGCCGATATTCCAATGCCTATTTGCTTAACCAGTATGTAATACTTTAAAAAATGTTAAAGAAAAAGATGCCAAATGGAATTTTTTAAAGCTATATGAAACATCTTTTTAATAGCGATACAATGAGCATGATTCATTGGTCTTTTTGTTGGGTACACGCCAAAAGTATATCTGGAAAGAATGGGACCGCTTCGGTCTTGGTCCCAAGGTATAGCGAGCTGATCCGCTTTAGCCCCATTAACCCTACGAAAGGGCCGGTTGCCTGAAACAAAATAAGAAAAAAAAAAACAAATACCGGCAAGTCTACCATCGCTGTCAAGATAAAATTAAGTAAAAAAATAATATACAAAAATTAACTGATATTTTAATTTGACTATTTTTAGAGTATTCGTAGTATTTAAAACCTTAAAATTTAAAACATGTTAAATTAAAATTTTAATAAATTATTTATTAGAATTTAAAACCTACTTTTTTCTTGACAAGGGTGGCAGACTTGCCACCCAAAACGTCGTTTTTTAAATAGATTTTCATGGGTTTTTATTTTGTTTCAGGCGACCGGCCAAGGAGTCAATAGGGCTGAACAGGGTCAGCTCGCTCTATCCTGGGCGCAGGACCGAAGCGGATCCATTCTTTCTAGATAGACTTTTGGCATGTACTAAAAAAAGACCATTGATGATAAATCCGCCTAACCAATATAGAGCATATCTTCAATAGGCATGATGTTCGAAAACAATAAATCATACTTTTTGACGTACCTTGTATATCCCAAATACATATTATAATACATATATAACCCAATAAGCTAATTATTTTTTTTTTTTGGAAGGATAAAAGATACAAAACATAAGGGGGTTTTATCTTTATAAGTTGACACCCCGTACAAGCGGCTCTGAGGCTACTATAAGAAAATTAAAAAGTGTTATGATACACTATGAAATAGCTTTTTCCTACTCGCGTGCGAGAAAGTACACTTTTCCGTGCTACTTTTGCGCACTAGTGCGGAAAAGTACAAAGTTTTTGAACCAAATATTAACGAGTCGCAATGAGGTATTTTTATGCACTTCATGTTTAAAAGAAAATATTCCTTTGGCCAAACCAACTTAAGAGGTAAAAGAAACATTCCGCAGACACCAATATTTTCAAAACAAAAAACTCCTTTAATGTGCTATTAAACTTCCTCCACCTTTTCCAAAAAACTTGCACTTTCAGTACTAGCTAGAAAACAGATTATATTTAAAATGTAAGTAATATATGAATATTAGAGATGCGTATCAGGGAAGTATATCAATACACTTAATTAAGTATGTTATAATAAAGGATAGTTCTTTTTTAAAATTAAAGATATGTATCCTTGTCGCGTTGAGTAATCTAGGAAAACAACAAAAAATAGTTAACAAACTTTTCTGTTGTGTACGCTAGCCTGTATAATTATAAAATATTAAAGTACCCACTCCTTTATGAATTTATTTTCGTTTTGACATCAAAGGAAAAATTGGAGAAATTTCAAGTGATAAGAAAGCCTTTCGAAATTACAATTAAGGCAGTGTACAAGTGCACAATCTATGAAGCACGATGTTAGAAAAAGAAAAAGAATAACTTTTATTGTCTCTCCACTTGCTGCTGCATTGTAAGGGGTTACTTTTGCCCCAGATCTGCCCCCTCTCACCCCCGTATTCCCCTCGAATGGGTGGGAAATTTCTGCATGACAGGCAACGAAACAGTCCCTTGGAAAATGTAGATAGAATTTCTTAATTTCTTTCTCTCTTCTGTAAAACGCTAATGAATGCCCCCTTCTTTCTTCGCAGCTCGCGTACACTCATCAAGGCTTGCGTATATATTCTTATATCACATTCATCGTTGTTGCATGCTATTTGTTTGTACAAAATATTGTACAATAGTATTTAAATTTTATTGTATAAGAGAATTGCTTTCAGCAAAGACAATTGTAGTTTTACTATAGACACTCAGAACAAGGCTAAATTTTTGGTCATCAGCTTGGACGCTCGCTTCGTGAAATTTATGAATCGGGTATCCATCGTGTACACACGTAAACAGTGCGTATAATTTGCCGCTTCATAAATTTAGCCAAGCCAGCGTCCAACGAATGATCAAAAATTTAGCATTGTTTTGGGAGTCTATAGTAAAACTACAATTTTCTTTGCTTTTAGCAAATTTATATTGTAATTAAAACATGGTGTTTTAGTCAAATTTGTATTAATTAAGAAAATCTGTGGAAAAAGGATACAATTACCATTTTGTTCAAATGAAAGATAGATGTAGAAATATTTTATTTATAATTATGTCCTATGTACAGTAAGGATAATAAAAGTCCTTCCCCTTAAACTTTGTATAGGGAAAAGATATCAATATCTTCGTCGGTCACGTTGCCTAGTGTCAAGGATTTACAAGCAACTTTTTTTTACAAATGGAACGGGCGGCAAAGTAGCACCTTGTTTTAAACTTCGTTTAATTCTCCACCCAGTCTGTAACGACTAGACCGATTTTTAAAAACGAAGTAGTTTTGTGTATAGAAGGCTTTTTAAACGAGGTACTCATGACTTCTCTTTTTATTTAAAAAAAAAAATTGCTAGTGCCCTCTTGGTACTAGGTCACGTGACAAAAATTTTTTAGGCCAAAAGGTAGTTTAAGTAACACCTTTTTACCCACATTTTACTCGACCACGATGTCTTGTCCTATTCAACAGATAAAGGGGTGGAAGGACTTTTAGTTTCCTTACTGTATACATTTATAAAACGTTTTGATTAGCCATTTTGTTTTATTTTGATTGGCGCAGTATTTTCTAATTGTTCCTTGTGTTTTTCAATTGTCACTTGTACCACTTTTTCACTAACACCCTTATTATACTATAAGGCTTGTAAAATCTTGAAATCCACTGCTTAGACTATAAACATGATATTGTTAAGTTTCCTAGAACATGCAAACAAATAACGTCTCATTCCTTCATATATATATATATATATATATATGAAGGAATAGATTCTCGGGTAACTCGCGTGTTTAAACAATTTTCTGTTTGACGTTTCGATGGCTTCACATCCATCTTCTTCGGAAACTTAGGGTACGGTATCTGTTTGCCGACTGATGCGTTTTGTTCGGAGCGGCCGGTTTTGTGCTCGGGTTGGCGTCAGATTGGTCGGTTGCTGGCAGGCCAATCAGAGGGCGTCTTCGGCTTCGTGTGAGAGGTCTGTCGTTTTCAGTCGAGACCTTATCTTCTTGGCTTAAAGAATGGTACGCTACTTTACGTTCCGACAATGTCGTCTTCCATGCGGCGGGAAGGCGTTGTGCGTCGTCTCTTTTGTTCATGTTTTCAGGATGTTTTTCTATTTCTATTGCCTCTCTTATGATGCGTGAATGTAGGTGCTGGCTTCTGAAAATCGTTTTTGTTTTCTCAAAATTTATTTTGTGCCCTGTATTTAGGACATGTTGTGTAAGCGCTGAGGTCGTGGTTTTGTTTTTTACAGCGTTTTGATGTTCTCGGTTGGGCACTTATTTTTCTATTGGTTTGTCCTATATACGATGCACTGCAACAAAATCAGAAACCTACTCTCGGACACCGCATACAAACCAATCGCCAGAGACCCAACAACCTATTTAGAGAAAACAACAAAGACAAAAATAAAGACATCACCAATTGACGAAAACACCCAAAAACAGTTAATACCACGTGAAAAATCTTCAAGATGCCCCAAATTTTACGGACTACCAAAAATCCATAAAGAAGGAGCCCCTCTTCGACCTATAGTAAGCTCAATCGGCTCACCCACACAAGCTCTGGCCAAATACATAGCAAATTATCTCCAGCCACTCGTCGAACAAGCCGCATCATACGTCAAAAATTCCCAACACTTCTTAGAAAAGATTAAAAACACTCAACTGGAGGAGAGCGATATTCTAGTCAGTTTTGACGTGGTATCGTTGTTTACTCAAGTCCCAGTAGACGAAGCTTTGTCACTTATTAAAGAAAAATACGAGCCACCTGAACACCTTATGACGCTAGCAACACATTGTTTATCAAACACATATTTCAGTTACTCAGGACAACTATATAAACAAATAGAAGGAGCACCAATGGGCTCTCCCCTCTCCCCGGCTCTGGCAAACTTATTTATGGAGTATTTGGAGACAAAAGCACTACAAACCGCCGTTTTAAAACCTAAGCTATGGCTGCGATACGTAGATGACACTTTTGTTGTATGGCCACATGGGGAAACACATCTAAAGACCTTCTTACAACACTTAAACTCTGTCCACCCAAGGATCAAGTTCACTATGGAAATGGAAAAGAACAAGGAGCTACCTTTCTTGGACGTGTTAATCAAAAAGAAACAAAATGGATCGTTGGGACACACCGTATACAGAAAGGCAACCCACACAAACAGATACCTTAATGCCAAATCCCATCACCACCCCGCACAACTTCAATCTGTAGTCAGTACGCTTACCCACCGAGCTCAAATTTTAGCAGACAAGGACCATATCCATAGTGAACTCGATATCCTTCAAGAAGCCCTCTCACAAAATGGTTTTGAAAGAAACGCAGTCCGTAAAGCTCTCAAAAAGAAACCCAAAAACAAGAAACAGAAGAACAGACTAAAGCGTTTTTACCATACGTTCAAGGCACCACCGACAAAATTAGCAAGATTTTAAAAAGGCATAACATCACGACGATTTTTACAACAGACAAGAAAATAAAAGACATACTTCCATCGCCTAAAGATAAAATCCCTCTAGAAGATCAAGGAGTCTATGAAATCCCATGTCAAGGTTGCAGTGCATCGTATATAGGACAAACCAATAGAAAAATAAGTGCCCGACGAGATGAACATCAAAACGCTGTAAAAAACAAAACCACGACCTCAGCGCTTACACAACATGTCCTAAATACAGGGCACAAAATAAATTTTGAGAAAACAAAAACGATTTTCAGAAGCCAGCACCTACATTCACGCATCATAAGAGAGGCAATAGAAATAGAAAAACGTCCTGAAAACATGAACAAAAGAGACGACTCACAACGCCTTCCCGCCGCATGGAAGACGACATTGTCGGAACGTAAAGTAGCGTACCATTCTTTAAGCCAAGAAGATAAGGTCTCGACTGAAAACGACAGACCTCTCACACGAAGCCGAAGACGCCCTCTGATTGGCCTGCCAGCAACCGACCAATCAGACGCCAACCCGAGCGCACAAAACCGGCCGCTCCGAACAAAACGCATCAAACGCGATATATATATATATATATATATATATATATTATTATATATATATATATATATATATATATATATATATATATATATATATATATATATATATATCGCATGGTTCCAAACAAGAATGAAACACGTGTCACCGTCTTCATTGCGACCCGGGGTTATATATATAAATATATATTATATATTTTAAAGTAACCAGCCAAGTAGTCGTTTCTACCAGGTTATGTATTTGTTTCTTTTCTTTTTTGTCATTTAGGAGCCTCTATGCCCAAGAATTTAAAACTTTAATAATAAATAATATATATATATATATATATATATATATATATATATATATATATATATATATATATATACAGGGTGATTCACGGTCGATATAGAATTTTTCTGAAAATTTAGCATTTTACATTTCCTTACCTGTTCTATCGATCTAAAATATTTTTAGCATTGCGACGTTGCCGCCTTTATCAAAATGTCCTGGAAACTTTATTTTTTTAAATGGAACACCCTTATATTAACAAGTTTTTATATTCGCCCTTTTATTATAATACTTTTTGTTACTATTGCCCTATACCTATCTCTATCGGTTTTCGAGATAAAAATAATTTGTGTTAAATATGGTCCAAATCATGGCCCTAATTAAACTTAAGTAAATTAGTGCTCTCAATTCATGAAAAGTTGATGTTTTTGTGGTAGTTTAGACAGACACGATGTATTTAATTTACACCGAGAAATCGACTCCATATCATACAGGGCGTGCTAAAATTACTATTATTTCCGTTATTCTTAAAAGGGGTCAAAAGATCATTTTTTCAAATGAAACCCCTGTATATTACTCAAAAAATTAAAGATGAAGCAGAACGCTTTAAGATGACATATCATGTCCCTATACCTAAATCATCAAGCTTTCTTAATAAGCCGCTTTTTGTGAAAAATTATTTTTAAAGAATTTAATTTTAAGTAACCATGGAAATATCAAGCTTATGACACTTTGGTGACTTTTATAAGTAACTAAGTAACTTGTAAACAGTCTTGAAAATAATCTTCCAAAATAAACGTGATAAAAAAATGGGGTTTCAAGAAAAATTTGAATTAAATGTTTTCAGTATTTTTAAGAAGAATAAAATTAGCTTTTTTATTTATGATGACACACTCAATGCTCAGAGATATCTCAAAATACTAAGGAAGACTCTTACCGTTTTTGTCGATAATTTGTCTTTAGAGGAATATAGGAATTCGTGGTTTCAACTGGACGGATCGCCAGCTCATTGTACCCAGGAAGTTTCCAGATAACTTTACGAAATGTTTGACGATCGTTGGTTTAGGCGCTTGGGGCCATGGGATTGGCCACCAAGATCACCCGATGTTGTTGATGTTGATGAGTCAATCATCTGACACCAGTTAGACAGCATTGAAAATGCCAAGTGTGATCTTGGCGAAACGTCTGCAAAATTCCGCAAGGAATACAAACGACCAACGGATATACTCCCGGAATGATCACTCTACATATATATATATATATATATATATATATATATATATATATATATATATATATATATATATATATATTATTAAAAGTTTTAAATTCTTAGGCATAGAGGCAAAAAGAAAAGAAACAAATACATAACCTGGTAGAAAGGACTACTTGGCTGGTTACTTTAAAATTACGGAGTCTCCAAATAAATGGATAACCCCGGGTCGCAATGAAGACGGTGACACGTGTTTCATTCTTGTTTGGAACCATCACAACCGCTGCACATTGCTGACAACTTGACTATGTTTCTAGTCGCCTAAACATAATCTCCGTCGAAACCAAGGGAGTAAGTTTAGAGGGCCAGAGCCAGCTCGCCAAGCAATTCTAAAACATTAGAATTGCTTGGCTATACTGTTTGTTTTTTTTTTTCTTTTTTTTTTGTCATTTAGGAGCCTCTATGCCCAAGAAATTAAAACTTTTATTAATTTTTTTATTCTAAGGCCCAAGAACATTACTTCTTATTATATATATATATATATATAGAAAAAAATCTGAAACCCAGAGTAGTGGAGGTGCAGTCAATTGAAAGGCCAATTTTAAAAAAGATTAACTCTTTATTGAAAATGCCGAGCTTTCGGAAAAACTTTTTCCCATCATCAGGACAATCTAAAATAAAAGAAAATGAGCTCTGTCAGTAAAACTAACAAAGTTTACCCTCTCCTACTTAAGTTCTTACCAATTAGTGAGTTGAAACATAAAACAGGCTTACACTAATGAAAAAACAAGACTTCATTTACATTTTATTGTTCATTTGCGGACTAACTTTGCTTAAAATTACACCACCAAATTCTCAACACTTTACCACATGGCGGGCTAACCCTACTTTTCTTTATAAAATGTCAGTTGAGATTTAAAGATTTTTAAAAATTTTTACATCAATCTCAGTAGCAGCAGGTTTTTTAAAATTAATGATTCTGATATTAGGAATCGTAGTGCACAATCATGACAAGGCCATCTGTGGTAGTGCCTTTGAATTGATTATACACTGCTCATAAAAATGAGGGTTTATCGATAGGTCATATTGCTAACGATTTTTAGTGATTTTTAAAGTAATATCCTGACAATTAGAAAAGAAAAGAAAAATTAAAAATAAACTTACCAGTGTTTCCACTAGTATTTACAATGATTTTAAAATTTAAGAAAAATAGCTGTATGGTATGTAACTACAAAATGCAAAAATTAATACTCAATTTCAGAGTTTATTGAAAAATTGTTATTATTTTTTTGGTATGAAAGAATATAATTATAAATGGAGCTCAGGTTTTGGATATCACTCCTTTTGTTCATTGATTGTGGTTGTAGGTAAATATGAACCATCTCGAGAAAAATTCTCTTATACCAATTGTCAGCTCTATCTAAAATTTTTGCATTCTGCCAGTCCATAGCGTGTCCAACAACGTTCATATGTTGAGAGAGTGCACAAGACAAAACACCCCTCTTAGCATCACTTTTATGGGAAGTGATACGACCATTAAAGTTTCTACATGTTTGTCCTATGTAGACTAAATCACATTCACGGCATGGAATTTGATATATTACATTATAGGCTTCCTTGATGTTAATGGGAGTTTTAGTTTTAGTGAATAAAATGGAGCCAGTTTTTAGACATCTCTTTGCTATTTTGATGTCATTGTTGGTAATTTTTTTATTAATTTGGGTGTTAAATCCTCTATATATGGAAGAGAGCAAAAAAGAGGACAACCTGGTTGTTCTGAACATTCATTATGTAAGAAACTCTGTGTTGGATCACCATCTTGCGTATATAAAGAAAGTGGTTGACTTAATCGAGGAGGCAAGTTTTCCGGTAAAATATATTGTGTGCTAAAAAGAAACTTGTTTATAACGTGCTTTGGGTAGGAGTTCTCTGTCAATATATTTACAAGTTGTTTGAGTGCTCTTTCCCTGTAAGTGTGATAAGAACACAGGTCGTCTTTTCATAGCTAAGATAAGATTGATCTTCATGTTCATTGGGTGATACGAGAGGTAGCTTATAAATCTGTTGGAACAGTAAGGTTTTCTGTACCAAGACGTTTTGAGAGTTCCTTGTGGTTCTCGCACTACCAGCATATCCAAAAATGGTAAGCTGTTGTTATTTTCGTGCTCCACAGTAAATTGTAAGTCTTGGTTAAAAGAGTTAAAAGTTTCTAGAGCTACATCTATTCTATTGTGTGGAATACATAAGATCAAATCGTCTACATAGAGTTTTACGAAAGTAATTGCAAAAGGCATATTGTCCAGAGAACCCCTAACCAAATCATCCAAAACATAGTTACATAAAATAGGCGAAATAGATGATCCCATGGGGGTACCATGTATTTGTAAAATTTGTCATTAAAAACACAGTAGTTTGAATCAAAGATAAAAGTTATTATTTTTTAAACATATCAAAGTCCATCCCGCAGTAATCAGATATTATGTCCCATTTGTTTTCGAGACTGGTAATAATTACATCTAAAGGTAAGTTAGTAAAAAGAGAAACTACATCGAAACTAACAATTACATAACCGTCTGGAATTTAAATATTGATTATAAATTCACTGAAGGTGAAAGAATCTTTTATGTAATAATCATTATTTGAATCATATGCATTAGTAAGAATTTCGGTCATGTACGAGGCAAGTTGTCCATTAATTTGTTAATTGAAGAGACAATAGGTCTCACAGACAATGTGGCCTTATGAATTTTGGGTAGGGCATAGAACCTAGGCGCTATTGAGCTGTAATAAGTCATTTTTTAAAACATTTCATTGTCTATTGTCGCATGACTGCACCTCCACTACTCTGGGTTTCAGATTTTTTTCTTTAACTAGTCAGTCACGACTACCTTTCCTCGTTTTTATATATATATATATATATATATATATATATATATATATATATATATATATATATATATATATATATACAGGGTGTCCGGGAAAATGTGGGAAATCTCTCGCACACGTATGGAACAGATGAAAATAACACGACAAGTTCCTATAAAATTTTTCCGTTTAAGCCCCCCTGCGGTGATATGATCCCCAAAGGGGGCAGCTAGAAATCGATTTTTCGTGAATAACTTTTAAAGCGCTCTGTATAATTTGATAATATTTTAGCACGATGCATACTAGTAAAGACCTCTTAAAATAGTGCCCTTGAAACTTATGTCGCTTCTTTAGTTTGCCAGGGACGGACTAGTTTTTGCACATTATTGATAATATTTTTTACGCCCTGTATGGTGAAGACACAAAAATATGTTTTTGGGTAGTTTAAACCTTTTGCTAAAAAAAGGTACTCTTGTTTGACATCGATAAAATGAGCCGTTTTCGAGTAAAAAATTATTTTAACAATAAGAGTTTATTTTTGTTTAATAATACAATATTTTATTTTCGATGTAATTTGTATAGGGGATCATATCTCCGCAGGGGGGCTTAACGGAAAAAATTTATAGGAACTTGTCGTGTTATTTTCATCTGTTCCATACGTGTGCGAGAGATTTCCCACATTTTCCCGGACACCCTGTATATATATATATATATATATATATTGTTTTTGTAATTTCGACTTTTTTTAATCTGGTCCTCTTTATGGCAGCTTGGAAACGGCCAGTTGATCATTAAAATTTTAGTCTTTTATGTCTTTATTTGTAAATGATATACAAGGTTTCGGTTGATATAACAGTTAAAGCTACTTACCAGCCTTAACGTTGTGTTTTAAGGCTTTATTTTTTTCTCAAAAACAAAGCTAGATACAAAGAAAATACAAAAGAATCAAAAATGCTTAATCGAAAAAATAAAATAAAAAACCTTACGTAAAAAGTCAGTGTCGTACTTTTTCCCTCAATAATATTGAATATGCTGCCCACTGAGACGCTACTGGACCCAATAATCTTAATCTAGGTAGAGCTTTACAACCGTCTTATTACGTTAAATAAGTGTGCCAAATTTTATTTAAGTCCGTTAAAAGGTTTTTCAAAAATATTAAAAAATATCGACTTTTTAAAAAATTAAACGACCTGTATCTCAAAAATAAAGCAAGTCCGGAACTTTCTTCATAGGTTTTTTTGTTTTTCATAAAAATACGTAAGAAATTATCTCCCTTAAGTTTCGTACCTTTTTAGTAATTACGTTTTAGGACTAGAGACACGAATTTAATAAACCATGTCACACTCTAGGCCACAAAGCACTTTCTTATCTTTTAGACCCTTAATTTTACTGGGTAAATTAAAACAATAGCTTCTATTACCAAAATTAGTAAAATGGTACAACTATAAATTCTGTTATAGTACAATTAAAGAGGTTTGATCATTGTCACTAATCAGAAAGAGAGGCTATTCTTTCTCTCTTTAACGAGCTTTTAAAATTGCTTTTCATTTACTTTCGCGTAATTTTATTTTATTTTATATAAAAGTCCATGCCATATTGATAATGAAAATCTTCCTAGGACATTCGCATTTAGTAACATTGTTTGTGCATTTAAGAAAAAATATGTTTTTAATTATTTTTTATCTTTAATTATAACTATACGCTGTCCAAGTTACATATGCAAAATTTCACACCGAGTTTAACACGTAATATCGCGTTTAAATGCAAACAAAAATTGTATATTGCCGCATTTACGCTTAAATTTGTGGGAAGGCTAAGCCTTTCTTCCTCCTCTGATGAGCCACCAGTGATTATTTAAAACATTTTACAGAAGCTAACTGTTTTGGACTCCTGTTTTGATTAATCTTTATACATTACTAAAAGTGAACCCAAAAACTAAAAATTAGCTACTGCTTCTTAGCAAAATGTTATATTTTGTTATAGGTACATTTTTAAAAAGCTAAGTAAACTTGGTAAAAGGTTTAGAAAGTACAATACGCATTACCTACTATAAAAGTATCGCCCTAAAAGTACCAAAAATAATAAAATAATAAATTTAATTAACATTAACATTTGCTAAAGAACGCTTTCCTATTGATTTTACTTAATTTAAATGTCAAAAGAGATAGGTTTAAAAGATAATACAGGATTCTAAATACAGTGCTTTACCGCCATTGAAGACATTCTTCGTCACACACACGTAATATTCTGAATCCCATTTAAGATACCAAAAATAAATACATATTAAGCTATTTTCCTGTTCCTTATTTATCCACCCTTGAGTGAATATCTTTTCTTATATAAATTTACACTCACATTCATAATGTGTTTAGCGTATTGTGAAAGAGTGAGACTAAGCCATGGCGTATATCTCACGCTATATTAAAACTTATTTTCCCGGTTGCGACAAATAAACAAAAGAAAACGCTCTTCACTATATTTTCTGTATTGTGTATAAGAATTAATATGATAATATTTTACCCTTGTTAAAAATACCTAAGGACACTCGAGGGATTCGTTTCCTCATCCGGTCAACTGAGTTTCCGGAACGAACAGACTGCATGCATGGGAAAATAAACGCATCCTCTGTGTTCTTTAAAACCGCATTAATATCGCACTTGTGTTAAAATTTACTTTTTCAACACTAAAGTTGAAAAGTATATATGACAGAGGCTCATATTTGGTTTATAAGATATTTACAATATATATTTAATAAACTAATGTTTTTACTTACCACTGCCAAAAAACATTATATTTTTTTAAATATATTTTATATGTAGGTTTCGAGGTTTAGTAGTTTATGGACATTAGTTTAAGGCAAACACGTTTATTAATACTATTCAACTCATTAAACACATTTAGTATTTTAAAGCTTAAAGCTTCGAGTGTCGGCGCAATTCAGTGAACTGATATCTTATAACCTTAATACTTTAAAATTCACATTTTTATAACTAAGTATTTCTTTAAATTACATTATTGTACATACGTGTTAAAACTAAGTTTATACTTTATTGTAATCCGTTCGACTCTTTGTATTCGTATTATGATTTTTTCCTACAAAGTATGATAAATAAATAGGCGTTTTATATAGTTTATTATTATTACATACTAATTTGTATTTTTAGTTAACAGATGCAAAATTATAATTAATAATCTCCGCTTGATTAATACATTAAAAAATTAGGTAAAGTTTTTACAAAACCTTTTTTATTTTTCGCATAAACAAAGAGAAATCGTGACTCGTTTCTCGTAGTCTTCCTTACCTACATTAAATTAGACCCATCTTGCTAAACTCTTTTATCACTGTTTTGATCTAAAACCCAAATATCCTTTAAATATACTAATTAAATATGATTTTCTTGCTTTGCTGTGTTATATGCACTCAAAAATAAAGTCTTCTTAAAACATACCTTGGGCAGCTCCAAAAGAAACATCGGAAAATTCTTTCTTAAATCTATGTCAAATTGTATCGGTAGTAACATGTTGTGTGTGGGGTAACTAACATGTTCCTTTTCTTCATAAAGTCTCTTATTTTTATCACGAGTATGATTAGGCTTTTGAGGTTCTGTTTTAGTTTTAGTTGCATATATTTTTGGGTCACATTATTGTTATGCATTGCGTCTGAAGCTTTTGATGGACATGGATTTTTTAAATTATATTTTGTACTCACTCTTTCTAAATTTTTATGGCTTCAGGTTCTTCTTTTATTGCTTTATTAGGGCTGTCATTCTTTTTCAAATATTTCATAACATAAATAATTACATTTTTTGCCAAATAGGAAATTTGCTATATTTTGATAAAAATCTGTCTTATAAAAATTATTTTGACGTAATTGACTAAAATTATTTTTAATGTGTTAAGGTACGACGGCACTTTTTCCTGGTAATTTTTTGTTTCATCTGATTTGTTAAAGTTGGAAAAAGAAAAAAGTTTCCACTGGGGTAATATTTCTACTATAGTACAATACATATATTGATCATCCGGAAAAAGAGTAACAACTTAAAAACAATTATTTTTAGGAAAAACAAAAAATGATTTTTTTACGACAGTTAATAAAATATGCTGTTTTTTTAATCGTTGACATAAAGTTAAAGTACTTCATTCTAGTACACTACATAAAGTGTTAAAAAAGTAACTTTTTTAACACTTCAAACCTTTTTTCACACATTGAATTAGTGTTTTGTTTCAACGCCTACTACAATAAACCTACATATCAATTTATGCAATGTAACAGTAAACGCGACATCATCTGTACCAAACGGTCAAGTTACATTTGATTTCGGCATTTTTTTAATATCTTTTTAAAATTTAGGCATATGCCTAAATACGTACCGTGGGTGTCAGGTTATTAGATGTTTAACCCATCGTTCCCCTGTTCCGTTAACGTTGTCAAAACACTGAAAAACATGCATTTATGAATTTCACAGCACCTTTTAGAAAACGCGGTAGTGCCACCACGGTCGTTATTTTTGAATAACTACTACCTTAATATGTCTCCCCGCTGGGAATCGAACCGGCGACCTCTGGCTTCGAAGATCAAAGGTCTGTCCACTGCGCCACGGGAAAGGCAATTTCTTTTAGTTCATGTGTCACTAGTTTTAAAATTTGACAGTTTGCAAATAAATTTATTAAAATTAAATAATAAATGCATATTTATAAAGATGGATAATTGTCTCTTAAAAAAAGTTGGGCTATGATTTTTTGTTGCAATATAGTGGCTGTGCTGCAAATTTAAAATTTATGAATTAAGATAAATAAAACATGTATAAAATGGTATTTTGGGAAATTTTTATATGGTCGTAGAAAAATATAGTATGGTAACACATGCATAAAGTGTCTTTTTTTTACTCATGGGATTGCCGCACTCGCCTAACGGCTCGTGCTGTTAAACTTCCCATTCGTAAAGATCTGTATGCACTTCTAACATAAATTACTATTTTAGATCATAATTTAGCTATTACTTTTAAACGGCAAATTTAAATATTTCCAAATTATAAACAAAAAATATGGATAAGTAATTGTTTTAAATTGTGTAAGTAGCAAAAGCAACAAAATTATGACATCTGAAATAATAAAGAAAAAATATCACTTTTCTTTTAAAATATTATTGGTTTTTAAATATGACACTTTTCCTTGGAAACATCACAAAATACCTATGACACTTTTTAAAATAAATAGATACAAAGATTAGCCCTACTATTTTTTGGGTAACCTGAACGGACAAAAACCATGTTATGTGCCAATATAAGTTAAAAATTAAAAAATTAAATTTTAGTTAGGACCTTTTAAGTAAGGTGCCAATCTTTCATTATTTATTAATAATCCTTCGTGCAGATCATCCCGTCCTTAACATTTTTTCTCGTCGTCTGCTCGGGGTGAATTGTGGCGGAGAATCTACTTCAAGTATTTTAAATCACCTCCGCCACATAGCGAGACAAAACCGGAGAGCGCCCAAACTCACTATTTTATTGTGACAGCAGTTTGAATAGCTATGAGTTTATTTTCTTGTCAAAATTACACCGACACTTGCGACTATAAGAACTTTTCGTTTTGCCTTTTTGCTTTATTTATATTTGTTCTATGTAAATGTAAAAGTGTACATAAAAAAATTAGTTTTTAGGCAAAGATGTTAAAGGTCTGCAATCAAAGGATAAATATAACGGGGCATTTAGTTATTTTTAATATTAAATATTTTACATTTATATTACAAATGATAATTTTAGGAGATTATAAACTTTTATACAGTGTGAACGTAAATAGTTCAACCCTGCTAACAGTGCCAGATTAAGACTTCGTGATGCCCTAAGTACACGATACCTGTGGTACCCCTAGGCAAGAATTTTTTGACGACCAATAAAAAAAAGTTACACATTTTTTTGGCAAACCTTTGTTAAAAGGAGTGTTCCTTACTTAAAAAAACTGAAACGGACGTTTCAACTATCTTTTTTTTAATTTTAAGTGCCCTCTTTCTGGTGCCCCTCAAAATGTGATGCCCTAAGCAATTGCTTACTTTGCTTATAGAGTTAATCCGGAACTGCCTGCTAACTTTTGTACCCTTAATGTTTTCCTTTATAAAATTTTAGTATAACTTACCTATAATGGACGGATATAAACTACTTTTGACGTAAAAATTATACTTAAAAAAATCAAGATAGCGGATGGGCGCGATGGAAACAAAATAAATGAAAAAGGGGTTCCTGTGGCTTATTACTTTTAAAACTTCTTATAAGTAATTTATAACTCTAGAATATAAAGTCAACATCTTTACCTACTACAAAATGGCGGTAGTTGAAAATTTACCTATATTTCCAAAAGTAATACAGTTGCATGTACTTAATAGTATTTTTTAAAGCTCTTTTGAATATCTTTTTAATAGTAATAAAATATACAAGGTGCTTCATTAAAAAATATGTACTTTTTGTCCTAACCCGTCTAATTAATTTTTTTCATAAGCGCACATTCGTTATCTTGATTGTTGCACATTAGAGACTTAATAAATTTGATCCACCCAATTTAATGTAATTTAAATAAATAGGGCACTATATTAAAAAAATAAAGTGTGGAAGTGGGGCACAAAACTGGGAAATCTTGAAAAAATGCCGATACCCAGGGCCGTATTAACTGTTTGTGGTGTCTTAGGCTGGATTGTTGGGGCGCCTATTTTTTTAAAAAGAAAGGGGAAACAAAAATTTTGAAAGCCAAAAAAAGGGTATTTTCCTGCGTGGCGCCTATTTTGACTATTTTGATCACAAGGCGCCCTAATAAAAAGTAACATTAAAGAGCAAAAAAGGTAATTCCTGCGTGGCGCCCATTTTGATAACAGGGCGCCCTACTCAAAAGTAAAACTGAAGAGCAAAAAAGGTCCTAGCCTAGTCAGCCTAGTGCTTAATACGACACTGTCAATACCAATATTTAGTTCTTCATGCCAAAAACATCACAATATCAAATTCGATAAATGTAGCTTTAGCGGATTTAAAGATATTTGATGTTCTTTTACTAACCCAGTACGTCCGACGATGCTCCTTACTTATGATCAAAGCAATTAAAAACAATGACGTTTAGTAAATACTAGACATTTTATAGGAAAAGATATATAATATTTTTAGTATAAAACTTTTCTTTGATTTATAACTGTGTAACAAAAGTTTAAATACGAAAATGGCGGAATGCCGAGAATGTTTCATTAATTTTTTTCTTATAATTAAGAAATTTAAAACAAGGCCGATCAGGGCGATACGCGTTTTCCAGTCAGCCGGCAGCCTAAAGTGAAAACGGGAGAAAGATAAATGAAGGAAAAGAGTCGTATCATTAAAAATATGCGGCTTCTCTGAGGCAACTGGTTCAGTGGCGTAACAATTAAGCACATTACGAAAAACTTGTGGTTTTGTTATAGGCACCGATTATTTTAATACATTTCTAATTTATACCCGCCTTCTTTACTATTTTGAAGAGCAGTGGTTCATACATGGGATTCGCAAACCAAAGGTCGTGCGTAAGCATATCTTTAAATGCGGAATGCTATCCATGCTCCATGCGGGATGGGTTTATACGGATCCAACCTTAATTAAAAAAATAATATCGATGATAATAGTGTTTTTAATTTTAATTAAAAAATAATTTGGCAAATACAGTGAGGACATTAAAAATCCTTCCCCACCCCTTTATCTTTTAAATGGGACAAGATATCAAGATAAGATAAATTTTTTCTTTATTTTTACTATACGGTCGCTAAGTAGTTGCTATACAGTATCTAATTTTTTTAAAGTGATTTAATTAAGGGCTCCAAACTTTATATTTTTAGTTTTTGTTGTTCTAGCTTAAAAGCTAAAATAGGACTATGACCATATCACTTTCACAATATTTCCAAATAGGTAAATTAGTACAGGCAATGGGGAGCGAGTTACTCTTGTCCATAATGCATAAATAATTCCCTCAAGAGTTATTTTTTTAATAGATAGATGAAGTATAACGTAATAAATATAAAAACACAAAATACTTACAAATATGGCGGACGGAAGTGCCGCCATTTTGGGATAAACCGTTTTGGCCTGTATCTCCGAAACCGTACACTTGAGACTTATAATTATAAGGATTTTTATTATAGACAATTAAATTTTCTATCTTCTTTATTTTACATTTTTTTTTTTGTATTATTAACCGTTTACGATTTGTAAGATTATTACTGTTTGTTTATTGACTTTTTACCAATATCTGTTTTAATAATTATTTGAATAATAAATTGGCAATAATTAAACTTTTAAACCGATCAATTTTCTACAACTTTTAATTTAAACTTTTTTTTAATTAATTAAGTTAAAAGGCATAGCGTAATTCGAGAAACCATAGTAATACCTGGCCAATTGTTGGAGGACGTGTTCGTGTTTAGGCCCAGCTGACGTTACCAGGATTTTTGAAATCAACTCGTAATAACTTCGAAAATAAATATTTTAGAAAAAAAGTTTTGAATAAAAGTTGTAGAACATTTATCGATTTAAAAGTTTGAATATTAATAATTTATTATTTAAACAATTATTAAAAGAGATTTCGGCAAGAAAGTAAACAACCAAACAGAAAAATCTTATAAATCGTGAACGGTAAGCGATACAGAAGAAATTATAAAACAAAAAATAGTAAATTTAATTATCTATAATAAAGGTTTCTATAAGTATGGGTCTTAAATGCACGGTTACGGAGATACAGCCTATTTGTAAGTATTTAATGTTTTTAGATTCATTATGTCCTACTGCACTATTTGTAAAAAAAAATAACTATTTGAGAAACTTGCAAGAAAAATCTTCTATTATCTGTACTAAATGCAGTATTTTAAAGCAAGTCCGATGATGTAAAATACTACGGCAGGTAACTTACTATTTAGAAAACATTTATTCTATAGGTAAATGATCTTTTTGATACTAAATAGCGTACATTACATTTCATTGTAGTTGCCATGAAAACAGCAACTATACATATGTTGTTGTACAAACTATTGTTTTATGCCTTTAAGAGTTTAAATAAAAATGACTTTGTGTTTATGATCTTCAAAGATTTTAAAATAATTATAAATTAAATTTGGTTTAAATACCAAAAAATAATCTATAAACTTACTTAAGATTGTTTTAAAATTTTGAGGATACATAAACAGAAACTAACCTCTTTATTTTTTAAGTTTTTAAAGGCACGAAAGCAATTATTTTCACTACAACATATTTTATGTAGTTGCTGCTTTTATGGAAACTACGAAAAATCCTTAAAAGATTATTTATCTACATAATAAAGATTTTTTTAATGAAAATGAAGTTACGTGTCATAGTGTTTTACATCGTTGGATTTGCTTTAAAATACTACATTTAGAAATATTATGAAAGTGAAATTATTATTTTATAATTTTTGAGCTAGGCCAAAAAACTGAAACTATGAAGTTATATTAAAAAGTTTTAAAAGAATGAATTGATTTTGAATTTTTCTGAAAGTAGGAAAAGTATTACAAGTGATTTTAAAAGAATCATGGCGCTCTAGATGAAAAATTAAAATTTATCTTAAAAATAAGGTTTGACCAAAATTTGTTTGAAAAATATTGTATTCCGAAACAAAATGGTCTGTAGAATTCAAAAACCAAAAAGTTCCATTTAAAAATCAAAATTTTCAATAATTTCCGGTTAATCCAAAGGTTGTTAAAGCCTATCCTATACGCATAAAATTACTTTTTGGTAGTCTAACAACCCTACCAACTGTCGTTATTATCGATACAGAAATAAAAAATGCCAACCGGAAAGAAAGTTATCTTATGGGTACCCGATACATTAAAGGATGGCTGTAACAAGTTTAACACTTATCTCTAAAAATATGTAGAAACCTATACATAACAATAAACCACAATTATATGTAATATACGTACTAAACTTAAAGAAATTTAGTTTAAAAAAAAACCCGGACAAATATTATTGATGAATGTAAGTATGGGTAAATTCCAGGACCAAAGTAAAATTAATAATAAAATTTAAATTTGTAAAAATAGGATTTAACAGTCCATAAATTAGGTAAGGCATTTAAAAGAGGTTAAGGGGGACGAGTAGAATCTCATCTAATCTCACTTTATTATATATATATAGTAGCTACTTGGACGAAAGAGGTTGGTTTAAAAATCAGTTCAACCAAATCCAGAATAGTGCCTTTCACAAAAAGAAGAAAACTAGAGGGGTTGGGTCCTCTTAATCTTCAAGGCACTGAAATACCAATGATGGGGGAGGTTAAGTATTTGGGGGTTATATTGGACTCAAAACTCACCTGGAACCACCATTTGGACAAAGTAATCAAAAGAGCGGAAATAGCATTAATTCTGGCTCGCAGAACATATGGCAAAACGTGGGGACTAAGACCACAAATGGTTCACTGGTTGTACAATACTGTGGTGAAACCAGCCATAACATATGCATCCATTGTTTGGTGGACCAAGACCAGACAGCACACGGCTATGCTTCGGCTGGGCAAGGTGCAAAGACTAGCCTGCCTTGGCATAGCGGGATGCATTAAAAGTACACCAACAGCGGTCTTGGAGACCTTACTTGACCTCCCGCCACTGCATATAGTGGTACAAGGGGAGGCGAGAATGGGGGTATACAGACTGAAAAATAACCTGAGCAACACAAAAGTTAGATCAGGACACATGGAAATAAAAATATCATAAGGAGTCCCATAATGGATATGAGGACAGACTATATGACCCCACAAATCGTACCCAGAAGACCCTTTCAGGTGACAATACATCCAAGGGAGAACTGGGCAAACGAAAATTTCAGACTCTCTCTTCGAGGTCAAACCTGGTATACGGACGGGTCCAAAACCGAAGAAGGGTCAGGAGCAGGTGTCTACAGTGAGATGGGAAACACTCGTTTGACCTTTCCACTGGGAAACCACGCCTCTGTATTCCAAGCAGAATTTTTTGCGATCTTACAATGTGCCAGGATTAACAACCAAAGGCCCCGCACAAATTGTACAATCAACATTCTTACGGATAGTCAAGCAGCCCTTGGTGCACTAATTAATCCCAAGGTATCGTCTTGGCTGGTACTAGAATGCCTCGAGGAACTCAGGGAACTGGCGGAACGCAACAACACGAGGTTGATGTGGGTGCCAGGGCATTGCGGAATTCGAGGCAATGAAAACGCAGACGAACTGGCTAGAAGGGGGTCAGCCACGACATACGTCGGGCCAGAACCAGTCCTTGGAGTGCCAAAGAGTACATTCCGGAGTGCGGTACAAAACTGGGTAAAGGACCAGCAAAGACTGCACTGGGAAAGGCTTCCTCAACACATGCATGGGAAAATATACATCAGTAGGAATCAGCTAAGAACGATCACAGGTTTCCTCACCGGACATGCTCCAGTGAAAGAACACCTAAATAAAATGGGATTATACAACGGAGATCTGGACTGCAGATTATGTGGAGTAGAGACCGAAACAGTATCCCACATACTGTCAGAGTGTGAGGTACTGGATCACAAAAGACAGGCAATCTTCGGGGATATTAGAGTGCCCCCGGAAACATATGGTACGCACCCAGCAGACCTATACCGCCTTCTTCAAGGAACTAGGGTACTGGAATGGGTACAATAAAACGGGAGTTTGGTACAATAAGCCTTCAGGCTGCAGTGCCACCGGACATGCAGACGGCTCCCTGGGAAAAAAAACAAAAAAACAAAAATCTCACTTTGGCGAAAAGCGGGGTCTCTGCAACCATCACGCTTTTTTTTAGCTAGAAATGAGAAAAACTAACTAGATTTGGGCAGGTCCCCCAGCAAAAATGTATCCTATAATGCGCAGTGTTACTTTTTGGACTCGAAAATCTTTTCTCGGTCTAAGAAATTGTGGCTTCTTATCATTCCCATTTATTTTGGGGCCCCTAGCGCCCCAGCCCGGTTGTTTGTGAATTTTAGTAATTACCGTTTTTAGTATTTTATTCTTCAAATTTTATCGCAATGCAAGGCAGTCATTCTAGAAGCTAATATTTTAAAAAATCTCGTGTGATATTGGGGAATGAGGGAAAAGGATTAAATCAAATCTTACGAAATTTTAGCAGGGGTCAAAAATTTTACAAACGCCTCACGTAGTTTTTGGAAGCCCGTTTAGAAAAATCGTTGTAAGTATACGATTGGTTGTAAATTACAGTTATTAAATGGTTATTCATCGCAAAGTTTAAAGTTATGTACAAATTTTTACATATTTTTTATAATTTAATAAACATACCAAAGTTATCATTCAAAAATTTTTAAAGCTTTTTAAATTGTAGTATTTTTTTTTTTGATCTAAAAAAAAATTACCGTTTATTTTTAAACGTTGACAGTGTTTAAAAAAGTAACTTTGTTTAATAGGTTTTAGTTAGGCTTTTCTTTTACTATTTGACTTAGTGTTTTGTTTTATTATCTACTAAAATGTATTTTAACATGAAATTATATAATGCAAAAGTAAAGGCGACAACAAATAAATCCAAAGATAAAGTTAACATAAATTTCTTAATAATTTGGTTTAATTGTCACTTAATTTAAAATTTTACTATTTTCGGATAAATATATAAGAAATATTCAAATATTATTTAATGGAAATATAAATTTTGCACGATTAAAAAGTTAAAAATTAATTTATACTTTTTAGGTATTACTAGTACAACAAACAAAATTTGCCTTTACATAGTTTGTCCAAAAATGTTAACTTTAATTAATAATACGAGTATTTCGTCCAAACTTTTTACATGCAGTGTAATACAGGGGTATACAGAGTTTTAAGTATTACTCAAAATGTTTTAATTTCTAGTAAGTTAAAAATCTATTGCTTCTATAACAAATTGTGAAATTATTCTTAATATTTTTTGTATGATACACAAATTATAATGGATTTTTTAAATTGTCTTTTTAATTTTTAATTTTCACGAGTTGCTTATGGGTTGCAAAGGCATGTTGTGTGACGGCAAGCTTTTCTTTGTTTTCCATGCTTACGTCATTTAGGGGTTTCGCTCGGTTTAAAGGGGTTTGCTTCGTGTGCAGGGTATACATCTGCATGCACACATTTATTATACACCAAAAATATGTGTATGTATATATGAAGATAGGCCCGAGGCGAGGACCAGCTAAATTATTCTTAGGCATGGAATAAAAGATGGAGAATAAGGAAGCGAATAATGGATTTAACTTGGGTGAGGTATTGTAGGATCAACTCTTCTTTAAAATATGGCTATTCATAATGCATAAAGAAGATGTGTAAAAAACCTTATTCATTGATTTGACCTTTTAACCTACCTATCTAAAAAAAAGAGATAAATTTGGTTAATTCTTTAAAAGTTTGTTTTAAACCTAAATATTTTAAACAGTACATGAGTTTTAAATGCGGAAAGGCATATAAAACTCTTAGCGTAAGAAGTAAAACTAATATTATTGCACTAGCGGAAAAAATTAAATGATAAAAAAAACAAATTTTTTGATGTTTTTTAGGTGAATATATTTCGCTTAAAAATTATCGTACTGAAATTCTAAAAAAAACATTTTTAAGCCTAAAGTCTCTAGTTTTAGGATCCAACTTATTAATTTTTTTTTAATTTTTCCTTTTTTTGGTCTAAAAACATGGATTTTTTTCCATTTTAACCACTATATGGAACGGATAAATTGTTTATTTAGCCCATTTTTTTATTCGAAAGTTCGATACGACCACGTCTCGTTGAGATACTGAACTTTTACCAAAAAGGACCTTTTTGTCTTTAACCATCAATATCTCAGCAACCGCTGATGGCACAAAAGAAATAAAGGAGGCTTTTAAAATGTCAAATAAATGCTCTACAATAATTGGCTACGATTTTGGAAAAAAATGTGTTTTTATGTTACGTTTAAAAATCAATAAAAAATGGGCTTTTCGTGGCTTTTGGTATAATCAGGCGCTAAATTAAAAATATCGAGAAAACCAGTTATGTTAAGTATGCGTTTTACAGTTCAGTATGCCTAAAAAACTCTACAAAGTTTTGATTGAATTCATCAAGTCGTTTTTTTGTTTTGTTCGATCGAACTTTTAAGAAAGAATTAAGGGATCACGTTTTTGATTTTAATTTTTATGATCATAATGTTTAACCCAATGCACCAGAAAGTTCTATGCATTTTTATTAATCAATGTGTTAAAATTTAGGAGGCAGAAATTCAAAAAAAGGTTTTTTAAAATATTTCGGATTAAAAAAATATATATGGCTCCAAGAAAAAAAATGTATATTTGTTTCCCTTTGGAATTTTTTTCCCATAAATTTAAAGACTTTTATCAATAAAAATAAATAATAAACTTTAAAACTATTTGTTGCATTGGGTTAAACATTATGATCATTTAAAATCAAAATCGTGAACCTTTAATTCTTTCTTATAAGTTCAATCGAATGAAACAAAAAATCGGCTTGATAGATTAAATCGAAACTTTGTGGAGTTTTTTTAGGCGTATTGAACTGTTAAACGCACACTTAACTTTACTAGTTTTCCTGATATTTTAAGTTTAGCGTCTGATTAAACCAAACGCCACAAAACCCCATTTTTTATTGATTTTTAAAATTAACGTAAAAACAAAATCCATAACCGTAGCCGATTATTGTAAAGTATTTATGTAAGATTTTAAAACCCTTCTTAATTTTTTTGTACCATCAGCGGTTGTTAAGATATTGATGGTTAAAGACAAAAAGGTCCTTTTTGTTCAAAGTTCAATGTCTCAGAGAGAAGTAGTCGTATCGAATTTTTAAAAAAATAAAATTAAAGCTAAATGAACAAGTTATCCGATCCATATAGTGGTAAAGTTGGAATTTTTTTCCAAGTTAGACCAAAAAAAAACAAAAAAATAAAAAAAATTCTTTTAGGTATTCACTAGGAATGCGCAGTAGACGTTGCTTGAAAATGTTTTTACAGTAGGATCTTAAAACTAGAAACTATAAGCTTAAGAATGTTTTTTTTTAATTTCAGTACAATAAATTTTAACCGAAATATAGCCACTTACACCCTATGATATCGTGTAAGGAACTTGAAATGTTACAGGACAAAAATAGAAAAAATCAATTTTTGCGAATATCTCAATTTCCGTACTTTTAATTACAATAATATTTATTATAAAAGTTGTAGAGCACATTTTTTTGCAAATTTGATTCAAAACATTTTTTTGTTAGACCACCGGATCCGATAATAGAGGGAGCAGAGTGTAAAGCACTTTACTGTATGTACACACCTTAGCACGCAATCAATCGTGATTTTTAGTCTATATGACATCTTTTTACTTAGGTATTTGCTAAATATCAGGATTGATTGCGTGCTAAGGTATGTACATTCACTAAAGTGCTTTACACTCTGCGCCCTCTATTATCAGATCTGTTGGTATGAGAAAAAAGCTTAGAATCAAATTTGTAAAGATTTTTGTGCTCTACAACTTTTATAATAAATATAAATGCAACTAAAAGTAAAAGAGACGAGGTATTCGCAAAAACTGATTTTTTGACATTTGACCTATCATATTTCGAGTTCCTTACACGATATCATAGAGGATTTTAGGAGAGTATTTTTGTACCAAAATGAAGGTATGTACAGATATTCAGCTTATTTCGTGTGATTCCAAGGTGAAAGTCTAAGTTAATTGGGCTATATATTTATGACACACGCATATTACATGATATTATACTAGAGTCTCAAAAACAAAAGAGTGAATAAATGCAGTTTACATATCCTATTCATACGATTTTAATCTATTTACACAGCATCATTAATACTTTTTCAATATAGTAAGAAGAAGTATGGAGGGATATTTGCTATTAAGATTATAAATTGTAATTACATTCGGTAATAGGTAACTTCTACATTGACTAGTCTGTATACATTTGTTTTAGAACAATGTACAAAAAATAAATGTTTAAAAAGAATATTTTCAAAATAATGAAATATTTTTCGATACCTAACTAACCATTTTTAGCATTTTTAATTAACTTTAGATGAGTTTTAGTCAGTATACAACGTGTCCAAGGTAAGGAGGGCGAGTGGGGGCATCTTGGAAATGGTAAGAGATACGAAGTCGGTTAAATGAAAACAAAGTTAAGGTTTTATGTGCCTTATAATATGTTGTTTAGAAAGTTTAAGAAAGCCGAGTTTTATTTTTTTCATGGTCTTATTTAAAATCGGATTTTAAAATAAATTGCATTTTGTCCTTGCCACTTTTTTTTTCTCTATTTAATGGTTGTATTTTATTTAAACTGCGACATTCCGTTTTTGTAGGACCATTATCAACTTTATTTTTTTAAATATGGTTCTAATATTTTAATATCAAAATTGTATGCTTATTTTAATACAAATTTAATTATGTATCACACATTGAGGTTAAATCCTAATACGGACCTGTTTTTAGAAATATAATAAAAATATTTAACTTTACATTTTAAATTAATAAATTACTTTAATTAACCAATCAGAATTTAACGAAAACACCCTAACATCACTAACTGACATTTTTTAAATGCGGTCCTGATATTTTTTATCGAAATTTTAAAGAAACTTTTATTTCAAATTTACATTAAGATTTTACCGTAATACGGTGCCATATTTGTCAGATTTGGTAGGCTCTACATTTTAAACTAATATGTCAATTTTGTAAAAATAATCACTTAAAAATACTAAATAATCAAAAGATTAACTTATAAATTTTATACAAAACTTAAGTTTTAGGTATTTTTAGGTAAATCAAACAACAAGCAAAACATCTTTAATAATTTTTAACTGTAAATTATCTAAAACATCAATAAAGCTTTTAAAACAAATAATTAAGTTGGTAGTAGATAATTTGTTTTTTCTAACATTGACGGTATGACGGTATGATCATAAAAACTTTGTTGTTGTTTTGTATTTGCGCAGAAAAAGGATCTTACCATCTTTCTTTTGATGTTAAATTATCTACTACTAACATAATTATTTGTTTTTAAGGCTTTCCTGATATTTTAGATAAATTAAAGTTAATCAATATTAAAGATGTTGCTTGTTGTTAGATTTACCTTAGTAGGAAAATGCTAAGAAAAGTTTCGTATAATAATTGTAATTTTATAACTAAATCATTTAATCATTTAATATTTGTAAACTTTAAAGATTTTTTTTAAAACTAATGTATTGTTTTAAAGTCTAGAGCTTACCATTGTTACCAAATTCTGAAAAATACAGCTTCGTAATACGTTAATCGTAATGTAAATTTGAAATAAATTTGATTTGAAATTTCGATATTAAAATATCCGGACCGTATTTTAAAAAAATGTAAGTTAATTATGTTAGTTATTTTCGGTAATTTCTGCTTGATTTATTAAAGTAATTTATTAACTTAAAATGTCCAAATACATTTTTAATTTTTTTTTTTTGGAAATACAGGCCTATATTAGGATTAAACCCTAATGTGTAGTACATTATTAAACTGTTTTAAATTCGGCTTCTAAATTTTGATATTCAAATATCAGGACCTTATTTTAAAAAATAAAATTGATGATGGTCCTACGAAAACGAAACATTGCATTTCATATATAATATCATCATTGGATAGAGTAGAAAAATTGACAATGCAAAATTACAATTCATTTTACAATCGGATTTTAAATAGGAACATGTAAGAAATTAAACACATTTTTATTTATTCGGTATTTTACGTATATCTCCGAAAATAATCAAAATTTTATTACTTTTTAAACAGCATATTATTAGGCACAAAAACTTCAACTTTGTGTCCATTTAACCGACTTCATATCTCGTACCATTTAAAGATGTCCATACTGGCCCTTCTTATCTTAAACGTTGTATATATAATAAATAATATGTGTAAAGCACTCATAAAAAAAATTGTAAAAAAGGGTTAAACCAATTAAACTCAATTATTCACATGAAAACATCTAATGGTTACATTCACTTAATTCAATTTTAAAGTTCTTTTGTAATCAAAGAAAAGTGAAACTAGAAAAAAGTTTTTACTAAATCCTTAAAAGGGGCGCAAGCGGAAGTGATATTTAAAATCTTTAGGGTGAATCAACATCGCAAGGGTTAACGCTAGTAAAAGAATTTACCGAAAACAGAAGGGCTTTTTATTGGCCCTAACCCTTTTTATGTGTTCATTGGATTTTCGGGATTTTTCACGAAGGAAAGCAATTAGGATTTAATGTTAATTGTTTGTAAGTGACTTCAGTCAAGGCGCCTACGAGATAGGTCTTAAAAAATATTAGAATAAGGCAATTTAGGGTAATTTTGGGTTATTTTTTCGTTAACAATTAGCCATAATTATGATTCGTAATTAATTTAAATATTAGAATTTCCTGTCATCGCCTAAAAAACGGTTTTCTTTGTTTTTATTTACACACTGCGACTATTAAAAGGAGTTTTTATTTATAAATAAAAAACCCTTTTATAAATAAACATTAAATAGGTACTTTGAAAAAACTTATGTAACAAGCAATTAAATGTTGAAAAATAATTATTACACATTAATTTAATTTTGATTTTTAAATATACTAGTGCCTGGGCCGGCAATAAAATGGACTTTGTGATAATAACCCTTTTTAAACCTATTTAGGAGGTTTCTTCTGACAAGTATTTATACCGCCATATATGGAAGCGGCGCTTTAACCCAGCCTGTTAATTTTGACATGTTTTGGGTGACGGACTGGGCAAACGCGTCACTTTTTGTTTAACAAGTTTACAATCATGTTTTACATGCAATTTTTAAACATTGTGCCAAAAATGGTACGAATTACAGTCACGAAGCCATAAGGCTCAAAATTCACATGTTTCGGGTATCGGTCTGGGCGGGTGTCCTGACTGTAACCCTTATCATTTTTGGCACATGGCATTTTAAAATTGCATGTAAAACAGCTTGTCCGACAAAAATAATGACGCATTCGATAGTCCGAAACCCGAAATATGTTAAAATTGACAGGCTGGGTTAAGCGCCACTTCCATGTATGGCGGTATGAATATTCGTACCACCACTGTTGGGTACTTAATTGTTTCTAATACAATGCTCTTGTAGGATATAAAGAAGCCACCCTTGTTCCATAAAAAAAAACGTTGCAGAAGTCGTTTTTAGGGCTACTTGACATACCCAACACTGTTTTTAACTAAAGCTAAAAAATATTAAGAAAACCACCTTTAAGAAAAGTCAGTGAATTGTCTTTACTTTTATTACCATGCATTTAAAAATAAATAATGTTATTATGTGGGGTATATCAAAAATATAATAATTTATAAAAATTACCCATAATTTTTGACTTGCCCAAAAATATTAGGTTTTTGTACAACACACGCGATGTATAATTATTTTTAATAAACAGTAAACAATTAAGCGTCCAAAAATATTTTTGGACATTATTCTTTAGTATTACCATTAAAATAAATAATTAAATAATTAGATATTACCTTTAAAGAAAATATTATTTGGCTTTTCTCCAGGATAAAATAAAAAGTTTATTAAGTATTTTAGGAAAATTAAAACTTTTATATATTATGTATAGTATAATATACATAGTATTAAAAAGTTTTAAATTTCCTAAAATATTTAATAAACTTCTCATTTTATTCTGGAGAAAAGCCAAATAATATTTTGATTAAACGTAATTTCCCAGAAAACAAATAAATGATAAAATACATATTACCTGTTATCATACTGGAGAGTTAAAATTAAAATTCCATTTATCTTATAAAAAAGAATTTTAAAATAGAAATATACTTAATTTTTTGTTATAACACTACAAATAAAAAAAATGTTAGTAAATAACCTTTAAACTCTGTAAAGTACTCTTATTTTTGCCTGCTGAATTATTTTGTGTATGCA
Source organism: Listronotus bonariensis (assembly GCA_014170235.1). NCBI lineage: Eukaryota > Metazoa > Arthropoda > Insecta > Coleoptera > Curculionidae > Listronotus > Listronotus bonariensis. Next base: position 204,875 of record JACEGR010000823.1, read on the forward strand.
GAAGTGCTTCTGCACCAACTTTATTTAAAAATATATATTTTTTATTTTATATAAATCTCCTATAAAATAAGTTTTCCCGTACACTCCCATTCATGCTTCAATCTATCTTGCACGGTGCTCTTAATTTACAATTTGCTAGAATCTCATTAGCCGCTTCTCTGCTAATTCTTATTCATGTATATCAACGACGTGTACTTTTTGGAAATATCACGATTTTTAATTAAAGCAGTATTATTACTTAAAAACATGTAAAATAAAGTAACTTTAAAATTTACAGCACAAATACTTTTATATTAATATATTTTAAAATTATGATGATTGCATGTAAATCTTTTAATTAAAATTGTCAATAGTGTTAAAATTTTAAAACCAAACTTTTTTTCAGAAATATGTTTGTTTTATTGTACTTATTTTGTAAAGAACAAATACATTGTTAGAGTTTGTTAATACATTTATAACGATTTGACAAAACACTTACTAGACTACTATTTTTTAATGGGAATTTTTAAAAACCCTTTGGTTTTAAATAATGAATATTGTTTTACATGTTTATAATGCATTTGCATACCGGGTGCCCACGAAATTACCAGCCAGAGTGTCATTTTCTTAAGAAGTGTTAAACGATTTTGTCATTTTGGTCAAATCTATAGTTGGATAGGATGAAGATTTTTGATGTTTTAGATTTTATGTGGAACTTTCGCTTTAACTCGAAGTGCTCTAAACTTTGCTAATTTAAATGAAACACCCTTTATATTTTTCTAAAAATCAATTTCACAGTCAATTTCAAGAAAATAAATGTACCACATCTTATACTTATCTTAATTAGTTTTTAAGAAAATGGTGTTTAAAAATGTTATGTTAACCGTCATATTTATGAATTTGTTAAAAAACTAATGATGATAAAAAGGGCCAAGGCGATTATTTACACATATTAAATAAACCTTATATCCTATTATCGTAAAAATATAAGTTCCCGTTTTACCAGAAGTGCCACAGAAAATAATTACTTTTAGCAGTAAAGAACTTTAATAATTCAAATAGAAACTACTATTTGAAGCCCCTAATTTAAACTAAACAGTTATTTTCTAATTTTTTTCTAATTATGTCCTATCTTTAAACCTAATAGTTTTTAGGATATTATTAGTAAAACTCTAGAATGCCTCGAAAATGGCAAAAAAATATACTCTTTAAGGTTTCACCATCAATAAATTAAAAACTTTCAGGTTTAGAGATAGGATATAATTAATAAAAAAAATGGTGAAATAGGTGTTACGAATAAATTTAAGGCTTAAGGTAGTGGTTTCCATTTAAATTATGGAAGTTCTTTATTTCCGAATGCCAATTTCTGTAGCACTTCCGGTAAAACCGGCAATTGGATTTTAAGGGTAATAGGATATAAGGCTTATTAAATATGTATAAAAATTGCATAAGCCATTTTCAAAACTTATAAAGATAGGTATAACAAGTGATACAGGGTATTCCAAATGAAAAATGACATATTTTTTGACTTTCCTCGTATTTTTTAAATAAAGTTAAGATCGGGAAATTTGAAAATTGTATTAATGGTACTGTATGTCTGACTGTAAATATTTTTGGGTTATCGACGCTTACAGAGTTATGTTTTCAGCTAATATTATTTAATTAAATATATCAATACACAAACAGGGTGATACAGGTAATTACCTAATACTTCAAAGTCATTAAAATTTGTACTTTTTAGTGGATTTTAATTCTTTAAAATGATTTTTTCGTTAGATAAAAATCCACAGATAGTAACGCTATTTTACAAGTGTGGAGAAAATGTATAATTTTTAACGAAATAAAAAAATGACTTTGAATTATCCGGTAATCACCTGCCTTACCTGTATTTTATATTGAGATATTATATTTAATAAGCTAAAAATGTAATTTTTTAAATGTTATTAACTCAAAAACACTAAAAGAAAAACATGCAGTACCCTTAATAAAAAACACTTCGAATTGAACATAGAATTCAAAAATATAATAATAAATATGGTTTTTCATTTAAAAAATACAACATTTATGGAGTAAGTCTTTTGGCTTTTTAATGCAATTGTTTTTTCGATAAGATTAAATTCTCCGAGCTAAAAAACTTCGATTGACTATCTCGAATTTCTTTAAAAATATAAGTACCCTGTACCCTGGTACCCAGGCAATGGTTAGCTTGTTGGACGCACCCACCTCTTCCACGCAACTACGCAGTCCTGCACCAGCTTAGAGCAAATTTTGAATGGACTGATTGCCCTGATGGCTGCCTGGCTGTCCGAGTAAATTGCTATGGTTTTATCCTCATAGCTCCTTCTGACGATTTCCCTAGCACATTGTTCTATGGCTACAATTTCGGCCTGGAACACAGTAGGATGCTGTCTGAGGCCCAAGTTTATTTTCGTCCTTGGTTTGTCCCCATATATGCCTGCTCCAACTCCTTGGTCTGTTTTTGAGCCCTCTGTATTAGAGATTAGGTCGGCTTTAATGAGAGGGCCTACCTCCCAGTCCTTCCTGTCCGGTATCAATGTTTGAAAACCTTTGTTTAGCCAGTACCATTTTGTCCGAAGGCATCTCACACAATGAGTTGACTTCACTTCCAGTGCTGAGTAGGGGTCGATTTCATGGCCCCCATAATACATAGACAAGCGAGTCTTTGTATACTTTGTAGTTGCCTTATTGCCGTCTTTTGTAGCGTCCCCAGGCTATTGAACCGTAGGTTACCATTGGTCTGACGACCATTTTATATAACCATAGGTTCATCTTCGGGCTGAGTCCCCAATTCTCTCCACAAAGTCTTCCTCATCTACCCAGGGTAGTTTTTGCCTTGTGAGTGACCTTGCTTAAGTGTGGTCAGTTTTTGGTCAAAGATGACTTCTAAATATTTGACCTCTTTTGAAAAAGGAGTGGAAATTCCATTGAGCCTGAAAGGTCTTAGTCTTTCCTGTGCTGTTTGTTTTGTGAAAGGAACGGTTATTGTTTTATGAGGGTTGACTGAATGTCCCTCCTGTTTTGCACCATTTGTCAACGATGTCTACGGCTTTCTGCATTCTGCCTGATATGTGTCCCAGATGAATTCCACTGACCACAATGACGAGGTCATTAGCATACCCCAGGCAGTTGTACCTTTCACCAGTCAATTTGTCGAGAAGTTCATCTCCAGGATTGCCCAATATAGTGGCGATAGAACGTCTCCTTGTGGGCAGCCCCTCCCCATTTTAGCCTCCATTTTTACTATGCCTAAGGTGGATATTATGACCATTTCTCAGGCTGGCTTCGATCCTTTTTTCCTTAACGCGTTCATTAGTGAAAAAATTGATACGTTCTTGAACGCGTCTTCTATATCCAAAATGTTGCCAGCGCCACCTCTTTGTCGTCAATCGCCTTAGCCAGGAGTCTATTTAGATCGTCTAGTGCTAGATCCACAGACATTTCTTGTTAGTATGCGTATTGACGCTTGTTCAGAGGGTGTTTCCTCTGATGTATCTATCCACTATTTTCTCCAGCGCTTTCAGCAGGAATGAGGATAGACACCCTTGCCTTTTGCCATAATTTGGGTATGTAGCCCCAAGCTACACATGCTCTAAAGAATGTGCATAAGTATGGCATTAGGATGTTCTGTCCTTTTTGCCTCAATACTGGGAAGATTCCATCCAGGCCAGGCGATTTGAACGGCTGGAATTCGCCCAAGGCCCATTTGATGGAATTGTAGCTTACCACCTCAGCTGCTTTTTTCCAGTCCATTTTCTTTAGGCGTTTCGGCCTATCAGTGGGTTGGGTCCTCCTTTGCCATGATTCTGTGCACGCTAGCGCACACGGGAGTTTCTGAAATCTTTTCATGTTCCAATCATAGTAGACTTTGGCCTTGTTAAATAGCCTTTTCACCTCAGCCCTAAGGTCCTAGAGGTGATTATTCCACCATGCTGTCTTCCTTTTCTGTTGTCTTACCGTTTTTGGACAGTTTGTTTTGTAAGCCGCCTGAATGGCTTCGCTTATTTGTTCTACTGCCAGATCAAGATCTCTCACTGTGACTAATTTGGCTATCCCGCCCCCAAGCGACTCTTTGAGTGTTGCCACAAAGCCATCCCAATTTGTTCTCCGGAGATTGCGGAATTTGCTTACCGTCAGTTGTGAGGTTTTAATGTCATACCTTATGTGGCGATAATCCGAGCTCGATGGCTCTTTGGAAACATGCCAATTAGTTATTTCATCGCTTACATTAAGGCTACAGATTGTGAGGTCGGGGACCTCACGTCTAGTCGATGTAACGAAAGTTGGTTTGGAGCCTATGTTAATCTATGCTATAGCTAACCCTTCACCTAGAATGAATTCTTAGAAAGACTTACCTCTGTTATTAACATTGGTGCTTCCCCAGATTGTGTGATAGGCGTTCATGTCACCTCCTATCACCAGTTTTAGTCATCTTCCTCTGCAGTAGGCCACTATGACCCACAACAGATGTGGAGGACAGGTCCTTTCCTTGCCAGGGAAGTAGGCACAGCAGATCACCCAGGCCTCAGTGCCTCCATCTGCTGTTGTTGCTGTGGTCTTTGCTGTAACAAAATTACCTAAGCGAAGCTCCGGAATCAGTGTACAATTTAGGCGTTTACTATTATAAATAATGCAGGCCCTGGGGTTTGGGGCCTCTGCATCGTACAATAGCTTACCTCTACTTGAGCTGAATTTCTGATGGTTCCTTTGCTCAGCCATGGTTCTTGTATTAGTGCCATATACAGGCCTTCTTTTAGAATCTCCTACCAATTATGGCAGACGCCGCCTTTGCATGGTGAGAATTTGCCTGGAGCACCTCTATTAGCTTTATCTCTAGGATGAGGTGGGCTGGACGAGCGGCTCCTTAAAAGATCCTCCTCCATCCTGACGATGTCCTCTTGCGGGGTGGCCGATGGCCTTTTCAGCGGACTGACGCCACTTTGGATAAAAGGCTCCTCAGAGCCGCTCTCCCGTTCCATCTCGACTTCTTTTCCTTCTTCGTCCTCCGTGGCCTTTGACGTTCCCAGTTTGTCCCGGAGGTCTTGGCCTTTGGCTTCTTGCTTTTTGACCTACTTGAGACTGAACTTTAGCCTACCGAAGGACCCATGTCCATTTTCTGGAGAGCTTCCAGAGACTGTTTGTCCATAGAAAAGGTCCACACCTGGCCTTTGTCCATTGGTGTGGCCTCCCAAGACTTCCACAGCTTGGTGTTAAGACCTTTGTTGCTTATTGATAGTCTTTTAAGGACTCTTTCAACAGGCAACCGGCATCCTTTGTCATCAGGGACAAACATCGTACAAGTTACAGGTTTTGGGATGTCCTCACCTGTAAGTGCTTTTAACACTGCTCCCTCCCAGGGCTTAAGAGTCGGTGTTATATTTGCTAGCCATTCTGCGCTGGTCTTGTCTGCGCACGTGACTAGAAAATGTTCTGGCCTATGGTTGCATTTCTCGAAGCGCACCTGAGGGCCATTGTCCGGAATGCCTTCATGAGCTTTCGTGACCGCTGTTTGGACTTGTTCCATCCTCTCGATTGTCATCTGAGCCTCTGGATAGCTTTCTAGTATGATGGCAACCTTTTCGCAGCTAGCAGCTTCCTTGTAGGTTGCTGTCCACTTGCCGTTCTTGTACCCGCCACCCCTCTTGGCCTTTTGCTAGAGGCTCCTGTGGAATGCTGTCTTTAGACCTTGGTCTCTTTTTTGGTTTGTCCTTGTCTGACGTGGCACTTTATAAAATTGGCCTTAGTTACGGCCCTTTTGGCTTCGACGTAGCTCTCGCCTTTGTCAATCCGTTCCTGTATCCTCAGTTTGGATTTACCGGAAATACTGGCCAATTGGACCTCCTCTTCCGTCATACTTTCTATTTTCTTTAGAGATTTAGCTCTAAAGATAGACGTAGCCTAAACGTGGCTTTTGCCTTTACCCTTAATTGTTTTTTGACCTTTACTACTCATAAGGGTCCCACGAGTAGCGGAGGAAATAATTGTCGATCCATGCCAGTGCCCCGCTTGACATGGATAAGGCTGCATACAAGGGGGTGTCGCCTGGTGCCCCGGGGGAACGTTAAAAACTGCATGTGACCCTGCGGCCATACAAGCCCTCGGCACGTTAACCGACAATCTTGGCTTTGGGTTGTCTGAACTGTGTGTAGTGTGTGTATGTACCAGCTTACTTTTTTATCGAGAGTGAGCAGGTGTAGTTTGTGATTACGTGTGGGTGTTCTCCCCTGCTTGGTGAGCTTGGGTCCAGCTAAGGTTCGTAACAATCACCCACCGCTCTGCCCTGTGGAGGCTTAGCCGTGAGCGATCTCCGCACGGACCTTAGGCAGAGTAATTAGGATGTGACACATAAAATCTAAAACATCAGAAATCTGCATTCTATCCAACCATACATTTGACCAAAATTTTTAAATCGCATAACGTTTTTCAAGGAAATAACAGGCTTGCTAGTAATCTCGTGGGCACCCGGTATACTTATGGTCATTTCATTATCTTAATTTTTAACAAATGTATAATAAACAATTATTGAAGCAGAAAAAGTTTTAGCAAACCGAATCATAAAACCAGAGCATTTTGGATCCATGTTTATTCACAATGTCTCTAAAAGGTGCTGAGAAAATACTACCACAAATTCCTGAGGCTAAAACATGACGAGCTACCCTAACTTACCTTAGTCCAAAAGTGGATAGTTTTAAAGATATTGTGACGTAAACTTTTCTACAGGAGCAATTTATGCTACTGGGAACTATTACCACATAGAACTATTTCTTCAGGAACATGGACAATAAAAACTTCTAAATATTATTCCGCTTCTTATTATTATCTTTTTTTCCTCCAAATTTCCTAATATAAATAGGCCTAGCTTATTCAATCCTGACTTTGTTGTTGCTGACTTTGGAAAATTGTTTAAAAAACATCTGTTGACATTAAACTGTTACGTTTGTTTAAGATTTGCTTTTTTCAATGCCAAAATAACGACATAAATAGTAAAAAGTAGCAACATGTCATCATATACCGGGTATTCACATATGCTCCGTCCCTGTAAGCGTTGGGCTCACAACGCTATTAGAAGTGAGATAAACTTGTTTTTTTAACCTTAAATTTTTTTAAAATATACCAAAAAACTCTAGTACCAGATGGCTTACAAATACTTAAAAACCTAACATTAGTGTATTCTGTATATTTGCCGTAAATAATCTTAACGCTAATAAAGTTTTCAAATATATTTTTGACTACGGTGAAGTGCATCAAAATAATTTTGAAACAAATATGACTCTTTTGATTAAGGTAATAGTTAAAATATGACTTTTTTTACTTTAAAGAGACTTTACGAATAACTAGATAATTTTGTTTTTTATATATACTTTTTAGGAAACTATTGATTTAAATGGGATTTTTTTTTCATAGTTTAAAGCATTTTTTATATTTAAGGTTCTAATAAAATATGGTTGTAACGGTAAGATTATTTTTCTCCTACAAATAAACAATTTTATAGAGAAAAATAATCTAATTATTTTAACTATACGGAAACATATGAGACACAGGGTGTTAGAGATTGTTGATAAGAAAATTTTAAAAGTAAATTCTACCTCAGACAATATAAAGAAATGTTTATATAAACATGGATATTCAAATTTTTTGTTCTCAAGATACAGGCGGTTAAACTTTAAAAAAAACTAAAACATTTCGAATACACCTATTTTGGTAGAAATTGTTAGATTGAAGATAAAGCGTAAATAAAAAGTATGTATCGTTATGACATAATTACTAATAAAAAATTACAAAACCTAATTTTCAAAAGTAAAAGTTTCCACAATGCTTCTTTTATGGTCCAAATTTATGCAACTAAGTTTTTTTACGAAACAAGGTACAAAAAAGAAAATTGGGACGTAAAAGATGTATTTTTATTGGCCTAATCTAAAAAAAAACACAAAAAATTTCACTGTCAGTAAAGAAACGTTTTTCGTTAAAAATATTTCTTTGGTTGTCCCACTGGACTTATTACTGACTTAGTAAATGTAATTAATTACCTCCCTTAATGCCATAAATACCATTGTCAAATTAAAACAAAATTACTTAAAGGGTATCTAGGATACCTATAAACTTGCTTTCATAATTTTAGTAGTAAAATCTGCCCTTAAATTTTCTTAACAACAATTTGTAACACCTGGTGTATTCATTGTTTAAAATTATTGTGCCAGTATACGGGGCACGACGACTAGCAATATTACTGTACAATATTTTGCCCAATAATATTGATCGTCTGTGGGCCTCTTTAACTGTTCCTACTAAAATTTTTGAACTTTCCCGTATCCACGTGGCCCGTTCGTCTATTTCCTTACAGGTTCGTTTCATTGGGAGTTTGTCTCGTAAGTCTTCTAAATATTCCATCATCTGTTTTTAGTAAGAAGTTCTTGATTCTCGGAATTGTAGCTTCAATATTTATATTTTTTATTTAATGTCTGAATCGGTTTTCACGCAGCATTTTTGGCATGCACAATGCACCAGTATAGTGAGCATTAGTTTAAAATATGTTTTTTTTTATGCAACTAAATATTAAAATATTTAAAAAGAAATAGTGTCATCTAGATACTTTAAAGAATTTGATTCTGCGATAATAAAAGTTGAATGATTTTTTTAAAAAAGTTATTCATTTGTTAATTATCAGTTTTTTTACCTGTTAATGTTGTCATAGAAGGCCGTGTAAAAGTTTAAATAATTGATCCATACATTGTTTGCTTTGTGGGATTGTTACTCTGTTAAGTACCTTAATGAAGCGAAAAATTATAAATCATATATTTAAAATTCATACTGTCTTTTATGACAACCTAAACTAACAAATACATAACTTTTTGAAAAATGTTTATATAATTTTTATTATCGCAGAATCATATTCTTTAAAGTGTCTAGATATTATTAGATTTTTATAAATTTTTGAATTAATACTTAATCGCATAAAAAAGTTTTTAAAGCCCAATGTCGCTACAATGGCGGATCGCGCCTACCGAAAACGCAGCGCGAAAGCCAATTTTTAACGTTAAAAGAAATTATAAATATTGGAGCTACAATTTCGGAAATAAAATACTTTTGTACTATCACTTTTTGCTCTTTCAGAAACTTT